>OY811983.1:6259000-6554426 GCA_963681505.1 Eunapius fragilis | reverse complement strand
GATGCGTGCGGGTGCAGAGCTGCAGGCTGTTTGGTTTGCTCGAGTTGTCGTGTTAGCGTGACGGGCTCGTTCTGTGACGAGATTAGCCTTCTCTTCTCGCTCGCATGTTCTTTCAGTGCCTGCATGGTTATTAACGGATATCCTTCGCCAATGTACCGCCTGGATTTGGGTACGAAACCTGTGTAACCAGACATGAATGCTTTGTCGGTTTGGAGATGGAGCGGGGGAATATATGTGTGGAGATATGGTTTGGCTTTGGATGCGATTGGTTTCAGAGAAAGAGCGGGATTGGCTGAAGGATCGCCTTGGAGTGAGGCAAGCTCCTTTCGACTGGCTTCGATACGTTGCTGTTCGAGTTCAAAGGAACAGATGGCTTGGTGACTCGTTTCAGCGTAGCGCACTCCAAAGTAATGCTGACCTTTTGGAATATACCCTGCGCAACACAGCAATATTAAAATCATGTCCAATAATGCACATAGTTGACACGTCCTACCGCTGTAGCCGGGCATCATAACAGAACTGTACTTCTGATCGCCCCAGCTCGTGGTACGAGACAATGTGGTCGCCTCCTTCCGCTCCACCTGATGAGCAGGAGGGTATGTTTCACCTAGCACAGGGTGACCCGAGGATGCAACGGAAGGATCCGTAAGCAATGCATGTGTATGGCCTCCATATGTCTGTCCGATCTGATATTTGTACTGTGGTACGTATCCGCAGTACCTACGAGAATAGTTCCAGACCGTACTACTTGGCTTATACATCCCCCCTGCGACAGGCCTACCCTGGAGTGTGGTACGGGTCCGGTGTCATCAAGATCGATTTCTTCGCCATCGCTTCCAGCAATAAGCGTTTCCAAAGCAACATGCGCATGCGCAAACATGTCACCATTATGGCATTAACGGATGAATGAAATTAACTGACTGTCGGTTGGCTTTTGCAGCGTTTATGGCTAGGTTTTTCCTCGGCAGAGGCCTTCCTTTTAGTTCCATGATGTGCGCATATAGCTGTTGACTCGTAACTACAAGAGTCTGGTATTTGCTTTCTGTCGCCTGAAATTTAAAAAAAAAAAGGTGTGTGTGTGTGTGTGATAAATGAATTCTCCTGCATGGTGTAACCACCAATACCTTTATTTTCTCGTGACACTGTGCCTGCATGACCTGAGCTTCTCTCAACAGGGTGCCGATCCGTCTATCTTTCTCATCTAGCTTTAGCTGCAGCTCCTGTACATGCATCTGCATACCCCTCAACTCTCCCATGAGAGCCAACATAGAGGTCTGGGCACCTGGAGAGAAAAAAAAAAAAAAAAAAACTGAACCACCTACTAACAGTAACACGCACACACCATATATGGCATAACTATGCCTAAGGACCCTGCCCAAACCGACCCAGCTCTTTTCTTACTCTCTTTCTCCCTGAGAAGCACACTCTTCTCAAGGTCCCATTGTTGGGCGTGTGTGTCCTTCCTTCTCAGCGTAACAGAGTTGCACAGCTGACTGTGAACCTCCCCTAACATCAGGAGGTCTTGGGAGAGATGCTCCACCTCGCCCTGGAGGTGTCTGGTGGAGTGTCCCTGTGCCTCCAAGGAGTGCAGCCGTGTCTTCATGGTACATACCTGGGAGCTGGCCTTCATCAACTCCTGCAAAAAAAGGGGGGGGGGGTGGGGGGTGGGGTCAGCAAGGGCAGGTCATGGCAAGTGAATAATACACTAAGGTGGGCGTGACAGGAAGTGTGTCTATAAGTAGGCTATTGTTGTAGCTGCCCGCAATACTTGGTCCCAGGTCTAGGACATGGTCCCAGGCCTAGGACTTGGTCCCAGGCCCAGGTCATGGTCCCAGGCCAGGGACATGGTCCCAGGCCAAAGACATGGTCCCAGGCCTGGGACTTGGTCCCAGGCCTAGGACTTGGTCCCAGGCCTAGGACTTGGTCCCAGGCCTGGATGCAACCCACAGTGAACTCAAATATCCCACAGCATGGATGGTGCCCCCTTCCCCAACTGTACCTGGGACAGTTCAGCAGCCATCTTCTCCACACGCTGCACCTCACTGTTAAGATTAGTGTTCTTAGATGTCAAGCTTGCATTAACAGAAGCCAAATGCCTGCAGGAGGGGATGAACCTAATTGGCCTGGCCTCTGGGTCCTCCTCCCTCTCACCTGTTGGTGTCCTCCAGTTTCTTACACTGTGCATCCAGCTGCTTCACCCTTGTTATGGAGTCAGCCTGCATTGACTGAATCAGCTCTTTCTGACATGAAACCTGCTCTTTCTACCAAATACACATATATGCACCAAAGTGTGCACGCGCACACACACACGCGCACACACACACACACACACACACACACACACACACACACACACACACACACACAAACATACACATATGAAATAAACCAGCGACTCATAAAAGGAACTCTTACAAGTGAGGCCACCTCCTCTTGGGCTTTGTCCATGACCCTGGCCTTGCAGAGAAGATGTCTGCTTCTTCGGGCGTGCTGAAGGCACTGGTACCGCTCAAACAGCAGCTGACTGTGGAGCAGTACCACTTGACTCTGCATAATGCCCACCTCCTCGAGATGCGGACACCCCCCAAAATGCGTCCAGTTCATTCCCTCAATTTCAGTGAGGGGAATGCTGTTCATCGTCCCTCTGTGCACCATCTCTCCTCTTGCCAGGAGCCGGTTGAGGAGTTCAAGGGGTGATGGGTCTGGGCACCCTCGCGAGTTCCCTATTAAAACATGTCGATAATGCAGACGACAGTCTGAAGACCTAGTGACTGTCACATGACTCTCTCCTGGTGGTGGCAAGTGGGCTGCAGTGGTGCCTGACCCGGGCAGGCCCTCCACCTCAGTACGTTCAGCGGCTTTGTCCTGAAAACTCAACTGAAGGTCCCTCTTTGAGGATGGCCCCTCCCCTTGAACCACGCCCAGCCTTCCCTCAACAGACTGCACTCCTCCTGACGACTGGGTATCCTCACCATCGGCCTCAACGTGGCGACACTCCTCCTGGTCAGCACTGAAAGGTTCAGTGTGTCCAATTTGTGCATTGTGGCGTGCGCTTGGAGCATCCTGGCACGTACCCAAGTCATCGTCGTGAACATTGCAACTCCGGTCACCCAGGTCATCACGAGTTATGTCATCCTGATCGTCACGACATTGGTCACCCTGACTGCCACGACATTGGTCACTCTGACCATCATGACTTTGGTGGTCATCCAGACCCTCACTGATAACGCCATACAGGTCACACCCTAAGCAATCTTTGCCCACCTCAGCAGCAGTCACAGTTGGGCTAGGAGCAGCTTTGGGTCCAGACAGCAGACCACTGAACAGCTTCTCAATGTTCGCTCTGAGGGAGCCATGAAGGCCATGGAGTGGTACGGCAAGGCGCGACGGTTCCATCGAGTGCCCAGGCCCATCTGTGAGAACAGCATACGTAGTTCTTCTCTCCAATGAGGCAACACTGCTACCCTGCTCAACAGGGGTGTGGCCAAGAGTTCCTTGACTTCCAGGGGTGTGGCCAGCAGAGGCTTGGTTTCCAGGGGTATGGCAAGCAGAGGCTTGGCTCCCGGGGGTGTGGCCAACAGAGGTATGGCAAACAGGGGCGTGGCTTCCAGTGGGTGGGACTTGTCTGCTCATCAACGACTCAGCATCACACACTGAGGCCGTTGGTGAATAGGCTCGGGCCTGGGCTACCCCCGCATGGTCATCACTGTTTGCAGCCTCAGAGGGTGGGGATGCTGGAGTTGTCATGGTAACAGAGGAGCTGCCGGAGCGGGTGGATAGCCCCAAGGTGTTGTCGTAGCCATGGTGCAGCCTGCGACACACCTCCTGCAGTTGGCTGCTAGTAAGAATACCAGAGACAGAGCTAGCTGCCTTGGTGGAGTCACACAATGGACTATCTGAAGCAAGTACAGGCTGAGTATTCACCGTAGGGGTCACTACAGCAGTGTTCCTGGCCCGAGAACTACTGCCTGGCTCAGGTACACAATGTGAGAGGCCTGGGCCCTCGTCAGAGTAAGAAGTAGGTTTTCTCAGTGCATCAGGCAACAGTGCCTCCCTCTCCACCTCCTCCCTCTCCACCTCCTCCCCCTCCACCCCTCCTGTATTTTTCAGGGCAAGGGAAGGGTCCAGGGTGATAGACAAGCTGAGGGTAGCAATGTCGTGTGGCTCTAGGGAGCACCATCTGAGAATGTGGGAGGGAAAGTAAATTCCCCCCCCCCCAAGCCCAAGCTAGGATCCCCTTCTACTACCCCCTACCTCTCTTTGCTGCTCTCAAAGGCCAGACTAACACCAGTGATGAGGTATGGGTGGAGCTGAACATGTCTAAAGAGAGGCTAGGACCCAAAGCCATGGAAATGACCAGGGGGGGGGGGGGCCAAATGTAGAGTGCAAAGGTCAATGTCACATTGAAGGCTACTCACAGCTATGTATTCCTGGAAGTTATGGAGGTGCTGTTGGGATTGTACCTTCTGTTGTAGGCTGTGAACAAAATTATTTGGAAACAGAGAGTACAGCTGAATGAAGAAGTAGTACACTGCAACATCCAGGTGAGGATAGAGCTGTGTAGGAACGTTCTCTGAGGGCATGGGGGGGGGGGGAGGGGAAGATGTGTGACCCACACAACCCCAAGACCCGCACCCCAAAGCAAAGTTCCTACCAAAAGTATGCGTTGACCTGATGGTTGCCAGTCTATAGAATGTGTCCAGAAGTTCCCCAAGGTAACCACCAAGGTAGGAAGGGATGAGCGGGATCAGTGCTGCGACAACCAGGGCACTCGTGGTGAGGACCACTATGTCCCTGCTCTCCTGTGGGAAAGAAGGCGCAGCTGCAATCACGCAGGTGCACGGGGTGCCCAGGCCCGCATCTTGTGACAATAATAACAAGTACGCACCCGGAGGTATTGCAGAATGGAGGTGAATAGAGGGTGGGCGGACACCTTGTATAGCCAGCTCATCTGTGTAGGGGGGTCCAGATATTATGGCGACACTTGGTTGTATATAATGCATGCAGTGTGTGTGCGCGGGGAGGGAAGGGTGGGGAGGGGGGAGAGAACAGCAGGACCTTACCAGAGAATGTATATATATTACCTGCGAATTTAGAGCGAAAGCAAGCAGCCGTAGCACACCTAGACGAGTGGCCTTCACGTGAATACATTCTTGCAACTTGTCAAAAAAATCCTGTTAAAAACGAGTTACATTCCACCAGAACGCTAAAGAAAACACGTCTTCTACCTGTGCGTGGCTTGACTTTAGAGTCGTGAGAATCTTGAGCGCGCCCTTGGACCCCTTTGTTAGATAATAGTCGATAAGAATTCGGAGCAAGTCTGGGTTCTCCGCATTGTCAAGCGCCCATCTCACGCGTTCCGTGTGAGCGGCAGCTTCACGTATGTGCACAGCATCTATCAGACCGATGTCTTCCATCCCTAACGTATTTAATGATGCGACGCTGATCACGTGATCGCTCCAAAAGTCCATGTGTACCTTACTTACCTCGTCCCCAGGCTGGATGCAAAGCACATGCGAACACCCAATCTTCAACCACTCCCATTCTTCTGTTGACCTCATTAGACCATTCCATGTTTGTTGCTTCCAGTATACTAACTTTTCATGTGTACTAGTAACGCCGTTTACTAGTTTATCATGTGAATGGCACGTAACATCCTTGGCGAGAATAATGCAGTTTATTACTAAGTTTAGTGTCAGTAAAGGTATGGGGATACATGTATTCAATATCCAGTACTAAGTTAAACATGCAGTACTGTAGCCATACCAACGCACAGCTGTTAGACTCCTTGTGGTAGAGTGAAGCTAAATTCATGACTTAGTTACAAACCATATTACTCATTACTATAAAACTGTTAGGGCTGAATGGGGTCCTCAGACTAATAGATGAATGATATCATTTATTAAATCCAGCCAGGGTTTTTTTTTTTTTAAGAGACTACACTTTTTTTTTTTTTGTTGACATGGCAGTACTGTGACAAGTACTGAGCATATATGGCTGTGGACCACCTTCTACCAGACCACCTCCTCCTTTCTCATCTAAGTCCACGCTTGTATGGCCTGGGCACGCGACAACCCACGCACGTGTAAATATGACGGAAGTGGAGAGACTTACTCGTGTGGAGAAGCGGGCCAAAGAAGCAGAGCAGACTCTTGAGCAACTCAAGAAGTATGTGGATGTCATGATGAACAGTTCAGGTGAATACTTGTGTTTAATAATATTTCCACTTATGTCTACACTTCAATGCGCCCCTGCAGGTAACTCCGCTATAGAGTCCACGAAGGTGCGTAAGTGCATCGTATGTACAGTTAGAAGACCCTTGCAAGCTTCACGTACCCGCATAGGCCGAAATACAAAACTTAAGCGACGAAAACCTCAGACTCGAGAAAGAAGTTGAGAAACTTCGAGCAGTTCTTGTGTCACTCGAGATAGAGAATGGAGGTAAACGAGGTTAATGACGTACGACTCGGGAAGCTAGCTTGCCTTCTGTAGTTGTACAGGTACCACCTGCGGAAGCAGTCAAGCAGCAAACACCATTACCTATATCCACCAAGGCAGATGACCAGGTGACACAAAACAAAGGTAACGCGACAGACTGGGAGGGGGGCACTAAACAGAAGAGTTCCAAAGAAGTAACCCAGGAGAAAAAGAAGAGCATTGTGGAAGAAGGCAAACCAAACAAGAAGTCTGAAGAGGCATCTAATGATGAAACCATGGATGTTTCTAAACTGGATATGCGGGTTGGGCGAATAATGAATGTGCAGCGTCACCCTGACGCAGACAGCTTGTATGTGGAAGAAGGTAAGTGTGTGTGTGGGGAGGGGGGGGGTAGTGGTAACCTGATAAATATCAGCTCTGTCTGTGCCCCTTCAGTGGACGTTGGTGAAGCAAAAGCACGCACAGTTGTCAGTGGACTAGTCAAGCATATCCCACTGGAAGAAATGCAGGTATGTCAATGACTACTTTGTATGGCAGGAATTGAGTGCTCCTTGTAGAACAGAATGGTGGTACTTCTCTGCAACCTGAAGCCAGCAAAGTGAGTTAATTCTTCCTTTTATAACCCCCTGTGACCTCATTGCTCACAACCATGATGACCTCATTGCTCACAACCATGATGACCTCATTGCTCACAACCATGATGACCTCATTGCTCACAACCATGATGACCTCATTGCTCACAACCATGATGACCTCATTGCTTAACCCACTATGACCTCATTGCTCACAACCATGATGACCTCATTGCTCACAACCATGATGACCTCATTGCTCATAACCATGATGACCTCCACTATGACCTCATTGCTCACAACCATGATGACCTCATTGCTCACAACCATGATGACCTCATTGCTCATAACCATGATGACCTCATTGCTTATACCCACTATGACCTCATTGCTCACAACCATGATGACCACATTGCTTATACCCACTATGACCTCATTGTTTATATCCACTATGACCTCATTGCTCACAACCATGATGACCTCATTGCTTATAACCCGCTATGACCTCACTGCTCATAACCATGATGACCTCACTGCATATAACCTGCAATTACCTCATTGGTTTATAACCATGATGACCTCACTGCTCATATCCTAGGATGCGTGGGGTTACATCAGAAGCCATGGTTATGTGTGGCAGCTCCCCAGAGAAGGTTGAGATTATTGATCCTCCACCCGGATCTGTTCCAGGGGATAGGATCACCTTCAAAGGGTATCCTGGTAAGTATCCTGAGAGGTATCCTGGGAGGAACAGTAATTTGTGTCTGCTTGTTATGTTATAGGCACACCTGATGCCCAGCTGAACCCAAAGAAGAAGATATTTGAGCAGGTGCAACCAGAACTGAGAGTCTCAGAAGAAGGTGTGGCTTGTTATCGTGGAGTTCCATTTACAGTGGAGGGGAAGGGTGTATGTAAAGTGATCAGCATGAAAAACAGTGCAATCAAGTAACCACTTACACAAAGTTACAAGTGTATCGGTGTTATATACGAAACGTGTGGACAGTTTCTCCCATCATTGTATTATGAACGTCTGTTCATGTGTTGGCCGGTTAATGTTATTGGCTATGGACATGGCCCCAAGTGTTGTCTGTGCACAGAAGGTTGGCCGTCATAAATGTTTAGATGATTGTCATACACACTTAAACTACTAATTTCTGAACATTGGCTAAGACATGAGCACTGCTTCTTAATGGGTGGACCCTTTCAACTAACCCAAATCTATTATTACCATGTAGAGAGACAAATATCACAGATTTTTTATATGAGAGAACATGCCATTGGCCCATCCAGCATAAAGCAGCACAGTTGCCCCTCATCACATAGGCCTAGGAGGGGGGAACTGAGCAAAGGCAAGTGGCTAATAAGTTAACCTCATAAGCAAATTTTTGTTGTGTTGTTTTTTTTTTTTTTTTGGGTGTGTCCAGTTAAATGGATGAAAGTAGGCATGTTTGGAAAAATCTGCTTGTGAGATTCACTACATGTAATTTAGAACATAAGTTCTACTTCAAAATATCTTGATCACATGATTTATCTCGTTAAAGCTGTGTGCAGATCATGTATAATGTGGTATTGATGTATGCAGAGGTGTCGTGGGGAAACCGGTCACATGCTTATAGATATACCCCCATTTATGAAAATTAATTCAGGCCCCCCCGCCCACACACACACACACACATTACTGTTTGATCATCCCATTAATTGCACACCATTCTAACCCTACATGTATGTTTGGTCTAATTTCTGTACATAGCAGCAAAGTTGTTCTGTGTGCCGCGCTGCGTCCAATCAAAATTGAGAGCTTTGCGTGATATCATGCTAATTACATTCCAAGTTACAGAGCAAGCGGATGTGATACCTCGGTTGAAAAGCTGCTATGATTACATAGTTCTGCCCCATCATGTTCACCACACTAACATAAGTGATGATGGTGAACATATACGGTCATCCATACATTTGGGTCTGGGCACGAGACTGCTGCAACTGAGCATATTACTGTAAGTACCAAGTTCTTCATCACAGCTTCTGTTTATATTGTTCAAAGCCCATTTTCCGCCATTTTATGAATTCCTTTGTCGCCACGTTTAGTTTTGGCTGCTCTGCCTTTTGTGAGAAAAATAAAAGGTGCAGCACATGTTTATACATATGCAGTAACCAGGATACCCTAACCATAACATGCCAACATAACTATTGTACTCAAAAGTACTCAATAGGGCCCCACCCAAGGTTGACAATATCACATTTTGAGACCATGTCCTATCTTGACTTATTAAAAAATCAATGTACATACATCTTTCACATCACAGGGCCTCTAATTGATTGAACCAGACTTGAGGCTTCTTCGGTGGGAAAGCCCCACTGTTCTCAAGTGCCCATCCAGCCTGAAGCAGCACGTGTTCCTCATGCCATCGTCCCATCAGTTGCACACCAATAGGCAAACCACTCTTTGTGTACCCGACGGGTAACACGAGGCCAGGAATCCCGGTGAAGTTGGCCAGAAATGCAAACCTCATGAGCTGCCCACTGGATGTGGCATCTGATATTCCCTTGGGGACAGCAGCCGGGGTGATGGCTGGGGCAGGTATGGCAGTGGCGGGGGTCACAATGACGTCCACCCTCTCAAACAAGTGCCTGAGGACCTCCACAGCTCGCGTGCGCTGCTTCTGAGCGTTGATGTACTCTATCGCGCTGGCACTGTAGGCAAAGCTCAGCACCAGCTGTGTCTCCAAATTCATTTCGTCAAAGTGCTTATCAACGTCAGCCACCAGAGCGCTGCCCATCTCAGTGGTGATGGTTACAAAGTGGGCCACCCTGCTCTCCTCCAGCTCCGGTATCACTATCTCCTTCACCTCAGCCCCAAGTGCCTCCATCTGCTTCACTGCGGCCTTGCACGCCGCCACCACTTCAGAGTCTGCATGTTCAAAATACTTCCAATAGACGCCCACCCTAAGCCCTGTCAATTTTGTCTCCCCTAGACCCTTCAGGGAGGCCAATTTCTTGTCAGATTCCTCTGAAATTATGTCCAGCGCTATTGCACAGTCTAGGACTGATGCCCCCAGGGGTCCATGGGCACCCACAGTATAGACAACAGGAAGGGTTCCTTTGTCATCTAGGGACCTGTTGGTGGGCTTCAGTCCCACCACTCCACACACCCCTGCAGGAATCCTGATAGAGCCACCTCCGTCTGCCCCCAGGGCCACTGGACAGAGGCCTGCAGCCACGCACACAGCTGAACCAGAGGAGCTGCCTCCAGCGAAGTGGCCAGGGTTGTAAGGGTTGCGGGCGTGCTGGTGGTTTTTGTTGGGGTTAGACCCGAGGGTGCCAGTCCCGAACTCATGCATGTTGGCAATTCCAATGACGATAGCTCCAGCTTTCTTCAGTTTTTCTACAGACCCACCTTCCTCGATACCCATGGACAGCTCTGGAATGAACATTGAACCTCCGCGCAGCGCATACGGCTCCACCCTGAATTCTCCTTTCACCGCCACAGGAACACCATCCAATAAAGAGAGGGGGGTTCCTCGCTTCCAGCGCTCAGTGGAAGCTTTGGCCATAGCCAACACGACGTCTTTATTCGAGTCCACAATCCCCATCAGAGGAGGACTGGCCGAGTTAGATTGTTGAATGAAGCGCAAGGTTCTCTCGGCCACGTCACAGGGAGTACAACGACCAGAACGAAAGGCTCTCACGTAGTCAGAAATGGTATTCAGGCGAAACGCATCGGCAGTTGTTATTTTGTTATCTATCAACGGACGGATAGCTCTCTGGTTGGCTTCGACGTTGTCTTCATTAGGCCGAGGGACGTCTGGGTAGTAGGTAGGCTCTTCGGGAATATATAGGTGCGTTAGAAGGTCCAACCCGCTACGTTTAACGATAAATGGAACCAGTAGGGCCTTCCCAATGCGAGTGTATGCGATCCAAAGCAGTAATTGGAACAAAAAACCGGTGAGGAGGAGGTCGAACAGGTCCTTACACTGGTAACGGGCCACTTCTGGGTTCTCCAGGACAACGCGTACAGGCGGCAATACTCTAACTCGCTGAGTTCCCCCATGAGGCCGAGGGCTTCTAAACATATAGTACCCAAGTAGGACGAAAATCACGACGACCACCGCAAACACAGACATGATTGACAGAGTGAGTATATTAACGTTTGAACAAGGTGATGAAACTATATAAACTCCCTCCCAAAAGTGGTGATTGGGTGTATAGCACGTCACGTGCAGGGCTGGGGTTGCATGGCGTCACGCGTCAATGTATCGAGGCAACAATGCTATTAGACGAGACACGTGACGCGTGACGTCATGCAACGAAACCCCAACCACCTGCACGTCAGCAATGTAACCAACCCCGGAAATGCTTTCGTACTCTGGTACCAATGTCTGATTCAATGTCCCACCAACGGGATGGGATAGGCACCATAGACTTACGCGCATTTTTTTTTGAGGGAGAGATCCGTGTTGCAACTAATTAAGATATTGGCTTTGTGAAGCGTTCTATTTTGATCATAGTATGTCGTCAAGAGGTGCAGTATTAGATGCTACAGGATGGATCACCTTGTAGCTGCTCAACAGCGCAGCTCAGTAAAAATTTGCCGTCTAGATTTAAAACATTATTAGAGAGATTTAAAGTGCTTAACGATGCAGATCGCCAATAAGCTCTTCGTAGTGTACCTGACTAGTTGTATCTACGAATTACCGATAGAAGGCAGAGGGGAGCTACATACATGTTGAGAGACCTCGAAACACACGAACACCCACACGGAGTGAACCTGCTTAATGTGGTGCGCGTGACGTCATTTCTCCTATCCCGGTTTTTTCAATAGCACAGTCGTAGTATCACGAGGTGTCCGAATGTTAATTATTCTCCCATATTTATACATTCTTTTCCAACCACTGGCACCAATGCCAGAAGGTCCAGCGGCACCTTCTGTTCGAAGGGCTGCATCATGCACGTATGGCAATGGCATCGATTCTATCAAACAGGACTGGATGGACAGTACATCTGTGTAGAGAAGAACGGAAGGCGCGCACGTCATCACAAGGTCTTGGTAAACGGCTGCAGAGACGCTGTTGAATTGTTCTGCCCTCTATGAGTAAATTTGGAGTGTCACTTGCTGCCAAAACAACAACCTTCTTTCAAGGCAGACAACATGATCTGTAGACTTGGAGGCACTATAGGGCATTTGGAGAAGAAGTATGCACAACACTGTGACTGCTTTTAAGCAATTGATTCAAGGGCTGTTGCTTCAGCATATGCCCGGATTAACCGAGCCAGTTCACTGATGAACTCTTTGACGCACTTTCCTGAGGGAATGGAAAAAAACATTTCTTCTCCAATATGCTCAGAATATGCATCAGAAAAGTAGCAAGTGATTTGTGAGTGACCCGCATGTAAAGGTCAGAGACACCATGGTAACGACAGGAGGAAGGGAAAACGTTCTATTTAGCGCACTTTTGACTAAACAAGGGCTTTCCTCAACAATAGAGGCATCATTAGCCTTTCAGAACTTGCGTACCTTCTCCTCTGCTGCCACTGCCGAATTAGCAGAGACACTGACGTCTTCACAGGCCTCGCTTGAAGTGTTTTCACATGGTACCGATACAACCAGGTAGGCAGTCCCAGCAAAAAGTTCTTGCGCAAGACTTGCCCAAGATCTTGCCTTCTTGGGCAAGTCTTGCCCAAGATTACTCAAGATCTTGCCTTCTTGGGCAAGAAATGTGTAATTACAAGATACTTTGATTTCTGCATGAGAGCATAGGGCAAGAGGGTACTCATTAATTTGCTGCCCATTTTAGGTTTCTTCATGTATAGATTACACTGATGCAAATTACATTCATAATGTCAAAACAGCATATAACATATCAAAGTACAACTTGTCAATAAATCAAGTTGTCTAGTGCTTTTCATAAACGTCATTTGGCAGATAAACTATTATATCGATCATGAGTGAACATGAACCCCACCTGCATACAATTAACATGTAATTGACGCTAGCCAATATGCACATATAATAGTACTAATTCGAATTCATTTCACGCGAGCCACGTTGCTTGTATCGTGCTACCATCCTTTCTGGTACAGAAAGAGCGGGGTTCCTTAGGTACTCTTTGTACCGTTTTCGGTTTCCACATAGATATTAGAGTACTCTAATATCTATGGTTTCCACCAGTGTGATCACTCATAATACAAGTAAATAAAAAACGTTCTCTAACGAGAGAGTTGTTGGTATATAGGATTGACCAATGGTGGTGTAAAAAGCATGGAAACAAGAGTGACAGAAATATTATTGGAAAATTGAAATAGGCCTATATTTAGCCCATTACTCAGGCATGTGTGGTGTATTGTGTGCTAAATATAGGCCTATTTCAATTTTCCAATAATATTTCTGTCACTCTTGTTTCCATGCTTTTTACACCACCATTGGTCAATCCTATATACCAACAACTCTCTCGTTAGAGAACGTTTTTTATTTACTTGTTTCATAAGTTTTTTTTCACCCTGTCATAGCAGTATCATAGTCAATAATCAAATGTAGGAAGAGGATGGACAATCCCCTTTATCTCTTAATGCAAGAACAAATAACTTTAATAGTACTGCTGGTGGTGGGGGCAGGGCTGGTGATGCAGGCAGGAGCGCCAGTGGGGGCAGCGCTGGTGGTGCCGGCGGGAGTAGCTGCTGGTAGTGGTGTGGGCAGTGCTGCTGGTGGTGGTGGCAGAAGCGGGGCTTCTGGAGGTGGTGGGGTGAAGGGGAGAGGAGTTGGAGGATGAATGTACTCTTCCTCCTCCGACCCCTCGTTGGTGAAAACCCGCGAAGGTCGTCAGCCATCTACATATACATAACAGAGAGAATGATTAAATTTTTACTTCTTTATTTTTTAAAGCAAAGTGCAAAGCCTTTACACATCCACATAGAGTATTATTAAATTTTTACCTCTTTTTGCTAAGTGCACTATTCAGCGGATGAGTGGCTTTTATACCTGCAAAGCCTTAACACGTGTGCAGACTGTGCTATAATTATATTAGTCCAATTCCATCATATTAATGACAGGGAGGGAAGGGGTGTATGCATGTCAGTTGTGCTAAAATTCTATTGGTCAAATTTGATCCAGTAAAAATGGTCTCATCTAAACATGGAGGTGTAGCCTACATGCAGTTAAGTTGTATAGATGGGTAGTGTGGGAACTAAGGAAGTGAACTACATGGCAGCATGTAGATCAATCGATAAGGATATGTTCTCAGGTGAGGTCCTACCCGTGGACAGGGTCTGCAGCTTTATCAGTGTGGGCAGAAGGTCTGTTTTTATTTCACTACATAAATGTGAGTGTGCTGCTAGAAGTACCTGATGGTGGCTTATCTTACTTACTGCTGCACAGGCAGATCACTACCCCTAAGAATAGCTTTTTCAAGACCACCATTATACTCCATTGGTGCATGAGATTTGGGTTCATACAAGGAGTAGCTATATGGGAAAAGGATATAGTTGCAGCTATTTAGTTCTCAGCCCTTGCAACTGTAACTATATTCATACAGTTGCAACATTCACAGTACCTGGCTAGACAAGGAAGTTTTCAGATAAGGAAGCTTTATCAGATTAAAACAATAGACACTACTGTACACGCAGTTGAGTCACCATGCATGCTTTACATGTGAAGTGAATGGTTTTGTGCAGATCCATGCTGTACATAGTCGGGCGGGCCCTACTACCCACAGGTAGTAGGGTGACAAGCCCGACGAAACGCGGTAGTAGGGCCGCCCGACTATGCTGTACAAATGTTGCATGCACAGCTTTTTAATGTTAATACAACATGCCATAACATACCTTTGGGTGGTAGTGGTAGTTCTGTGACCCCTGCGGTACCGCGTACTCTCGGCAGCACATTTAATTTAGCCAATCGGACAGCGGGATCATTCCAATACCGACTCCTTTCATATGCTTTAATGGTAGCTGATATTTCTCCCTTTAAGCAGCGCGATTTCCCTCGAGGTCCTCTTCATATTCATATCGCTGCCTTTTAGCAGCACGGTTCTCCTCAAGGTCCTCTTCATATCGCCGCCTTTAGTTTTAGCAGCACGGTTCTCCTCGAGTTTCTTCATATCGCCGCCTTTGAGCAGCACGGTTCTCCTTGGGGTCCTCTTCGTATCGCCACCTTTTAGCAGATCGCAATATCGGCCTTGTAGCTGTCGCGTACAGAGGCCTTCTTCATTTCGGGATCGGCCTTGTAGCTGTCGCGTACAGGGGCCTTCTTCTTTTCGGGATCGGCCTTGCAGTTGTCGCGTACAGAGGCCTTCTTTTTGGGGGGGATTGGCCTTGTAGAGCGCTCGGCGCGGGCTTTAGCTTTGTTCTCGTATTGCTTTTGGAGGTATTCCGCTCGTTGCTTAGATCTCTCCTTTTGAGAAAAGAACTTCTGCCAAAGTAACAACTAAATAAATTTAGTGCAGGTTAGAGTATTTATAACTGCCTAAAATTTTTAATAAATAGAACTTGATATATGTATGTCTATATGACATGTAAGGATAACGTGCCGGTAAATTTCGAAGCGATTGGTACTATTCCCGTCCTCCAAAACCGTTCCTAGCTCGAGTTACACCTTCCTAAGAAGAAGAAGAAGAAGAAGACGACGACGATGGAGAATTATTTTAGGACTGGGCACGAGAAACAGGAAATTGTTTGTTTCTCTATAACTACACCGTTTTATGACACGGAACAAACGTAGAACTGTAGATCGTTGTGCTCTCGTTCCATCGCGATAAAGAGATAGGCGATCCGTTTCTCCATTGTCCCTCCAGACGCTAGTGAAGCTTTATTAATGACATTCATCAACCCTCAATCAATCCTATATTGAACCTGCTGCCGCAGGTTCAGATAACCGGCAAGCTCAAATTTTGCGAAAACAATTTTTTACGCGTAAAAATTTCGTTCCACGTGCTAGCTTGTAATCATGCCGCCAAAAGTAAAGCGTACAGTGAAACCTCCACCAAGATACCTACATGAGAACATTGAAATTGCTGTCGATGACAAACGAGCTGATGATCGTAAGTTTTCATCTTATGGCACCGCGTACGTGTACAGAGCCTAATAATGTGCACTTAAAAGTGTTAACGTTATAACGCGCGCATATGGTAGTAGTACGTACATGTCATACACACATGTGCATTTCGACGTTTGACAAGGCTGGCTATTGGCCGTTTCAATATATATAATTATAGCAACGTAGATGGAAAGTTGTTTATGATCACAGCGCGCACGAAAGGGCTTCATTATATATCACAACATACCGCTTGTTACAGTGCATGGTACGCCTCTGAGCGAGGCAGAGTTGGATAGTGGCGGCGTTTAGCTAGCCTTTCATCAACTCTCGTACGCGTGAAATAAAAAACGCCCACGCTATTATATTTCAATAGACCTTATGTCTACGTCATCACGCGCGTCTACATGTACAGTTGTATGTTTAGAGAACAGTAGAGAATACACTTGCAAGACATCATCACTCTCAACGGATAAAGGGAATATGTCACCCAGGATGACTTAAAGGGTCTATAAAGGAACAAGTTATTCTTCTGTCATTTCAAGCGTTTTAAGGGTACTCCGTATCCATCCAGTTAGAATAAGAAAGTACTTGTTCATTTTCATACAGCGGATGCAAGCCCCCTATTTCCAAAAGACTCTGCATCTGAGGGAAATGTTCAGTAGTGATAAAAAAGTGGTATGTTATTACAGTATAATTGAACTGACATCATTTTTACCAGGACCATGCAAGGCAGAAACAGAAAACTAAGTCCTCACCCATTTCATAGAGCCCCAGTGATGAAGAAACAGAAATGCAGGTATATTATAATCAGGAAAGGTAAATATTATTACAGTACAACTCAACATGCAAAGCAGAAACAGAAAACTAAGTCCTCATCCGTTTCACAGAGCTACAGTGATGAAGAAACACAGGTATGTGTAATTTAAAATGTTAGAACATTAATTAAATATCAATTTTTTTAACCAGGACTATGCGAAAGGAAAACAGAAAGCTAAGCATATGGTTATTTCACATGAAAAGGTATAGCATTTATAACTTCCATAGCATAAAGCACACTAACTGCATTGAATATAAATTTTACTAAGAGAGTAGGGTTAGGGTTAGGTAGCACATTTTTAAATATATATTTCTTTCACAGAAGGATGGGGTCAATCTGCTAATGCTAAATGTACCAGATCCTGTTAAGTATGGTCTTGCGTTGCTGGATTGTATCTTCAGTGAAGATGAACAAGCAGAATGCTGTTACGAAAACTCCACCACAAGCAACATGCAGTTTGTCCACAAAACCTCCTTTGTCGTCTACAAGGGTGAAGCAAATTGAAGGTACAATATTTGAACTCAGCATTATGAAATGGTTATACTTATCCATTTATAGAATGTATTGACAAAAAGTTTGGGAATGGATCAGTGACAGCACATGATTTGGAGATCTGGAAATCCCTCAATCAAAAGTGTAGGGACAAGCGGAAAGAGGAACTGAAAAAAGAAAAGTTGTGAATGTGAGTAGGCTTTCGCTGAGGAAAGTGCATGATGTGTGAACACACAACATTGCAATGTGCATTGAAAGCTACAATATCATGATGATTTGAAAAAGGTATTTGTGTTGAGTCAATGGGAATGGGCATTAATATTCTTGGACAAAATCTTGGGCAAGTCTTGCTCCAGCTCTTGCACAAGATCTTACACAAGATCTTAGGCAAGTCTTACACAAGATCCTTTGCTGGGTCCGCAAGATTTTGGCAGCCATAATCTTGGCATCTTGGGCAAGTCTTAGGCAAGTCTTGGACAAGATCTTGGGCAAGTCTTAGGCAAGTCTTGCCCAAGATCTTGTCCAAGATCTTGGGCAAGTCTTGCGCAAGAACTTTTTGCTGGGAGTTACAGACAATGGGCTTTTTCGCACAGTCACAACCCCTACAGCGGCCTTTACCGTTGCACTGGCAGCACTGAGGCATGTAGCTGGCTGAAAAACGTACTCCAAGATCTGCAGCTGTGATGCTAGGGTACGTTTTTCAGCCACCCACATGCTGGTAAAATATGGTCATTCACAAAGTATGTGCAGCAAGCATGCTATGTGGATGATGCTACTGCCACTGGATCTCTCAAGAAGCTACACACTTGGTGGGATAAGTTAGGTCCCTCTTATGGGACTTTGTGAATGCTGTGAAGACCTGGCTCATTACTAAAGAAGAAACTCACACAAGAGCATTATATATATTCCAGGACACACAAATCCGCATCACAAAGGAAGGCAAGCCACACCTCGAAGCAGCTCTGGGTACTTCGTCATACACAACTGAATTCATGAAGGCAAAAGTCAAAAATTGGTAACTGGAACAGCTGACTTCCATTGTGAACATGCAACCACATGACAGTTTAGCAAGCAGATGGGTTTATGTAGCAAGAACCATTCCCAACATTGGCCATCTTTTACAGCCACTTGAAGAGTTACTCAGGACCAAATTTATCCCTTTGCTCACTGGCCGTGCAGCACCATCTGATCTGGAGAGAGAGCTACTTGCTCTTCCTGCTCGCTTAGGAGGCTTTGGGCCTACTTAACCCTTCTCACCTCTCCACCACTGAGTATTCTGCCTCCATGAAGGTTACACAGCCTCTAGTAGACCTTATCATTAAGCAAGATGAAAAATATGGATATGAGATCCTTCAAGACCAACACTCTGCCAAACGAGAACAACATTTGAATGCAGCTTTTAACCCTAAAGAATGTTCTTCCATCCTCTCTTGCACCTGCCATGGACCTCTCTCAAGAAAAAGGTGCCTTCACCTGGTTTTCAGTTCTACCACTTGAAGAATATGGTTTTGTGCTCCATAAGGGAGCCTTTCGTGATACATTGGCTTTATGGTATGGCTAGAGCCCTGTGAATGCCCCACTAAATTGTGCTTGTGGCACCGACTTCTCTGTTGAGCATGTGCTGTCATGCCCTAAGGGCGGGTATCCATCAATTAGACACAATGAAATCAGAGACTTAATAGCTCCTCTCTTGTCAGAAGTGTGCCACAATTTGTCCACAGAGCCTCATCTACAACCCATGACAGGTGAGGTCATGAGTGGACTCTCAGGGAATATACAGGATGGTGCACAATTGGACATTGCAGCAGAGGGTTTTTGGGGGAGTCGATTTGAATGGGCATTTTTTAAATGTAAAGGTTTTTAATCCTTATGCCCCCTCAAATCAAAAGACTCCTTTATCTGCATGCTACCGTAGCCATGAAAAGAGGAAATATGACCAACGTATACGTGGTCGAACACGCCTCTTTTACTCCAGTACTCATTCTCTCTTGCACTGTTGGCCTTGGGCCCTCAAGCCACAACAAGCTATAAGTACCCAGCCTCTGCTCTCTGCCAAATGGAACCAGGCCTATAGCTTACCCATCATGTGGTCGAGATGCCATCTTGCCTTCTCTTTGCTGCAAAGCTCAGTTATGGGCACACTCTCACTGCTCTCTCACCTTGGCATTATATGTCCACTACACAACCTCCACTTGACCTTGTCAAGGGAAGCCCTTCTACATGAGTAACATGACATATTCTGTTTCCTTTAATTTCTATGTGAATTTATTGTTGTTTATTTTTCAAATATATTATATAAATTTATATACAGGAGTTGCATTGACGTCACGCGCTTCTTGTATTGTTCAGCTACTAACACGTCATTGTTTAGTTACTATAAATAACCGTATGTTGTTTTATATGAGCAAGCACGTGCTCTAAATACCGCTTATTGTTGTTTTCTCGTGCCCAGCATTATGGCATGTATTCAATGCGCTCTCATTTTTCATTTTTTCGAACAGGAATGACCTATCCGTCCCTGTAGCTTAGCTAAGTAATATGAAAACATTTAATGGAAACGTGGCTATCATTCTATGTAGCGGTTGCTAACTTGCTTCGGGACAAGCAGGTGAAAAGGTGAAAAGCCCCAACTGAACATCTCCACACAGTTTCCCATCACCCCGCGATTTAGGCATGCTCGAACTTGTGCCAAATGACTAAAGTCCGCGACACCATCGAGGAAGTAAAAATTATGCGCTCTTTTTAAAAAGGTGTCTTTGGGGTCTAAATAATAGGTTAGACATTATTTTCCGCAGATCATCTCGTATTATTTAAAAAAATTCAGTGAGTTGAATACTAATGATTGAGACGATAATTAACAAGTAGCGCGTGTGCTCACTAATGAAATTCACATGAAACACTTCAAAACGTTTACATAACTCAAACGAATGTATTGCGTATCTGACTCGCTGTCACGTCATCAGAAGAACTCACAAAAGCGCAATAGTCATATACAAAAGGGCCTCTGGGCGCAAGAACAAAGGCACAAAAGCGCAATAGTTACACAAAGGGCAAGAACAAATAAAGGTACAAGGAGCGGCCCTTATCTAACACTAAGCAAACTATGGTTCTGATCAGTTATTCTAGCGAAAACTGTTTGTTTACACAGTCTAAGGTGGCGCCAGTAATGAGGCTAGAAACTAAAGAATGTATTCTTGAAAATCAAACAGACAGTGTAAAAGCAGAAGACGAGATATTGTATATTTAAAGGTATCAATACATGTAGAATCAAAATATGATTCTTTATTTTGGATGCGGTACAAAATATTTTAAAAGTACCCCCTGTTAACTTGAAATTTTTGACTAATTATTAAGCTGCATAAGGTTCATTTTTATAGCCAACGCAGCTGGTAGATTTCTACACATTGTGGTATTGTGAGCATGAATTTAATTAAGAAGCCATTAACGTTTACTTCCTCGATGGTGTCGCGGACAGTTATCTATACATGTTAGTGTACTCTGTAATCTACTTTTGGTTTCACAAGCCCATACTTTAGTATGACGTTCGATTTCAAAAGATGATCCGTAGTAGATACAACCGGAACCCTGGAGGCTCAGACATTGAAGAACCCTAATCCTGTGTCACCTTTATTTGGAAGGGCTGTAGTGGGTCTACGTACGAGACTGCTTTGGAAGGGCTGTAGTGGGTCTACGTATGAGACTAACCACAGACTGCTTTGGAAGGACTGTAGTGGGTCTAGCCACAGTCTGCTTTGAAAGACGGTAGTAGGTCTATGTACGAGACTGCTTTGCTTGCTGTGGACCCTGTATTAATTATGTATGCCTATCATAGGCGGCCCCAGGGGGGGGCCCAGGGGGCCATGGCCCCCCCCCCCCCCCCTCCCCTGGTTATGGCGCCCCCCCCATGCAACCCCTGTAAGTAATTTTTACTGTAGCATTGCAATATGATTACTACATGTAACTATGTGTAAAATAACTACAAACACTCATCTGAGCGTACAAATAGCGATTAACAAACGACTAAGATTGCAAAATTGATAATGCCCCTCCCCCTCTGGCGCCCTTCGTGACGTTGGCCACTCCCCTTTTGGCGCCCTTCATGGCGTTGGCCCCTCCCTTCGGTAAGCGCTGGGGCCGCCTATCCCTATTATACTATCATTTGATTACATGCATATACCGTTGCTTCAACTACAGGACGTCAACACCTCGCACATCATGCCCTATTCATTGAGATCTACACAAACTGTTAGTGTCCTTAGCGTTACCCTATCGATCGTTGTCACTCCAGCCGCTAATCGGATTCACTCCGAAAGCGTCGCCCATTAGCGTACTTGTTTGTGTGAACTTACGTTGCAAGCTAGGAGATGCTTCCAACAGTTATAAACCGAACATTCGCGCCTTACCTTGAGTGGATGCCAACTTACTAAAACACGGCTAGCCTCTCCAACACCAAACAAGGTGTTCACTGTAGCTTACTAGCGTGGGCAACAGAGGTGACATGATTATGCATGCATGATGGACGCAACAGCAAATGATAAACCACCCACCTATGTGTGTACGTGGGCTAGATGGCTTCTTGTGGAGTGTATCCATGTATACAATACTAGCTAGTGATGAAAGATATAAATGCTGCAAACTGTGCCAAACAGATCTTACCAAGTGCTCTTGTGCCATGAACTCTAGCTGAATGTATCATGCAGCAATCTACACGCTATGAGACAAGCAATCATGTGCATAAAAATTGCACTCTGTAAGTTGAATTTCAATATTAACTACCACAATACTAGAAACAACACACAACAGTTAAGTGAAAGTAGAGTACACTACTTTCACTTAACTTTTCATTTTCATGTTGTGTGTTGTTTCTAGTATTGTGGTAGTTTACGAAGTGTTTCTTCCATACTGCAGTGCCTTTTTACAGTAGCCATATACATGATTACTTGTTTCATAGCCTGTAGATTACTGCATGATCAGCTAGAGTTCATGGCACAAGAGCACTTGGTAAGATCTGTTTGCAGCATTAATATCTCTCTTCACTAGTATTGTACACATACCACATTGAATGTACTTGATGGATACACTCCACAAGAAGCCATCTAGCACACGTACACACATAGGTGGGTGGTCTATCATTTGCTGTTGCGTTCATCGTGCATAATCATGTCACCTCTGTTGCCCACGCTAGTAAGCTACAGTGAACACCTTGTTTGGTGTTGGAGAGGCTAGTCGTGTTTTAGTCAAGGTGCGAATGTTCGGTTTATAACTGCTGGAAGAATCTCCTAAAGCATGCAACATAAGTTCACACAAACAACATTTCTGGGCACGCTAATGGAGCGGCGCTTTCGGAGTGAGTCCTATTAGCGGCTGGAGTGAGGGTCGGAGGCTGTGCGAGCGGGCACTGTACTGCCTGCCCGCGCTTTTCAACACGTGCGCCGTGCCAATGTTTTTACGACCACGTGGTGCCTTGGGATGGAAGAAGACAGCGAATTGCTTTCTTCGTGCCTCGATAGCGACTGTATAGACCTTAGAGACAGCTTCGGTATAGATCACTGTACCGCGGCTACTCTGGAATGGATCGAATGGGAGGAGAAAGTCCACACGCGCTACAACCTATTTGGCGACAGTCCTACGTCGGCGTGCTGTGAAAAAAGTTGTGAAATGACTTCTATGGACACCTATGGAGGTAGTACAGTACACTCGACGCCATCTACCGTTTCGTCCACACTCACGACAGCCACCGTCAACACGCATCCTTGTCGATCGGATAGTATCCAAACAAACCCTCCTTCCGAGGGAGAACGACCGAGCGAGGGCGGAGGTACTGACGGTGAGAACGTGGAATCCTTGGAAACTATGTCGTCGAAGAAACAAAGGTGTTACTTCGATTCGGATACCTTAGCTCTGAAACACAACCCGAAGTAAGCAACCTATGGAAGGTACTCCAAATAATGCTCTCTTACATAGCTACCAACAGCTGCTGAAAACGCTTGCCTTGTTAGAAGCCCAAAAGATGCAGGCCATTAAGGTGTGTAGCCATGCAGGCACATGCCTCAATCACTGGTCACCTCTTTGCTTCTCTGCTTGCATCGATCATCGCTGAAGGACGTTGAGGTACTGACCTCTGTAAAATCACAAGCAGAATGTGACCCTGTGGCCTTTGTGAACGCACTCAAGGAAGGGGTGTGGCTTCACACATGGTACTGGAGAGGTATGGCTTGTTCAGTTATGTTCTCTGCCTTCCCCTAGGGGCTGCGTGACCTCCCTGTGAGGCAGCGGGTAGCTGAGATACCTGACATTAACTGGAAGTCTTATATTGACAGCCTGCACAGTGTACTGAAGCAGTCCAATCTGTACTTCAATGCACGTAGGCAAGCTGTTAGCAGACCACATCAGCCTGCAGAGAAGAGACATAACGTAGGGTGATCATGGTGGCTTTTATCTCCATCCACACCATTGCTTCCTCACCATCACTATCCCATCTAACTGTTCCATCCACACCATCACTGTCCCATCCACACCATCACTGTCCCATCCACACCATCACCGTCCCATCCACACCATCACCATCCCATCCACACCATCACCATCCCATCCACACCATCACCGTCCCATCCACATCATCACCATCCCATCTACACCATCACTGTCCCTCCATACCATCACTTCCCATCCACACCATCACTGTCCCATCCACACCATCACCGTCCCATCCACACCATCACCGTCCATCCACACCATCACCGTCCCATCCACACCATCACCGTCCCATCCACACCATCACCATCCCATCCACACCATCACCATCCCTCCACACCATCACTTCCCATCCACACCATCACCGTCCCATCCACACCATCACCGTCCCATCCACACCATCACTGTCCCTCCACACCATCACTGTCCCTCCACACCATCACTGTCCCTCCATACCATCACTTCCCATCCACACCATCTGTCCCATCCACACCATCACCGTCCCTCCACACCATCACTGTCCATCCACACCATCACTGTCCCTCCATACCATCACCGTCCCTCCATACCATCACTTCCCATCCACACCATCACCGTCCCATCCACACCATCACTGTCCCATCCACACCATCACCGTCCCATCCACACCATCACTGTCCCATCCATGCCATCACTGTCCCTCCATACCATCACCGTCCCTCCATACCATCACTTCCCATCCACACCATCACCGTCCCATCCACACCATCACTTCCCATCCACACCATCACCGTCCCATCCACACCATCACTGTCCCATCCACACCATCACCGTCCCATCCACACCATCACTGTCCCATCCATGCCATCACTGTCCCCCCATACCATCACTTCCCATCCACACCATCACCGTCACCATCCACACCATCACCGTCCCATTCACACCATCACCGTCCCATCCACACCACTGTTATATGCACACATCCAAACCTCTGAAAACCCACCATATCTTGCCCATCCACAGAACACACAAGAAGCAGGGTCTAAGCCCTCCTCGTACAGGCAGCCTTGGTCAACTGAAGAACAAGTGAGTGTGATCTGTGCTAGGCTGGGCAGTGTCATGTGTGACCATCTTTGCCTAAGGCTCGGTTTGAAGAGTTGCTGCGAATATACCCACCTGAGCCCATTGAGAGAAGAAGATTTGAGAAGATTTCAAAGGCATTAGGCAGCAGAACTACTCAACAGGTGGGAGGGGCCTCAGGGGCAAGACAAGAGTATATGGGCAAAATGGTTGCCTGTGGTAACTTCATGATGACGTGGAACTGACATGCATAGTGATAGTGTGACCACCAGGGGGTGATGGTGTGACCATCAAGGGGTGATGGTGTGACCATCAGGGGTGATAGTGTGACCACCAGGGAGTGATGGTGTGACCATCAGGGGGTGATGGTGTGACCATCAAGGGGTGATGGTGTGACCATCAGGGGGTGATGGTGTGACCATCAGGGGGTGATGGTGTGACCATCAAGGGGTGATGGTGTGAACATCAGGGGTGATGGTATGACCATCAGGGGGTGATGGTGTGACCATCAAGGGGTGATGGTGTGAACATCAGGGGTGATGGTGTGACCATCAGGGGGTGATGGTGTGACCATCAGGGGTGATGGTGTGACCATCAGGGGTGATAGTGTGAACATCAGGGGGTGATGGTGGGATACTGTAGGCAATTAAACAATTTTTAAAAAATCTATTTTTGTTCGATAATCATGTGGTTGTTTATGTGGCAGCTATACAAAAACTGAGCAAGAGTGTACTCCTTCCCCCACACCCTCTCCTTTGATCTCTTCAGGTGGCCAGTCATGTGCAGAAATACTTCCTTAAGCTTGCAAAAGCAGGGCTTCCCGTGCCTGGAAGGATACCCAACTTGGCAAATTATGCCAGAAACCCCAGACGTGTAAGTGTGAGGTCATTGGTGGTGTGAGGTCATTGGTGACCCTCCGTAATTAAGAGGTTTTTGCCTCCTCAGGGCAGCAAAAGGCATTTCAACAGACCCTCCACCTTCTTCTCTGCTCTGGCTCCGAGGGTGCTGATGGGTGGGGACAGTGGAGCATCAAGCCAGGATGGAACGCAGCAGGACAGCTCGGATGATGATAGTGATAGCCTCTCTGATCTCCTGGGGGGCCCTCCTGATGACCTTGATGATGATGGCAGTCCCGTTAAGGTCATACCTCCTTTAGGGAAGATATTTTAGTACCTTGTACTTAACCCTTTCCTCTTTCCTTTCTCTCCCCTCTTCTCCCCCTCCCTCCTCTCTCCCCTCCCTCCTCTCTCCCCTCTTCTCCCCCTCCCTCCTCTCTCCCCTCCCTCCTCTCTCCCCTCTTCTCCCCCTCCCTCCCCTCTTCTCCTCCCTCCTCTCTCCCCTCTTCTCCTCCCTCCTCTCTCCCCTCTTCTCCTCCCTCCTCTCTCCCCTCCCTCCTCTCTCCCCTCTTCTCCCCCTCCCTCCTCTCTCCCCTCTTCTCCTCCCTCCTCTCTCCCCTCTTCTCCCCCTCCCTCCTCTCTCCCCTCTTCTCCTCCTCCCTCCTCTCTCCCCTCTTCTCCTCCCTCCTCTCTCCCCTCTTCTCCCCCTCCCTCCTCTCTCCCCTCTTCTCCCCCTCCCTCCTCTCTCCCCTCTTCTCCCCCTCCCTCCTCTCTCCCCTCTTCTCCCCCTCCCTCCTCTCTCCCCTCTTCTCCCCCTCCCTCCTCTCTCCCCTCTTCTCCCCCTCCCTCCTCTCTCCCCTCTTCTCCCCCTCCCTCCTCTCTCCCCTCTTCTCCCCCTCCCTCCTCTCTCCCCTTTTCTTTCCCTCCTTCCCCCCTTACATGTTCAGTGTGTTATGTGCAGTCATCAGGTGTATACAGGAGTGTACTGGAGGTGTACTGACTGCCCTGTGGACACGCCCACCATCCTATGCCACAACTGTGTGGACAGGTAACAGTGTTTGGGAAGTGCAATAGTATGCCAGTATTAATGTGTTTGGCCTGCAGTGACTACAACTGTGGGGGCCATAACTCCTCTCATGAACTTGAGGAAATGGCTGTAAGACAGTCCTCCTTCGCTGACAGTGACTACACCGCCTTCCCTCCACATGCTGCGCACACAACTTACAATTATCTGGATCCAAATTTTCACCCACCTGTGTAAATTAATTCTATTATTTAATGCTTATTTTATGCGTTGGGCGCGCGACATCACGTGATGAAAATTCGGTGCCGGTGCCTGGTACGGGCAGTGTTCACGTGCTGTGTTGTGTTCGCAATATGGTCAGTTTTGTCGGTGGGGCTTATGAGCAGGGATGACGCCTTTTTAGGGCAAGGTGATCCTTCTAATGCAGATCCGGGTATAATTTCCGTGCCTACTCCTGCTGTTGGTGTGCGATGGACGTCACAATTGCACAGGAATGAGAGTGTTGTGCAGGTGACCCCAGCAGAGGTAGTCCAGACGTTCGGGGGTGGTGGGGAAGACCTGGACATGCAGGAATACGTTGCTAAAACCTTTGGCGCACTTCAGCTGAAATGCTACCCGGGCAGCGATGGAATCACAACTCAGCGTCACGTGAGGCTACTGAAAGCGCTGAAAGACTATAGCAGGCAGCATAAACGAAGCGATGAGGGCCGTGCTCTGGTGTGGATGTGCACTACTGTAGATTGGTGTGGGGGGCTCGCTGATAGGATGAAGGGGATAACGTACTCCCTACTGTTGGCCCTGTTCAGCAGACGCAGACTGCTGCTGACTTGGAACACCGCGGAGCAGAAGTTTTTAAGCTACAATGCGGTTAATTGGAGTACAAAATCACACAACGTCCAAGAATACGGCATGCCGCTGTCTTTGTACAGCATCACTCAAGGTTATGGTATTGACAAGGAACCGTCCCTAGCCAAGAAGATCATTGAATACATCGGTGGACCCCACAAGGTGGTATACTTCTCCACTAACCTTGAGCCTAGCTCCTTGGTAGACATAAACAAATCCTTCGGTTTGCAGTGGATATACCGGGGCCTGCAGGCTGTGGGACTTTCTAACTACACAGGAAAGGAACTTGATGAACTGGTTGGGCTAGTTTTTAGGTACCTGTTTGCGCTGGACCAGCAGCTCATAAAAGAACTGAGAGCTGCAAAAAGGCTCCTAGGTATAGAAGGAGTTAAATACATAGGGGTACATGTGCGCACGGGATTTGTTGGCACAAGAGATGAGGAGACCTCAGGTCACCCTAAACTGCTGCACCACAGTAGTCAGTGGCAGGCAGTCCTAGACTGTGCTGTTGCCATGGCAGACAGTCACCTTGGTAACGGCAGTAACATCTTTTTAGCTAGTGACTCCCTGTTGGTAAAACGGATGGCTTTGTTGCAGTTCGGCAGTCGTGTGAAATTCCAAGACACACTGTTGGGACATCTTGACAGTCTGTCAAAAAAGCCACTTGATGACAAGGGGGAGGAGTCGGAGCGTATTGTGCAGGGTATGTGGGTAGACCTTCTGATGCTGGCAGAGTCTTACGTCCTTGTGACCACAGACAGTGGATTTGGTGCCCTGGCAGGGTTCATATGTCACCTACCCCGACACCGGACCGTACATGGTCTTAGCTGCCACAGTCAGTAATTTTTTTGTATTTCGTTTTCGCATCAAAATTATGCGCCTTTATGGGTTGTGCAGTCAAATTGTCGTGTTGCCTTGTTATGTTTTATTGGCTGCGGTATGCCAAGCACGGTAGATGATTGCCATTTAGTGATGTAAGTCGTTAAAGATTAATGCCGAGGGACATACCTTCGCATTCCAGGAGCTGACGAGGCGTGAACTTGGATCCTTACTACATGCGCACGTCGGTGGTTGTGGAGATAGTAGCCAGGAGGAAAGGCAGATAGTTATCTTTTTTTTTAAGTCTTGGACTTGTCGGACTTTATACTTACATTTCGGAAGCAGGTGGATATTTGACGTCACTTTCACAGCTGGAGCATGAGTATGAATACAATTGATACTTCTCAAAAACCGGCTCAAAAGCTGCGGTTCAGCTTTAGGAGGAAGAGCAAAGTCGAAAGGAACAGCAGGCAGATGGCTGCCGATCGTGCCTGCGCAGACCTGGCACTCAAAGGTGAACAGCTTTGCCGCCAAGAGCAATGGGAAGAGGGCGTCGCCTGCCTTGAGAGCGCTATTCGTCTGGGTACCTCTGATCTTAAGATGCTTAGCGCCGTGTACAGCCAGCTTGGAAACGCATACTTTAATTTTCAGGACTACCACAAGGCGCTCGAATACCACCAGCAAGACCTGTCCATGGCCCGTACCATGGGCGACAAGTTAGGAGAAGCGAAGGCCTGTAGCAATATCGGGAGTGCTCTCAAAGCCCTCAATCAGTTCGACGAAGCCGTGGCCTGCTACAGGATACAGTTAGATATTTCTAGGGAGCTTCACGACAAGGTAAGACCATTGCATCCTTCTTTCGGACCACTATATACCTAAATAACTAGGTAGGCCTATTAATACATACACGTTTTACGTAACGAAGAGCTTACATGTTGCTGCAATGGTGTTTTTAAGTATAAATCACACATACAGTTAGATAAGTTGTGATGCTTAATTGTGTAGCCTTAGTAAACAAAACATCTTTTAAAACGGATCCGGCGCACGTGTCCAGTCATGCACGAGTGTGTGCTCTTTATTTCGCAGGTGATGGAGAGTAGGGCTCTGTACAACCTTGGCAACGTATACCACGCTAGAAGCAAGCACGTGAGCACCGCGGAGGGCGGGTACAACCATGACGTGGAAGACAGTGTAAGATCATCTCTGGAACAAGCGGCGCGCTACTATGAGTAAGCTGTTATTGTTGTGGGCAAGTGTTTTTGTGCAGGTGCGCAACAACACAGGAAGGAAAGAAGCTGATATATGCACGTCTACATGTGTATATTTAGGATACCTTAGTGGGGTACTCTGGCCCCCATGTCATTGACTGACTCCAATTACCTTGAAATGCTTTGGGGTCATGAGACATTGCTTTATACAAAAGTTCATTTTCCCAGGTCAAGTCGTTTGTTGCGCCTACCGAAGGTTGACCTTGCTATCATTCCCATGAACTTGCAAGTACAGTTTTGATAACATCTTACATTGCACTGTAAAATTCCTGGGGGGGGGGGGGCCATTGCCCCAAACCAATTTGCATCATCCATAACATTTTGGGCGTGACAAGCATATATTGCTTAGAAGCCCCCCCCCTCCGCCCCCAGCGAAAAAACAATGGCTCCGCATTTAAACGCCCGTTGCATTTGACATGCATGTAGTTCTATGTTGGTGGCTGCTACAATGTAAACAGTATTACATGAATGAATTCATAAACTGTTCTGATACATAAACTGTTTACATTTACTATGTAAATAGGCCACCCAAACTTTAACTTTAATTAGTATACATGTATGTTTATAGATGCATTTTGCAAATTGGTTTGGGGCAATGGACAGAAGAAAGGTTTTCCCCCAGGAAATAGAACTTACGTAAGATGCTATAATAAACAAGGTTTCTGTTGATGCCAAAACTGTACTTATCAAAACTTACATTAGTCCAAGTTGTGAAATTGGTAGCAAAGGTCAACCTTCTGGTAGGTCTCAATCCCCCAAATGACTTGATCCCTTTTGTATAAAGCAATGTCTCATGACTTTATAGCTATAAAATACATTTGGAACCAGCAATGCAGAGACTTGGACCAGATTGTACCTAGTATATTGTCTAGGATATGCTAGTATATCAGAGGTTTTTAAAAGGAGAGTGGGGGTGTTAATTCCTATGCCATTGTAGATCTTCCCCACAATCAGTTATGCTTTTTAATGTGCAGTAGGATATCTGTCATCTTTGTTCCCTTCCCACTATCACATTCCTCCATCTCTTCTCCCTCCTATGCCTCTATTTCTTCCTCAGTAGCAAGAGGAGGGAGGGTGGGAGGGAAGGATGAGAATAGGGAGGGAGGGAAGGTGAGAGTGCAATTAGTGAGGGAGGGATGGGGAGTAGTGAGGAGGGAAGGTGAGAATAGTGAGGGAGGGAAGGGTGAGAGTAGTGAGAGGGAGGGAAGTCTTAAGGGATTTATCTGACCCACCCTTTACCCACCCGCTACCCACCCATGACTTTTGGGCTTACCCACCCGTAAAAATTATATTGGATGGTACCACTTTTTATAGTTAATCGCACTTCTCACCAGTGGTGTGGGCGTGATCTTTCAATGCGCGGAAATCAATTTGTGTATGCAGTTGTTTATACATGTAACTATGAATCGTGAATTGATTGCACACAATTGAATTCTGGCATTTGACATATATAACTTCCATGGTTGACATAACCCACCCATGCCCAGTTGCCTACCCATCCATCATAAATAAAAGTCAGATATATCCCTGGAAGTGGGAGGAATTATTGAGGGAGGGATGGTGAGATTAGTGAGGGAGGGATGGTGAGAATAGTGAGGGAGGGATGGTGAGAATAGTGAGGGAGGGAAGGGTGGAGTAGTGAGGGAGAAAGAAACAAAAGAGCTGTATCACAGATAATCTGATTCCCCATATACCTGACACCCCACATACCTTACATCCAAATTCAAACCCATAGTGAGGCCACATTAGTGACAGAGCCCATCACTTTTGGCCTTTGTATAACCTGATTATTGAGACCATGCTAGTCACACTACTGAGGGAGATGAACTTTGATGTCCTGTATGCCCTCTCTAACATCTCACAACCCTCACCTCATCACATCCACATCACCCTCACCATCATCCACCTCATCACCCTCACCACTCATCCACCTCATCACCCTCACCACTCATCCACTTCATCACCCTCACCACTCATCCACCTCATCACCCTCACCACTCATCCACCTCATCACCCTCACCACTCATCCACCTCATCACCCTCGCAACTCATCCACCTCATCACCTTCACCACTCTCTTCCACCTCATCACCTTCATCACTCTCATCCACCTCATCACTCTCACCACTCTCATCCACCTCATCACCCTCACCACTCTCATCCACCTCATCACCCTCACCACCTTCACTCATATTGCAGGGCAAACCTAAGACTGGTACGTGATTTTGGGGACCAGTTATCCCAAGGGAAGACAATTGGAAACCTTGCTAACACATACTATCTGCTTGGCAACTTCAAGAAAGCCATCAAATATCATGAAGAGGTAAGGGAGCTAGTTGGTGGGTAATGCTGATCAATGCTTCCTTGTCCCTTGAAGCGTCTCACCTTAGCTCAGTCACTGAATGACCTCCATGCTGTTAGAAGAACACTCAGTAACCTTGGAAATGCACACGTATTCCTCGGGAAGTATGTGGCAGCAGCACAAAATTATCAGTGAGCCAGTGGGTGGAGCCATAATAAGTGGAACCATAGGGGTGGAGCCATGGTGGGTAGAATCAGGTGAAGGTTTGGTCTTGGAGGATGGGGTGGAGGAATGAGGTGGAGGGGATGAGGTGGAGGGGATGAGGTGGAGGGGATGAGGTGGAGGGGTGAGGTGGATGGGAGAGGATGAGGTGGAGGGGGAGGTGGAGGGGGGAGGTGGAAGGGATGAGGTGGAGGGGGAGGTGGAGGGGTGAGGTGGAGGGGTGAGGTGGAGGGGATGGGAGAGGATGAGATGGAGGGGGAGGTGGAAGGGATGAGGTGGAGGGGTGAGGTGGAGGGAATGAGGTGGAGGGGATGAGGTGGAGGATCCATGGGAGGGGATGGAGTAGGACAGGATCTACTGACCTCATACTAACCACTACCTCTTCCCTTCTTATGCTCCTCCCCTCCGTCACATCCCTGTCACCTTTGAACTCCCTCCCCCTCCCCCCAGAAGTGCCTTGGCTGTTGCCCGGGAGATGAAGGACAGTGCCTTTGAAGCCCAATCATGCTACAGCCTAGGCAACACCTACACTCTAATGGAGGACTACGAGCAAGCCAGGGAGTACCACCAGAGGCACCTTGAGTACGCCATTCAGCTGCAGGACCGTGTAGGAGAGGGCAGGGCCTACTGGAGCCTGGGAAACGTGTTTGCCTCTTTGGGGGACCACCACCAGGCACTCCAGTATGCCAACCAGCACTTGGAACTGGCAAAACTGGTATGGAGCTTGTGTCTATCCCCTCCCCCTCCCCCCCCCCCCCCCCATACACACACACACACCTCGCCAACCAACCTTTCATCTGATGCAACCCATTAGCTTGGTGATGAGGACGGTATCCATACTGCTAAGCAGAATATTGAGGACCTCGCTGCTATGATGGAACTAAGCACCAAGTAAGAGGGACTGGTGGAGTGGGGCAGGAGGGGGTGGGGTGGGGCAGGAGGGGGTGGGGTGGGGCAGGAGGGGGTGGAGTAACGTGTATGTAAACGCTGCCATCTGTACCATTAAGGTTTGAGTGTGCAAGACCACATCCTCCCTTGAGGAAAACAGACTCCATAGGTAAGTCATTGATTGCTGTGTGTATATGTATGTATGTGTATGTATGTATGTATGTATGTATGTATGTATGTATGTATGTATGTATGTATGTATGTATGTATGTATGTATGTATGTATGTATGTATGTATGTATGTATGTATGTATGTATGTATGTATGTATGTATGTATGTATGTATGTATGTATGTATGTATGTATGTATGTATGCATGTATGTATGTATGTATGTATGTATGCATGCGTGTGTGTGTGTATGTATGTGTATGTATGTATGTATGTATGTGCGTGTGTATGTGCATGTGTGTATATGTGTTAAGGACATCATATGTAACCATATGAATGTGTGTGTTTGGGTGGAAAATTGAGTGATAAGCATACATGGTATGTTTCTTTCACACACAGACACACTATTGTTCACTTGTTATGGTAACTGTCTGTGTATGGATCTTGCTATGCTCGTTGCCACTATAGCAAACATGTTGCCATGGTATCTGTGTGTGTTATTGTGTGTTGGACCAATACAGTATCGCTTGGAAAGTCAGCTAAGAAAAGAAGCAAGTCTGTGAACAGTGTTTGCACTGATCAAACACGAACTGTGAGTGTTTGCATGTGTGTGTACACATGCACACAAACATGACGATGTGTTTGGGGTACATATCCCTGCTGGTAGAACACAGCCATGCTGGTCTAACCCTATGCTGGTAGAACACAGCCATGCTGGTCTAACCCTATGCTGGTAGAACACAGCCATGCTGGTCTAACCCTATGCTGGTCTAACCCTATGCTGGTCTAACTCTAACCCTATGCTGGCTTAAACCCTATGCTGGTCTAACCCTATGCTGGTCTAACCCTATGCTGGTCTAACCCTGTGCTGGTCTAACCCTATGCTGGCTTAAACCTATGCTGGCTTAAACCTATGCTGGTCTAACTCTAACCCTATGCTGGCTTAAATCTATGCTGGTCTAACCCTATGCTGGTCTAACCCTATGCTGGCTTAAACCCTATGCTGGTCTAACCCTATGCTGGTCTAACCCTATGCTGGCTTAAACCTATGCTGGGCTAACTGTATGGTGGGCTATTGGCCTAACTCTTATGCTAGGCCAACTCTAATACTTCCCCTAGGCTTGTGTATGCAAAAACTAACTTTTAACCTTTTGTTTTGAATACACTTAACCCCTTTGAGAATTGACCACCTTGTTGAATACTAATTGAATAATTGAGTACTGCACTAATACTACTTTAACCGCTATGCCTTGGCTCCCCAGAGCAGCTCACATGCAGTGGTATCTCCATCACCTGACAGTGGTGTGGAGCAGCTGTCCCAGAACCCATCTCCTGTCCCGTTAAGAAAGGTACTGTTGGGGGCTGGTGAGTGTCTGCGTGTACCTATCTGCAAGTTTGGATGCGGTTGTGGTGTAATGGTGTCTGCTCTGTGATGTGTTGTACATCTCTATGTCTAGGTTATTTCCAATTCAGTGTAAAAGAATGTCACGGCATGCCTCCGTATATTAATCAGGTTAATGTACCGTAAATGCGTTTATAATATTTTGGGGGGTTCCTGTTTTGTTGATGTATATAACAGTGAGCGCTAGAAATCGCTCATTATAGAAGTGTTTACCATGTCGTGCCTGATGGAAGCGCTGTGTTTTGTAAGGGCTACTTCTTATACTAGTCTACAGTCCTATGTAAGTCGCGATACCGGACAGTAAAGGTGTCGAACCGAGCTGACAATCTATCTTTCCTCCCCCCCCCCCCCCCCCCCCCCCCCACACACACACACACCAAATCCAGGGTGAAGCGGGAATTGACGACTCTTTCTTCGATATACTTGCGAAAGTACAAGGTCAGAGAATGGACGATCAACGTACTGTGCTTCCAGAGGCGAGGGAGAGCACACTTTCCGACGATGATGAGCTGTTCGATGTCTTGTGCAAAATACAAGGAGCGAGACTGAACGACCAACGCGCAGTGTTAGGCGTTACACCACGCTTATTGGCGGCCGATGTAGAAGAATCGGAAGGCGAAAACATTCAGGGAGCGGGATTTGTACAAGTGAGTCGGCCGTGACCGATGGGGGGGGGGGGGGGGGGGGCCTTACTATAGGGGGAAGGAAATGCTTTTTAGATGTAACACCACCACTATATATATACATGTAACCTCGGGACTACCCGCCCATCCACCTCATTTGTCCCTTCCCTACCCCGCTTCCCCCCCAATCAATAAACTGTGGTCTCCTCAGGAAGCACAAGCCAACGATGCAAGATCACCTGATCCAATGGCTTACAGAAGGAGCACCATGCCCAGTGAGGACTTCTTTAACCTCATACAGCACCTTCAGTCCACCAGAATAGAAGACCAGCGAAGTCCACTGCCCATGCAGCTGATGGCCAACTAGAGGAAGTTGGGGAGGAGGGGGGTCAGGCCATTAGGTAATTTGTTAATGTCTGGTTCCCAAGTCTCCTATTCTGGCCACAAGCCAGTGGCATCCCTCTTTGTGTTGTGATAAACTTTTGATGTGTGTATGCATAACAAGTGTTCAATGTTGCGTGCAGACATTCTTGTGCCCATCATCATCTCATTCAGTTGTACACCCTTTGTATACTCAACGTGAATTGTGCTATGTGAAATCAAACCAGCAGTATTATTAATAAGCTGAGTGTGTCGGACTTGTTTAGTACACAAGTACATGAAGAATGGCACACACACACACACACACACACACACAATTGATTATCTAAAGCAATGACTCCTGCCAATTCTGGGACTGCATTTGCTCAATGCCTTTTGTACTCCAGTACCGACACATAATGTTGTGAACACTCATGGGGACCGTGTGCCTTCCCACCTGTAAGTGGGAGGGACGATAAATGATCACCATATATGAACTGCTGGACAAAACAGATGATGGTGCACCCATATATATATAACATACCGAAGGAGAAGCAGCCATTAAATACTATGTGGTAATCCAACAATGGGATGCAACATCACATATCATATCCATACATGTACATATCACATGTACTTACCTGTACTTGAGGCTCACTGTGAAAAGGCGTCTCTCTAGGGCGATGTTGGTGCGCCCCCTGTGTAGGGGTATGTTGGTGTGCCCCCTGTGTAGGGGTATGTTGGTGTGCCCCCTGTGTAGGGGTATGCTGGTGTGCCCCCTGTGTAGGGGCCTCCTGTACCTCCTGCCTTGTACCTTCTTGGTCTTGCAAGAGTTCACTGCTCCTCTGGGAGGGACCCGCCCCCCTCCTCTGCATCACGTCAGGCTGCATATGACCGTACGAATGTTCCCACACATCTATAAAAAGCACCAGTTCAAATAAAAGGGTGGAAACTAAAGAGGTGGTAAGGGTGGGTGGCAGGGGTACTAAGGGTGGAAGGGATGGTAGGGAAGGAAGGGTGGATGTGAGGGGTAGGGAAGGGAGGGTGGATGTGAGGGGTAGGGAAGGGAGGGTGGATGTGAGGGGTAGGGAAGGGAGGGTGGATGTGAGGGGTAGGGAAGGGAGGGTGGATGTGAGGGGTAGGGAAGGGAGGGTGGATGTGAGGGGTAGGAAGGGAGGGTGGAAGGGAGGGTGGGAAGAGGAATAGTAATAGGCTTCTTGCGGCCCAAGAGGCTCCTCCCACTTTATTTCTCCCGTGGTACTTACCCACCACTGGATGCAGCAGCTCACAGCTTGCTTCCCTGTTTGCAAACAGATGCTTGTAGGAGGGGCCGCCATTTGGAAGGGTGTGGTCAAGAGGAGGGCCATGCGGGGCATGGGCGTGGCCCTGCCTGCTTTCCTCCTCGCTGCTGAGCGGTAAGGACAGGTGGAGGCAGCTCGCTGGTGAGCTGGGCACAGAAGAATACAGAGCCTCTGAACTGAAGCTGTTGTTAGCAACATCATTGCGAGAGGTCTGGGCACCAGCACTAGAAACAGGGAGGGTGTGTATCCACAGCAGGTCTTGGAGTGCAGAGAGACGTTCCTTAGAGTGTGGGGACATGGCGTAGCCATCATCTGACTCTACACACTGGTCTAGGATCATCTGCTGTGTGTCTGATATGGCAAAGTCCATGGTGTTCCTCATTTCTTCATCAGACCCTTCTTGGCTGTTGCTTGCGACACCTCTGGGTAAGGGCACCAGGTCAGCCATGTTATCATTAACTTCTGCAGGCTCAGCAGGCGGCATAACATAGCCATCCAGAGAGCCATCTGACAGTCTTCTGTGTACAGCTGGGGCACTGTGATCAACCATGGCAACCGTGGAAACTGAATATTTGTCTTTGCCAATGGCAGTATTTAGAACATTGACCAGGAGGTTAGGGGTTCTGGGCTGATGGCCACCCAGGAGGTTAGGGGTTCTGGGTTGATGGGTGGCCAGAAGGCTAGGAGTGCTGGGTTGATGGCCAGCCATGTCTGAATGGTCTGTGAGTGTTTCCACGTTGGGGAAGTGGACTCCATTAGGTACATCACTGGTCAAACCTGTTCCTCTGGGTACATTACTGGTCAAGCCTGTTCCCATGGGTACATCACTGGTCAGGCCTGTTCCTCTGGGTACATCACTGGTCAAACCTGTTCCTCTGGGTACATCACTGGTCAAGCCTGTTCCCATTGGTACATCGCTGGTCAAGCCTGTTCCTCTGGGTATGTCGCTGGCCAAGCCTGTTTCTCTGGGTACATCGCTGGTCAAGCCTGTTCCCATTGGTACATCGCTGGTCAAGCCTGTTCCCCTGGGTACATCACTGGTCAGGCCTGTTCCTCTGGGTACATCACTGGTCAAACCTGTTCCTCTGGGTACATCGCTGGTCAAGCCTGTTCCCATTGGTACATCGCTGGTCAAGCCTGTTCCCATGGGTACATCACTGGTCAGGCCTGTTCCTCTGGGTATGTCGCTGGCCAAGCCTGTTTCTCTGGGTACATCGCTGGTCAAGCCTGTTCCCATTGGTACATCGCTGGTCAAGCCTGTTCCCATGGGTACATTACTGGTCAAGCCTGTTCCCCTGGGTACATCGCTGGCCAAGCCTGTTTCTCTGGGTACATCGCTGGTCAAGCCTGTTCCTCTGGGTACATCACTGGTCAAGCCTGTTCCTCTGGGTACATCACTGGTCAGGCCTGTTCCTCTGGATCCTTCTACCTCTGCTTGATGTTCTGTTTCATTAATGACATGTTTATTGTGAATGGTTGCCAACTGTTCATGGAAAACAAGAGTTGTTAACTAAGGAAAAAGAATTGTTTACTAACCTTCCCCACTAACTTCATAACCTCATTATAAAATTCCCTACTAACCTTCCCCCACTTACTAACCTCACTAACCTTCCCTACTAACCATCCCCACTAACCATCCCCATTAACCTTCCCACTAACCTTCTCACTAACCTTCCCCACTAACCTGCTCAACAACTTGCTTGGTAGTAGCAGATGTAACATTCAGTCTTGCCACACCTACCCCCACTCCCTCAACCATCACCTCTCCCATCCCCTTCCCTTCATGTACATTACTTCTTGTTGTCTTAGCATGGCCATGAGGAGGTATGAGGTAGGGAGGAACATAGTCATCTTCAAGGCCAGACAGTGAGGGCAGTATTAGCACATTGAAACCATCCCTGCTCCAAGGTTGCTTGTGATGGTGCTTTTCCCGCCATGCTGATCTCAACAGAGAAGCCACACCGACAATGGCCTTATGGCTCATCAGATGGGTGTCGCCTGATGATTCAAACGACCGCGTCTGCATCTGACAACTCTTAACCAGCAGTATCATTTCTGATTTGACCCAAGTATCCGACAAGACCAAAGCTACTTCAAAGTCCTTCAAAATTACGCATCCCTTTCTCACTCGGCACGCTTGCAGCGTGTTCCTGCAGTTACTGAATTCAGCTTTGATAAAATACACACCATCCGAAACCAGTTCGATTGTAGTGTCCTGGAGCTTGGGGTTATTCAAAAGGGAAACACGTACACCGCTCGGGCGCTCAGTGTTGAGGAGCGCCGAAGCCAACCACCCGCCGTCTTGCATCGATAAATTTAGTTATATTTCTACGCATGCGCCATCTGCATTGTCATTTGGAGCGCGTGGCAAACCGTAAGTGAAGTTCTCTCGGGCAATGATGTTCCCATAGTTCAAATGACATGGCTTCAAGCCATCGGTTGAAGACAAACTTCGCCCCTATCTGATGCCCTTCCCTCCCCCCCCCCCCCCCCCCTCACTTGTTACAGAAGTTACCATGTATTGATTTCCTTTGCAGAAGTAACTGAGGTGGTCCCCTTCAATAGCCGAGCGCGTAAGTGATTAGGAACTTATTTTTTTTCGGGCAATGATGTCACCATAGTTCAAATGACACGGCTTTAAGCCGTCGATTGAAGACAAACTTCGCCCCTATCTGATGCCCCCCCTTTTTTTTTTCCCGTTATCAATGTCACTTGTATACGTGTTCTTTGATTAATCCACAGTGACTTGTTGCCGACGTACCTGTTCTTCCTAATAGTCCGTAAGTATACCACTCTTGACTGGGGCCGTGATGATCCTATAGTTCAAATGACACAGCATTGGCTTTTAAGTCTGCTGTTGGCTGAAGACAAACTTCGCCCCTATCTGATGCCCCCCCACCAAAAAAAATTAATGCGCATGGTCCATTACTTTTTCTCTCTACGAATGCAGGTGCGGTTTAGGTGCAGCCAGTTAACAGCGCGTGCAATGTTTTGTGTAATTTGGTAGTTGCGAAAATACGAAGATCAGCCACAGTGACTTGTAGCCGGCGTACCTGTTCTTCCTAATAGTCCGTAAGTATACCACTCTTGACTGGGGCCGTGATGATCCTATAGTTCAAATGACACAGCATTGGCTTTTAAGTCTGCTGTTGGCTGAAGACAAACTTCGCCCCTATCTGATGCCCCCCCCCCCCCCCCCCAAAAAAAAAAAACTATGCGCATGGTTCATTACTTTTTCTCTCTACGAATGCAGGTGCGGTTTAGGTGCAGCCAGTTACAGCACGTGCAATGTTTTATCTTGACCCGTGTAATTTGGTAGTTGCGAAAATACGAAGATCAATAATCGTACAGTTACTTGTGGGCGGGGCAGGGGGAAGTAACATGGTTAGCCTTTAGAGCTGGCACCCATCGTGCCTAAACCTGCCAACGTCATTTATTAAGCTCTACACCGGATTTCATTTTTACACACTAAAACAAATCCACACCTTAAATCGTCACAGAAGCTAGAGTCTGTACGTTCCATCAATCAGTTGCGTATAGCGCGCCATTTCCAGAGGGACGTACTTCTTTTCTGCCAGGTCTAGCACATACAGTGGGTCTGTGACCACGTTGACGTTGTAACCTTCACTTCTAACACGATTTTTCTGGATCTTAAATGTTCCTGTCAGATCAACACTCTTCATGACCCTCACAAATACTGGAACTGCATACGCAGGCAACACTGCAAACAGCTTCAATGCTAGCTGGGACACATCGAGGTCCTTATCTCCAACGATGGCTAACATCCCTGCCTTCCCTTCAGACCTGGGCACTTCAATGCCATAAACACAGGCATCACGGTGGTCCATAATATTGGTGACGACAGACTCCACCTCTGCCGTTGATACGTTCTCCCCTTTCCACCTGAAAGTGTCCCCTGTGCGGTCGCAGAAGTACAGGTAACCTTCCTCGTCCATTCGCAGGATATCACCTGACAGGAAGTACGCATCTCCTGGTGTGAAGACATTACGCAGTACCTTTTTCTCGGATGCTTGGCTGTCATGGTAACCATCGAACTGTCTCAGCTGATTACCTCTGTCAATTTTTCCAACTATTTCACCAGGTTCATTGTAAGAGGCTTTTACACAAAATCCGTTGCTGTTGCGAACGTATTGGCCAGTTTCCATATCGACCTTGAGCAAAGTGACAGGGTACACAAATGGTAAAATTACCGATAGGTTCCCCACAGCTCCCTCTTTGCTGGTAGTATTCACCACGGTGATGTTCCCTTCTGTTGATCCATAGAACTCTCCAATTTCAGCAATGTTAAACCTCGTCTTGAACTCCTTCCATATATTTGGTCTAAGACCATTTCCAGTAGCCAATCTGACACAGTGTTGAGCATCTGTGGGTCTGGATGGTTGGGCCAACAGGTATCGGCAGATTTCTCCTATGTAGTACACCACCTGCAAATTTGGACAAATACTGCATAAACGGGGCGTGGCAGCTACCAAAGGAGTGTGGCCATACGTACTGTACATTTGTGCTTGATGCAGTCGACCCAAAAACCACTGGCTGAGAACTTCTTGCGAAGAACAAGGGTGCATCCCCGTAGCAACATACTCCCCAAACAAACCACACCTCCATTGGAATGATACAAGGGCAGTGTGCAGTACAAGACGTCATTGGAAGTGATGCCAAGGGTTAGACCATGTCCCCACGACATGTGGAAGAACCTGCAAGAGAACTGTTTGAATTGTGCAAGAAGTGCAAACCCAGCCAAGGGTTCAACCTTCTGTGTCTGATGACTACAGCTTTAGGCAGTCCAGTGGTTCCAGAGGTGTAGATGTAGCAAAGATGATCTGTGCATGTAACAATAAAACATGTATCATGCCTCTCACATCACCACTACCTCACAGAACACACCCTCGAACATCAGCATACCTCACACAACACCCTCTCACATTAGCACACACCCTCACAGAATATACCATCACATCAGCACACACACAGAACACAGCTCACATTAGCACATACCCTCCCAAACACCCTCAAACATCAGCACACACCCTCAGAACACACCTTTCCTCTCACTCTCAGCACAAAAGTTACCTTCAAATCCCTTGTCCTTCAGGGGAGGAGGAGGACTGCTGGTACAGCTGTCCAGTTCAACCAGCAGGTCTTTGGCGTGGTGGGGAATATTTGGGGAAGGTCCCTTCTTCACCACACAACACCTCTCCCTAACGTCTTCATCCAACTGTGGGATAACAACACCCAAGGCCTCCCCCAGAGACCCACTGAAGACGCAGGCTGAAGCGTTGCACACTTTGATAGAGTGGGCGAGGACGTCCTGTCTCAGGTTGTAGTTAATGAAGGCGGACACAACACCTATCTTCCCCAGGCCCACCCATGTGCCTACATACTCCGGGCAGTTCTCCATGAACAGTGCCACCACGTCACCCTTCTTAAGGCCCAACGTGAGGAAGTAACTGGCCACCCTGTTGGCGTACTCGTCTAGCTGCTGGAAGGTCCATCGCTCCTCCTCAAAGGCGATGGCCATCTTTTGAGGGTGCCTGCGAACGGTCTGCTCAAACAGGTCAATGATGGTGACTCTGTTAGCTGTGTTGGTTCTTATGGACGAGTTCAATGAGAGGAGGGACCTGGCCAACCTACCAACAGAAGTAGAACATTAATGTACCCCACCCTCAGTGGTGTAACCAACGTACCCTACCCCGCCCTCAGTGGTGTAACCAATGTACCCCGCCCTCAGTGGTGTAACCAATGTACCCCGCCCTCAGTGGTGTAACCAACGTACCCTACCCTCAGTGGTGTAACCAATGTACCCCTACCCTCAGTGGTGTAACCACGTACCCCTACCCTCAGTGGGGTAACCAACGTACCCTACCCCGCCCTCAGTGGTGTAACCAATGTACCCTACCCTGCCCTCTGGTGTAACCAATGTACCCCGCCCTCAGTGGTGTAACCAATGTACCCCGCCCTCAGTGGTGTAACCAATGTACCCCGCCCTCAGTGGTGTAACCAACGTACCCTGCCCTCAGTGGTGTAACCAATGTACCCCGCCCTCAGTGGTGTAACCAACGTACCCCGCCCTCAGTGGTGTAACCAATGTATCCCGCCCTCAGTGGCGCGAGCTCGTGTCAACATGGGGTACGTTGTGTTCAGATTTTAGAAAGCGTTTTTAAAACCATTTACGTAAAGTATACTCTAGCCACATTTTTGACCTTGAAATTCTCATACGCAAGCTTCTTGAATTACGAAATGACATATTCGTACAGCACGTAAACGCGCCTTTAGAGCTCCCTCCTCCCATCTTACAATTTATGAAGGATAAAATAGCAGCGCTAACGGTTGCTTTCATGTAGAAGTAGCAAGACAAAAAAAAAGTTATTTTTTAAAGCGCAAAGCAAGGGAAATGCCCCTCCCCTAAGGGTATCACAGTGGGTACGAATTCAATTTCGTCCCCTACTCTATGCCAAAGCAAGGCAACGGGTACTTAAAACGTCCCCATGACTGCAACACTGGACCTACCGAGCATCCCTAGGGCCCGTCTTCAGTGCAGCTTTCAGATAATTCACTCCTCCAAAGGTTAAAAACCATACTGTCAACACCCCAAGCGCTGCCCATGGAGTCAGTCCAAAAATGTAAACAACTGATCCTGTCCCCACCGCTCCTACCAAGATTTGCCTGCTCAGCGCCATAACGGTGCGCTTTGAATTAGGTATAAGTTATACTGCGCATGCGGAGAGTATTCGCCATGTGCTTGAATGGTATAAAAGCGACCGACTCGCGCAGTTGGTCAGGTTGCACGAAAGGTTCGCTTCTGAGCAACATAAGAGAGCTCGTCTCTCAAACCGAAAGCTCAGTGGAAAGTCTCCGGACCTTGTGGCAGAGAGTGCTAGCTGTAAGCGCCAAAGCCTGGCTGTTTTCAACCTGACCAAGAAGCCGCATGGCTGAGTCATGGGAGCAGCCAGGGGCGTTGTCGAAGCACAGTGATGCGAAGGGCAGCTCCAGCTGTTAACATAACGGAGCTTACTCTTCGTGCAACCTCACCTTTTTATATTTGTAAGCCAAACAAAGACATCCCAGTACGTTTGGGTTAGCCACATACGCAAGTTGCTGGAACGTTGCCAGCAGTCGAAATGACATTTAAAAAACATTTTGCGGGTGCATAGAGCATAGGCCAACCAACTCGACTTTACCAATAGCCAAAGGCATGGTGGAAGGGTACGGATTAAGCACCTTTATCGGACAACACCACTGGGCTTTGCTAAACATACATACCAGATGCGTCCACAAAGGGAACTAAACGATTGCACAGGTTCAGAGACTGGATCCGACGTAAGAGTTCGAAGCCGCAGGTGCCCTACACCCCAAAGCGCCCTATGGCGCATACACACGTGACCACTATTGTTCCGAGCACATTGTCAGGTCCATTCTTCGCGCGCGCGCACACACACTAGTCCATAAGACGTGATAGTGTCAGTTGACTTGCCATCTTAAATCTCTGTCCAGGCATGGATATGAGGACGGACCTACACTATAGTTCACGTGATGGGGTGTCTGCATAATTATGTACATGTGCAGACACCTTCACACACCTGGCCTGTACTGCTGATAACACGGAAGAGCTCAAAACATACGCTGTACAAATATTGTTAGTAACGTTTAGCCTTCTTCTTGTATTTATCAAAATGGTAATCATCAGTAGCCATCAGAGCTTGCTCACACTGCTTCCTCTTAGGAGGCTCATGGGCTGAAGCCAGTCTCATCTCTGGTTCATTCTCTCCTACAACAGGTATGTAGGCTGGTTTATCTGCCTCCTTCGCCGGTTCCTTTCTTGGCATCAGGGACTTGTCTTTGTAGACTACATGGCATGGAGGTGGGACAGAATGACAAACAGTACCACAAGGCTATCCTCCCAACCATAGCTATATAAAATATAACTATTGGTATACCTGATCACAACTGTATGAACCAACTTATACCAACTGTTATATTTTGTATAGCCATGTGAACCAATGGGTTAAAGGCGACGTGTTGCTAGCAACACTGATTTTTTCTAGTAAAATATCAGTAAACTAATGTTTTACTGAAAATATAATTGGATTCATTTGAGTTGCATGCAACATTGTGTTTCCTTGACTGTGGTTGCCTTAGATACCACACAAGATCATATGATCCATATGGTCACAGACCAACAGTATCTAATCAGAATAGTGGACACAGTGAGTGACCCACACATCCTGATAGACATTAGACTTATGAGGTCAGTTAATGTCAGAGACAACAAACATTTATAAATACTGTCTATGACATTCATTTTCCAGGAATGTGGCTGGTAGCTATTGAAAACTACCCAGCTGCTTCATGAACAGCTAAGGATGTTCAGCTGTCACCATGGGTACAAGGGATAATTTTCTCAACTGTGCCAGGTTACCATGGAGATCCAGGCAGACAAACAATAAACACAACTAGGCCCTGCGGGATCACCATCTGACAATAACTAAGCCACACCCCATCACCATTTAAGTTGACCCACCCAACACCATTGGGGGGGTGGGGGGAGACTGTTTAACTGTGAACATTAACATTTCAGTAACTAGCCAACTGAAATAATGCATGAAGCACTCGCAGTTACGCACATTTAATAAACAAGCCATTAAAAAAATGGGAGCAGAGGCAGAGGTGGGTGTACTTTATGGTACTACTGGGGTGAGCATGTCAAGTACCCAGACCCATAACAATGATTCCAAAGAAACCATATAACTTACACCGCAGACTGTGCAAGGTGAAGTTAGAAGCAACATTGGTGGGCACCAGAGATGTCCCTCCACTCTTCCTGTTATTAGAGGAGTACACACATGACAACAGTCTTCACACAGGCCACACCCACTTCTTCATCTGCTCGTCGGCAAGTTTCTGTTTTGCTTCTTCAGTCTCCTCTATATTCTTAAATTTGGCCCTGTAGGTGAGGAGGGAGGGTGTGAGGTGAGGGGGAGGGTGTCATGAGGTATGAACATTGCCATGCATGGGTACTCACTCCAAACCTAGGTCCACTTCAGGTATTCCGGAGAGCATCTGGTTGGACAGCATCTCCTCAGTCACCAGGGAGTTGATCTTTATGTTCAGCCGATCTGGCACTTCATACAGCGCATTGATCCTGGCCTCAAACCTGTTGTGGGTGTGGTCTGTCAAGGCTTATAGCCAGGTCAACTACCACAACCTACTGAGACACTTCTTCTGGTTTATCCGATGGTCCTTTCTTTTTGGCTAGTTCATCCTCAATATACTGCAACCTGGCGACCCCCCATGACCCAATAAGAGCATACCACACCCCGCCCACAGACATACATGTGGGTCTCATCATCTCGTGTGTTGGTTTCAGCAGAGAAAGTACTGTGCAATCGTTTGACCACCTCATCTTCCACCCTGCGGAGGACAACATGGTCCCATCTCCTCCTCCCCTCTTCCCCCATCCTCACCCGTCAACATCCGAGTTCTTTATGTTCTTCAGGTCTACTAGCCCCCCTGTCTTGAGCTTGAACGGATCTGGCTGCATGACTTCAGTATAAGCATGCGCGGTAAACACCTTTCAATGGAACTTACAGCAATTTTCTCGTCATCCGAAAATTTTTTCCCAAAGGCCAAGCCCACAGCGCTGTGCGAAGTGTTGATAGGGTTTCTGCTACAAATTTAGTAATACAAGCGTACCTTACCCCCGCAGGCCTCTTACGAAAGCTTTGTATCTGCTTTGCTTCCTCCAACTTTTTGCTGGTTGAAGACACCGACACGTAAGCGTTTTATAATGGCCGCCACTGCTCCAGGTACCTCACATCGTCCTGCTCGTCTTCTGCTTGTTCCTCTTCTTCCTCTGTCACTCTCTTTTGGCGGTAACTCCGGGGCATTTTCGTTAATGATATTACTTAGTTGTCCGCTCAATTGGAAATAATTTAAATATTATGTCTCTGGGTTTTTTTTCGGGAGATATCTCGAGCTCTGAGTCTGATGGCGACGAAAATGAAACTGTTCCAAAGGTGGAGGAAAGTATAAAGCCAGAACCAGATAATGAAGACAAACTGCCATCTCCTGACACACTATTCGCCACTGTCGGCAAACCAACCTTTTTGAACGACTACGGACACGTTCATGTGGATTGGGACAAGTATGCTAAGTCATTGGATCCTCCTGTGGAAGAAAACTTGCATGAAAGAGGCCATTACGCAGCGATACCACCTCCCTCCTCGGACACCACCGAAGTGTCTGCCCCCCCAGTGAGATACTCACCCCAGCCCCCTGCCTCCCCCGAGAACGATGGTGGACCAGCCACTACGGAGGAACCATCAACAGGCAAACGACCGTCAGTAGATGCTGAGAGCGCAAGCAAAAAAAAACAGAAGGTGGAGACGTTTAGACAGAAGGAGAAAAAGAAGCGGGACCTAGGCATGTCCTCACGCGGCAAGAACTACGTTGAAGAAGAGAAAAGAGTCTTAAGAGAGCAGTATGGTCCGCTTGGGGTTGGTGACTAGATGTATGTGGTATCTCTTATAAACAGTATTATAAATAGTTATGTCAGTTATAGGGTGTTATAAAGTTGGCTGCGGCACAGATTGCTTAGGAGTGGGGTTAACAAGGATAGACTCAATGCACTCTGCCACAGCCAGTGGGTCCTGGTCAGCGTTGATGTGCTGGGCCCAGCTGTAGTAGTCCATTAGTTCGTCCGCGTACGACTGGTAGCTGGCATAGGCTACTGAGACATGTTCTTCGGTGTCGTGAGGGTGCTAAACAGACACGACCACGTTTGTTGTCAGACAAGAGCTTACCCGTCGATATAGTGGCTAACCGTTAGTAGTCTGCTACTGATCTCCAAGGAGAGGGGTGGCCTGAGGAGCATGTGGTACCTAAGGAACACTGCAGTGATGAGTGCTACACTTGATAGAAAATGCAACCTTTGTCCCGTCACAGGGTCCGTCCTTCTAAGGGTCAGACGCTCCTTAACTGTGTCCTCTGGGATGCTCATGAAGACTACTCTGTTCAACACAACAAAATAATAAAATAAAAGAAAGCATCAAATGAAACATGTTTGTACGTTGCCCCCCGGGGTTTTGCCCCACCAAGCGCTGTACCTGTTGGGTCCATAGCCCACATGGGCAAGGAGCTCAGCCTGATCCCTGTTGAGTGGGTACCCGTGGAGTACCCAACCCTGACTGCTGCAGTCCAGCTGACCAAGCCGTTTACTGAGACATTGCATGACCATATCATCAGGAACTGCATGGGTGATGTTGGTTACCAATGGTTACCAATGGGGGCGGGGCAGGGAAATAGCAACTCACTTAGCATCCTCTTTTCATAAAATGGCTTCATCTGCTCAGCCAATTTAGAGCCAGAGGCCAGGGTTTGTTTAATAAGCTGATGGCAGTCCACTTGAAAAGCGTGAGTGGAGCAAGGTAATGGCCGGGCCCCCCCGTGCACACCAGACATGACATACCATCCACAAGGCAGTACTTCCTTGCCAGCTGAGCTGCCTGCAAACTCTTCCCGCACCCCGTGGGCCCCAGTAGCAGCACCCTGGGGGTGTGGGGGGCAGCGGTGCGACGCTTGGTGCTCAGGAAGCCGTACACTGTAGGGAGGAGGGAGGTGCTTAGCAACAAGACCTAGGCTGCACCCAAGGGAGGCCTACCTACCTTGAGATAAGATGTCGTTAAGAGGCTGGTCGGTATTGAACTTCTTAACCAGGTTTCCATAGCATGCTAACAGGTCCTTTGAATGTCTATGATATTGCTGAAGCCTGCTCTTCAGGTTGGTCTCCTCTCCTCCTGCTTCCTTTACCAGTCTGTCGGCGATTTCAGCACTTGGGGCAGGGTTAAAGACAAGGTGGTACACATCTGGCCGGAGATTGAGGGGGTGAAAGGGTTAATGCACTTGTTAGTAGAGCACGCACCTCCTGTCACTGAGTCGATCCGCTTGCCAGCGTAACGTTCTATCAGAACCACATCTGGAGCACACAGATGTACTGTGTTTGTGTTTATCAGTGGTAAAGGCATGTGCATTTATGTTTCATCAAGGCATACCAAAGTGATAGGGTAACACTCCCTTGGCTTGTAACTCAAGTGCCTGATTGTGTATTGATAATGATCAGAGTGTCTTCTGTTGGTAGGCATTTATATATTTACCTGTAACCGTGTCCGTGGGAAGCCCTCTAAAACCCAACCCTACGTTAGGGTGAAGGAGAAAGTGTGTGTGTGTTGTGTGTGTGTGTGTGTGTGTGTGTGTGTGTGTGTGTGTGTGTGTGTGTTCAAGTCTATCCCCAAACATGGCAGCAGGCAAACACCTTTGTGGTGCAGTCAGCCTGCTTCAATCGACAGCGCAACAGTTCTGCCCACATGGAAGGAGTAATTTCCTGTACAGGTGGGAAACAATGGGGCGGGGCAGTACTAGGGAGGCGGTGCCTCACTTTGCCGCTCTCCTGCCATTCCCTGGCTTCCTTCGCCTGGGGTGAAGTGTCGTCCACCAACACTCGTTGCGGTTGGACGTGAACAACTCGCAACTTGCGGGATATCTGCTTGCTCTGTGGAGAGGTGAGTTCTGAATTGTGCGAACGAATGCGCTTGCTAACTCACGATGGTATGCTGACCCGAGGCGGGAGGTCCGTATACTATTATTTTGGGTACTACATAAAAACCAAAGCAGCCAGCCTTAGTCACTGCCAACCACCTTGCGAAGTTCTAATATACCTTCATCTTCTACCCTCTCAAGGTAAGTCGCCAAGAACGCCAAAGTGTCAGAGGGACGTTCTATCAGTAAGGCTTCAAGCATTCGCTGCAAACACGAAACAGACTTAAATATTTTGTCTCAATCTACAATTCCTACTTCGTAATGGTCAAAAATGTGCTTCTCTTCTGCGTAGTTACTAAATTCTTGAGGGATCTTTAGAGGTGTCTTTAGTTTATCCATTTCTTACAATGCCTTGGCAACAGCTCACGTGAGTGGCGGGAAAATAATATGGAATGTCAGTTCCCGTGAGCATTATAAAACATATTCAAACAAACACCTATGACTATGTCCTCTCTTACGCACTGGAAATTAGTCTGTCCATCATGGCCTGTATTTTTAATTACGCGTAAATTTTAATTGCACGCTGATGCTCCTTCTTTATAATATGCGCTAGCCTATGTCCCTTTTCGCTGCCTCGACCCCATATTATTGTGCTTGTATATACTAGTACGATGAAATTATTATTGGAGTCGTGCAATCAAGCGCTTAAGTTCTAAGGTAGAAAGTGTAGCTGGCCAGGGCATAATGAGAAGCAAACTCGCCCAGCTGTTATTCTTATTCCCAACTGGAAATCTAAGTTTGTGGGGCGATATGTCAAAGTATATACAATACTGAATAATAATAATATGCTGGAAATCTAGCTTGATCTCACTATTACATCACCACTTACCTGAAGCGAGTGTCGTGGCTGGATCTGGTGCCATGGCAGAGCAAGCACCACAGCAATAACACCAAGTGTTCAGAAATAGGCGGTTGGGTATGCATCCTCTCGTTGTAGAAACATATGGACGTTGGGGAGCTGATACAATGCACCTTCTATCAGTCGTTTGGCCACCAGGCTGGACTATCTGAAGTCCAAGGCTTAGTTAGCCAACTGTAGAGATCTGTTGTAAAAGTACCAGAACAACCACTGCATGAAAGTTTGGATTTACAATATATTTACTACTGATCAAATGTAGTGCAAATGTGTTTGTAAATATGGTATATGTGACATCAACACAATAGTAAATATAAAGCTTTCATTTACTATAGCGGAAATGTCACATATACAATATTTGCATACACATGTGCACCACATTTGAACAGTAGTTAATGTATTATAAATCCAAACTTTCATGCAGTGAACCACAAAGCCACCTCCACCCCCCTTGGAGCCTCTCAAAGACAGACTGGAACCTCTGCTTCCTGGCGACGTGCTTTTTGCTGAGCTGACTTGGACAACAATGGGCAAGCTACAGCAGGCAAAGGCGATTTTAGAAGAAAAGATGTTTATAACCTACCTACTAAATATAAGCACATAGTGTATAAACGTTCATGTTGTATTATATATTTTTAATGTTTATATTATTTCTGTATATGAAATTACGTAATATAATTAATAATGGATGCATTAAAATTATTAATATTAATGTGTGTGTTGTAAAATGAAACAATACAATATTTACACAAATAAAATAAGAACCCAGAAAAACCACATAATACTACATAACATACACATGTACACATGTAAAAAGTTACTCAGTACCATCAACCAGATCAGTCCCAGACTTCCATTTTTTTTTTTCTGTTGCCTTGTAGGCATACATTGGTTGCTCTTAGAATAGCTCACTCATGGACTTTCCCATTTATAAGCTGCTTTGCTTCACGACCTATAACCCCATCCACTGAAACAACAGAAGAGGTGAAAGTTGCACGTCTTATTTGAACAACTTCCTCAGCTGTTAGTAGAACTGCATCTACTGTACACTTTATGTAATGACGGGGCATCTGTCAACAACACAGATATCAAATAATGCCTCTGTTTGTGGCTGCCAAATTCCCCTCAATCCCAAATCAGCAGCATCAAGGCCAGGAATACCTCTCATTGTCAGCCTCTCGCACCACTGGTTCTTTAATTAAGTCTTTGAATGCAATGGATACCAGATCACCAAGAGCATCCCTCACTTAATTGTGCTGCTGAGTAACTAATCTACTGTTCCTGCTGTCTAAAGCAAGCTGAAATGTAAACTTTTTACCACAGCCATCACAGCCATCACACTTATCAGTAACTTTTAAAAGTGAATGGTAATATCACAATGCCAGTGCATCTTTGAACTCAATTGGTGAGAGATCAAAATGGTGGTACTACAGTTAAACAGATGTCGAAAGAAAGGTCTGGCATTGAGCAGCATTGGGCCAGCAATTCCTTGAATATATCTAGCAAACTCTCCCCACATGTGATCCTGTTATGTCTGTTAGAGTGTCACATGGCATAAAGCATGGATGGTTCTGGGTGTTTGTCTTGTAGGATCTCTAAAACAGCCTTGGAGCCATCATCAACCAATGTGATGGATGTAACACACCATAAATTTCCATGTGTTCTATTACTCATCTTACAGCAGATCTCAATTGACCCTTGAGCAAAACATGTTCTAGATTACTTTTTGTCATATTGGATTTCATCAACCACTTGGTACAATATTCAAACTCAAAGATAAGATTTTCAAACTGCTCCAGCCTCCATGATTCCATATATCGCTTTAGAAGTCTGCAAATTCACTTCTTTTAACAACCATTATATCACGCTGTAGTATCACTCCTAGAAAACAACAATCAATCTTTCAGAAATGGTATTACCTCTGCTAAGTGCTGACACTTTCTCAGATAACATGTCCCCACTCCTCCACCACGGAGGTCATAATGCTTGCTTCTAACAGCTACAACCTTGTCTTCTGTTCTTTGTTATCATCTCATATTAAATGGACTCCAAATGCTAGTTGCATCTTCTCATTTACAAAGGAGTGGTATGAACTAGTACTTCTATCTTGTCCGTTCACTGCTGTGGTGATGCAAACTTTTCAGCGGTCGATCAGAATTATCAGATAAAGATAATGGCAAGATCAAATGAATTAATCAATTCTTCAGAAAACGGTTGTGGTCTCTTCAAGCGAGATTGCCTTTGTAATGGTCTGTGTTGGGAGTGGCAAAGGTGGTGGTGCGTTCAAATTAGAACAGCCATTATGCCACTGAGGAAGACAGTTAGAACTTGACTTAACACACCACACACACACACACACACACACACACACACACACACACATACATGATTTGCAGCGAGCGGCTGTACCGTTGCAAGGACAACATGGAGGTACTCGTGTTTCAGCTGTTTTCTTCGTTGCTTTGTCTTGAACACCTGATGAATTGTCCGCCATTGTGTTGTAACAATAATAATTACTTATATCTTCTAGTGCAGTGGGTTTTATAATTATAAGTATAATAATATTATTATTGTACAATCATAATATAAATCAAGGTAAATTAATTATTCGTTTGGTAGGCAGGTTGAGTTATTTGGCTCGCTCAACTCCAACCAATTTGGTATTAGATGCATTCAAGCTGTTTGATGATGGCGTTCACACCTGTTTCATTGACTGTATTGGTCTCTCAACCTTTGATGAGGCATGGTGTCAGGTCCAGCTTGGTTTCAACAATCGTGGCCTAGGGTTATGCTTGCTGTCCCTTCACTCCAGTTCAGCGTTTATTGCTTCCTTCTTTTCCTCTGGTGTTTATGATTCACCTTACATATGCCTTGGACCACTTCAATCCTCATGTTTCTCCAATTGAGAAACTTTTGGTCAATTCTGTGGTCTTGTCACCTGTCAGTCAGAAGCTTCTGTCATCTAAGATGAATGAATATTGCTTTTAATGCCTCTTGGATCAATCCTCTCCTGCTAACAAGGCTAGCTGATACCAGTTTCAGCCCCCCCCCCCCCATGCGACATTCTGGCTATCAGGGATTCCCTACATGTAAGTCTACATCTTGACCCAATTGAATTCCGGGTGGCCCTCAAGTGCTGGCTGGGCCTAGGGCTCTCCTGCCCTGCCCTACAGCCTGGACCCCTCTTGGACACCGTGAGTTAACATGTAGGTGTAGGGGGGGATGCACACTGCACTCTGGGGGACAAGTTAGTGCGTTTCCTTCACCATGTGCATGCTTTGGTCCAAGTTGAAGCTGGTGCTGGGCCCTTTCCCAATCATTTGCAGCCACGACCTGCTGATATTTTGGTGCAGAATTGGTATCTGGGAAGGCCCGTTGGCCTGGACATCACCGTTGTCTCACCGCTAAATCCTTCAACTTTAGCTGAAGTGGGAGCAACGGTTGGTGCAGACCTTGAGGTAATGGAGAACAGGAAACACTAGGTCAACGATGAAAAGTGCTTAGGCTCTAGGGTGGGTCTCAACCCCCCTAGCAGTTGACTCATATGGGGCCTGGGGTAGTGAGGCTTCTGTTTGTCTGGCACAAGTTGCAGCTAAAGGCTTGCAATATACTAATCACAAGTTGCAGGCATCTTTCTACTTAAGCATTTGCTTTAATAAGAGCAAATGCCAGAGCTATCATCCGGCAGGTATAGAACCAAACTTGTGTGTTTGTATAAATAATAATAAAATATTCTTCTATGCATTACATTTATTTTTATTTTTTTCATATTAAAAAAATATTAAAACCCAAAAATCTGTCTCACTAAATTAAAATCATCTTGTGAGATTTCTGTATTATGGGTTTCGCCCACTCATAAGGACGTTCCATGAGTGAGGTATATCCAATCACGCGTTACGCAAGTTTGATGTAGAGCGAGGTCACAGCAGTCCAGCAATGTTTATAGACCTGCATAAATAATTTAATCTATTATCCAGCGGTAGAAATATGTATGCGGCGGTATAAATAGTCCGTCTGTTGAGGTTTTAATCCAATACAATACAGTTCTCAACCATGTGCGCGTGCTGCAACGCAAAGGCGAACAGGTGGGTGTGTGAATGTTTACACAATGCATCCGTGTAGTAATTAGTTGTTCGATCTGATACACACAGGGTGTTTATCTCTTTGCTACTGATAGCCGCGGCGACACAGCGCGTTGCGGTACAGCTGCTATATGCGCGCGCGAATTCCAGGTTCTATTGAACGTGCATCCTTCTCCCTCTGCCTCCCTCACCCAGGTGGTCCCACTCCCGCCTACACATAATGCAAGCGGCTGGAGTCTGTGCCGAGCATGTGGCGCAGGCGTTTCAACGCAGAGAAACCAGTGCGCCCCCAAGTGAGTTCGCGCTGCGGAAAGCCATATATATGTATCACTTGTTCGTGTTTGTGTTTTATCTCGTAGCGACGTTTGCCTCGGTACAAAGGAGCAGTACCGCTCTTGTTTCATCACTGTACGGTTGCAGCTTAGGGCTCACTTCACTCGTTCCCCTTTCAGTTTTTATTCTTCCACACCAGGAATGTCCCGCCAACGCCTCCTCATTCCGCGACCTGCAGTGTGCGGCTTTCAATGCTGTAGGCCCTTCACAGACGCAGTACACGTGGTCGTCAGTGCAGTCGCGTAAGCGGCCGGCTAGTGTGCTATTTAAATTTATGTGGGCCCATCATCATCCTTTTGATTCGTCCCCGTGCAGATTCTTGTCAACTGACGTGTGTGCAAAGTGGGGGGTCAGGCCAGCTAAGCATCGTAGCAGCCGATGGTACGGAATGCCTGTCAGCCACCGGAGAGGGAGGATTATGCGCAGGTGGAAGCTGCATGGTGAGGTTGCGAGGGGGGGGGGGGGGGGGGGGGGGGGGGCGGCGGGAAAGATCGATCGGGTGATTTGATCTACACGTGTGTGCGATGGAGCGGGTGCGCGTTGTTGTGTCTAATAAAGAGACAAGCAACAACAACAACATTGGAATGGCGCCCTGTGCGTGCCTCATATACCCCTGAGCATTGACGAAACATAGCTACCCTTGCCCCCACACAGGCAACTGGATGTGATGGCATACTTGGGTCCATGAAAGTGCGCGATGAATGCAACAGGTGCTTGGCTCCAAGTGTTGCTGACAACAGATGCATAGAATTCTTTGGCTCCTTTGGGGGAACACTTGGTACCACACACAAACAGGAAGGTAAACATACATCACTCTGGCATGTGGAAAGTGGTGGGCGGTTAGAATTTGTGTGAGCGGAGCAAATGATTTTATTCTTATTTTTTTTTGTTTTATGGTTTAATCTGCGGTGCAGGGTTCACTATACCTCTTGGAGCTTCCTCTATCAATGTTACCTATATTAAGAAGCCATATGAGAGAGGCATTGGTAAGGTGCACGTGTCCCTCAAACCCACACAACATCAATGGGGGGGGGGAGGGGGAGGGGGGGGGGGAGGGGGAGGGGGGGGGAGGGGGAGGGAGCATTTCAACAATCAATGGCAATTTACATGTGAGTGTGGCCCCTGTTGTTGAACTATTTGAATCACATTTGTAGCAACCATGAATGAATGTTAATCCTTCCCAATGCAGTGGTGACCTCAACACTAGGGGGAAGGTATATCTTCACAAATCAGACGTCTGGAGACGTCCAAGTGTTTGGTGTCACCTTCCACTATGAGCTCAGACAGGAGCTAACCATTGACGTACAGTCTTTGTTCACACAAGGACCACTTCCAGCAGACTTGACAGTCCAGGTAGGTTTAACATGTAGGGTGTGGGGTAAGGTGGGGGACATGGTAGGACAGGGTGGAGGGTGGGGGACAGGGTGGAGGGTGGGGGACAGGGTGGGGGATGGGGGACAGGGTGGGAGGATGGGGACAGGGTGGGGGACAGGGTGGGGGATGGGGGACAGGGTGGAGGAGGGGAACAGGGGGTGGGGGACAGGGTGGGGGGATGGGGGACAGGGTGGGGGATGGGGGACAGGGTGGGGTGGGGGACAGGGTGGGGTAAGGGACAGGGTGGGGGATGGGGGACAGGGTGGGGGTAAGGGAAAGGGTGGGGTAAGGGAAAGGGTGGGGTGGGGGACAGGGTGGAGGGTGGGGGACAGGCCGGGGGGTGGGCGACAGGGTGGGGGATGGGGGACAGGGCGGAGGATGGGGGACAGGGTGGGGGTGGGGGTGGGGGGATGGGGGACAGGGTGGGGTGGAGGGCAGTGTTTATTCATGAATCTAGAGCACACACCATGTCCCCTAAATCCACCCCTATCTCACCACTGACCAATGACCATGCCCTGATATCATCAAATTCCTGGTCTCATCAATGTAATGAATAATAACCCTACTATATCAATAATGATTGGCATACATGATAACCAAAAACCAAAACACTTTTTAATGTGCCCCTCCCATCTCTCCTCCCCAGGTCTTACCCAACAACACCACCTCCTCTGGTTCCTTCCATTACCACATGCTCAGTAATCAAACTGACGATACTGATGCAAATGCCGACAGTGAGGATACGAGGCCGGGGTTTGGGTGGCAATATGATACCTTCTCAGCCTGCTCTGTGACATGTGGACTAGGTAGGCCCCAACCCCCTAAGGCCACACACACACCCCTTTCTATTTTCGTCATCCCACAGGAATAGAGACCTCTGTTGCAGTATGTAAAGACCTCGAGTACCTAGACCGCGACATTCCAGATGACCTGTGTAGTAGCTTCATTGAAAACACTCGACCGCCTCCCATAGTGCGATGGTGTTCTCTGGCACCCTGCCCACCAATGTATGAAACTGGGGAGGAGGAGGAGATGGGGATTATTTTAAAATAAGGTTTAGAGGAGGGGAAGTGGGTAATATATTGTACCACACAGGACTTGCTCTATACTAACACCTCCCCTCACCATCTCTTCTTCCTCCCTCACCATCTCTTCCTCCTCCCCTCACCATCTCTTCCTCCCTCACCATCTCTCCCTCCTCCCCTCACCATCTCTTCCTCCTCCCCTCACCATCTCTTCCTCCTCCCCTCACCATCTCTTCCTCCTCCCCTCACCATCTCTTCCTCCTCCCTCACCATCTCTTCCTCCTCCCTCACCATCTCTTCCTCCTCCCCTCACCATCTCTTCCTCCTCCCCTCACCATCTCTTCCTCCCTCACCATCTCTCCCTCCTCCCCTCACCATCTCTTCCTCCTCCCCTCACCATCTCTTCCTCCTCCCCTCACCATCTCTTCCTCCTCCCCTCACCATCTCTTCCTCCTCCCTCACCATCTCTTCCTCCTCCCCTCACCATCTCTTCCTCCTCCCTCACCATCTCTTCCTCCTCCCTCACCATCTCTTCCTCCTCCCTCACCATCTCTTCCTCCTCCCCTCACCATCTCTTCCTCCTCCCCTCACCATCTCTTCCTCCTCCCCTCACCATCATCTGTAGGTGGAAGGCCCTTACATGGAGCCCATGTTCTGCCACCTGTGGGGGAGGGGTCCAGACACGCCCCCTCCAGTGCATGCAAACACTGGAGGATGGAACAGAGCACGTCATAAACACCACAAACTGTCCCTCATCAAGCGTGCCTTCACAGAAACAGACATGCAACAGCCGACCTTGTCAACCCCACTGGGCGACAGGAGACTGGGGACCAGTGAGTGCTTGTATATAGGGACTGGGGACCAGTAGGTGCTTGTAGAGAGGGAATGGAGACTAATGAGGCTTGTAGAATGGACTGGGGACCAGTAACTGCTTCTAGAGGGGAACTGAGAACCAGTTAATTGAACTAGCCTGACGTGGGGATCAAATAAGGCTTCAAAATGACTCCCCCCTCTCTCCCTCCCCCCTGCAGTGTACCACCACATGTGAGGCAGGCATCAGGGTACGATCAGTGATGTGTGTGAACATAACTGGTCAGGAGGTCCACAGTGTGCACTGTGAGAGTGAGGGGACTCCGCCCCCTCCATCCGTAACACAGTGCATCAATAGTCAGCCATGTTGTAATTGGGCCACCCAGGACTGGGGACCAGTAAGTCCCACCACCTACATGAAGGGGGGAGGAGGGGCTATCCTTTATAGCTGGCTCTTTCCTTCTAGTGTACCGGTGCCTGTCCTGCAGCTTACACGTCTCGCACTGTTCTGTGCCTGTGTGGAGGCAGCAGAGGGGGCTCCATTTACCTGGGAACTGCTTGTAACAATTCTTCACGACCTGAAAGAACACAAAAATGTCTATGTCCGACATGGGTGACAGGAGTCTGGGGACCCGTAGGTTCTCCCCCCCCCCCCCCCAGTGTGCTAAGAGCGTAGTGACCTTTTTAAAATAAACTCCACAGTGCTCGGCAACGTGCGGTTCAGGAATCAGCCGCAGGGATGTGTACTGCATGAATGGGAACCAGACAAGCACAGGATGTGATGCGGCCACACAGCCATCCAACGTCATGACCTGCCAAGCTAACAGATTATGTTGTACCCGATGTGCAGCAGGTGAGTGGGTGTGGCCTTCTTCAGACCACACCCCTATCCTTCATTTTCCCCCCCCCTCCCCCCCGCAGGCTGCAGTGATATACAAGGCATTAACTGTAACTATGTGAAGCAAACGGGTCAGTGCAATGGGTACTACCAACAGGCCTGCTGCCAAACCTGCAATGGTTGCTGCAGCTCATAGCAATTTAAAAGACTGTTCAATACATATCTTATCTGTTATTGTATGTTGTATCTTATGTGCCTGGTTATCAATGTTTATCAATGGACTGGTTATCAATGTTTATCAATGGACAACAAGTTCCATGTTCTGTAGTTCAGAGCGGCTGTCAGCAAGCATCTCCCTTGCTTGTCTGGTGAGTGGGTGAGTAGATCCATGTGAGATACTGAGGCACTGTGCAGCCTAAAGGAACAGTGGGGTGATGGTGACTTTCATTAACACGCGTATCAACACAAGCACACGTACTTCAGTCAGGGAGACAATGGATGCCTTTAAATCACACACCAGTCGCTGTAGTTTGCCTAACTTTATCAGTGACAGTCCAATTAGAGGGTGATAAGGAAAAAGATACCCTCTTGCACAGGTGGTATCAGGTTAGCAAGCAGAAGGCCATGGTGATGACATCATACCTGTACAGGCTCACCAGCTTAGAGGCCGTATCAGCTGCATCTTCCCACCTGCCCAATCCTGAACAAGCGCGTGTTTAAAGACCATCCCATAGAGGCACATAGCCTTACCACCGATCCCATAATAACCACACCCCTTTCCAACGTCCCACAGTGGCCACACCCTTACCAATCTGAGCATCATATACCAGTTCAGACTCTTTGATGGCAGTTACAGGAGTGCAGAGGGGGGACAACCGATTGCAACAAAGGATTCCCTCCCAGTCTGTAAGAATAAAATGTGTTTGCATGTATAATTGACGTGAATCTATCCCTGTATGGCTCCCTACCTACCCTGTACCATGTGTCTCCAGGGGGAGGGGCCTTACCTTGTACATCCTTCAAGTTCTCCCTGCGCTTAAGCTCTGCAACGGCACTGCTCGACTCATCCTCCTCCCCATCCTCCCTAAGGCACCGTCCACAGAGACAAACAAAGCCATAGACATTCTTCAGATGGGCTCTTCTATGTCTGTGACCATCCACCAGGTCCACATAGCTAATGAACAGCTGCACACAAATGCACACTTCAAAAGGACGTGGGCAGTGGTCAAATCACTATCACCCTAACCTGATCTCCAGCGGCAATATCTTTAATGGCCCTCACGGTCGCCACGGTACCAATAAAGTGCACCACACAGTTGGGATCACATGAATGGTTCAGCAGTGAGCAGCTATAGAGAAGACATAGCTAAAGCAACTGTAGAAAGATACCCCTCCCCCTTACCTTACCTATCAAGCCTGCCCCTCCCCCACCTTACTGTAGAAGCCTCCCCACCATGCCTGCCCCTCTCCCACCTTACTGTAGAAGCCTCCCCACCATGCCTGCCCCTCTCCCACCTTACTGTAGAAGCCTCCCCACCATGCCTGCCCCTCTCCCACCTTACTGTAGAAGCCTCCCCACCATGCCTGCCCCTCCTTACTTGATATAAACACCAGCACCAACAGCTGCCATTTCACCATCACAGATGTTGAAGGTGTTACAGAGAAGCTACACAAATGAACACATTAGCTACACAATCTAACCCCTCTGAGCCCACACATCTAACCCCTCTGAGCCCACACATTTAACCCCTCTGAGCCCACACATTTAACCCCTCTGAGCCCACACATTTAACCCCTCTGAGCCCACACATTTAACCCCTCTGAGCCCACACATTTAACCCCTCTGAGCCCACACATTTAACCCCTCTGAGCCCACACATCTAAGCAACATGTCTACTTACCTTACAAATAACCTCATATGCCAGAGGACCTTCAAACTCCCCTCTGAGGATAGCTTTAACTCCAAGTAATTGTTCAGCAACTTTTTCCTTTGATTCCACATTCAAACTGTCTTTAACTAGGATAGTATTAAGACAAGATGGGGGCCGTTCATAAATTACGTCACGCTAAAGATATATACATTAAGCATACATCAGTATGGAATAATGTGTGACGAGGGGGGGGGGTGGACCATAATGGTAACAAATAGCGTGACGTAATTTATGAACGGCCCCATGACACACATTGGCTGGTTTGAACAGTGACCAGTACCTGAACTCAAGGAGTCCATTTCCCATGGCGTTCCTGGTGCGAGTCCATGCTGCAATGTGGAAAGCGTACCAGCCACATAGTCGAGTATGGCACACGCACCCTACCCTCTTTTGGAGAGCTCTGACGAGAAGCCTCATGGTGTCTGTCGGGGCGTGAGGCTTAATGGCTGCGATACCTTTGCATTCTGCCTTGTGCTGCGACCAATCATTCTTCTGCCGGGCGCACGTGGGTTTGCCAGCCGGCACACATGGTTGCAGCTGCACGACACTATATGAACCCAGTACAGTACCTGACAGTTCACTCCGCAGTACTGCGTGCTCTTGCAACGCGCACACCGACTGAGGGATCTAAGCAGCCGCCCTAGGTCATAGCAGAGGTCCCAACAGCAGCTTTACTTACTGCGACTCCGTCAAACACCAGTCACAACGGACACCTTGCTGCGAGCGGGTCAGAACATGCACGAAAGGGCCTTCTCTATGCACCTCCGTCCCGCACACTATGCTCCCTCTGGTGTACAGACCTCTGCCATATTGCGCCGTATGCCTGACGTCCAGGTCTACCATACTGACAGTTAGCGTGGGCGGCATGCAAGGAAGGAAAAAAAAAACTTTAATTAGAGCCCTCGCTTTATGGCAACCGCACTTATTTCACAGTCTTCTCGTACACCGTGGAGGAATATAGCGGGCGTGTGCAAACATGCCGCGGTGTTCCTTGACAAAAATGCTTCGGAGCTGCTTCACTGGGCGGGAGGCCTCGATATGCTAGGGGACTGTGTCGGTGTGTACGACCTTCTCACCGACCTGAATGCCGTCGCAAAAGATTTCATTGCTACAGTACGTGCAAAAATTAAATAAAGACGTTAAACAAAGTGGGGAAGGTCTGTGTTTTGATATGTATCACGATGATGTGATGGTGATGTTTGTGCCTGCGTACGTAGCTAACGTACAGCTACACCTCCTATAGGCACCGTACTGTCACGTGGTTATAGTGGTCACTTCATTCCTTCATGGCAAGATTGCGGAGCGCATCTCTCGCTTGCTCTCTGACTTGCAGCCACTGGAGTGTCATGTTTTCTGCTCTGTATCAGAAACGATGCACGCTGAGGCGCTCCCGGTGGTTGGCGGGGAAGAGGCTGGAGGGCCTGGGGACCAGTATAATGGATACTCGCACTACGGAGAGTTCCAGGCGCTGATGAGGAAATGGATCAACAGAGAGGTGTGTGTGTGTAGCCAAGACCATTACAACAGGGTGTGTGATGATGCCTGCATTTGCACTCCATTTAGTCCGGAGTGCGTGCCTCTGTCTCTCACATAGACCTCTTCCATGCTGAAGTGTTTCCTGGCCTTCTGGTGATCCCTTCCTTCCATACGCTGTTCCCTCTTATACCATCAGACATTACGCACCTCCAGGCCAAAATGGTGGAAGCAGTAAGTGTGGTCCGTTTTGAGTTCAATTTGACCTGCTCTCTTCGAAGGGTGACCTTGATACATCTTTGAGTGACTTGGCTGGCATCCACTACTCTTTGTTGCCACAGCAACTTCAGTTAGCATACAAAGTAGTTTATATTCGTATGTGGTGTGTGTTTGGTATGTGGTATGTTTGTATGTGTGTTGGTGAGTGTGGTGTATGTTGTGTGTGTAGTGTTGTGTGTTAGGTGTGTTCGGTGTGTGTGCTTATATATGCTGTGAGGACCTCCCTCCTTAACACACATCCTTCCCCTCACCTAGTCCCTTGCAGTCGCACTGAACGAGTTTATGCAGACGCTCGACATGAGGGAGGACATTTTTTCTCTTGGCCACACCTCCAGGCTAATTGCCAATCAGTTAGCAGTGTTGCCAGGGGCCAGAGCGAGGAGGAAAGTATGGTGGTTATTGGTTGCTCCTCCTCGTCCTCTTGACCTCTCCTTTACCCTCCCTGCACACTTCCTTCCCCACCTCTACACACTCCCTCACCTCTACACACTCCCTCATCTCTACACACTCCCTCACCTCTACACACTCCTTCACCTCTACACACTCCCTCACCTCTACACACTCCCTCACCTCTACACACTCCCTCACCTCTACACACTCCTTCACCTCTACACACTCCCTCACCTCTACACACTCCTTCACCTCTACACACTCCCTCACCTCTACACACTCCCTCACCTCTACACACTCCTTCACCTCTACACACTCCCTCACCTCTACACACTCCTTCACCTCTACACACTCCCTCACCTCTACACACTCCCTCACCTCTACACACTCCTTCACCTCTACACACTCCTTCACCTCTACACACTCCCTCACCTCTACACACTCCTTCACCTCTACACACTCCCTCACCTCTACACACTCCCTCACCTCTACACACTCCCTCACCTCTACACACTCCTTCACCTCTACACACTCCCCCACCTCTACACACTCCCTCACCTCTACACACTCCCTCACCTCTACACACTCCTTCACCTCTACACACTCCCTCACCTCTACACACTTCCTCACCTCTACACACTCCCTTACCTCTACACTCCCTCACCTCTACACACTCCCCCACCTCTACACACTCCCTCACCTCTACACACTCCCTCACCTCTACATACTCCCACACCCTACACACTCCCTCACCTCTACACACTCCCTCACCTCTACACTCCCTCACCTCTAATCACTCCCTCACCTCTGCACACTCCCTCACCTCTACACACTCCCCTCCCACCCCACCCTGTACACTCCCCCTCCCTACACACTGTTCCCCTAAAGTCAGCGGCACAGAGGGCATCACTAATGGTGGTTGACAGTACCCTTGATCTCACAGCATGCTGCATGCATCCAACGGACTGGGTAGGAGAGAAGGTGTTCTCACTACCTCATCTGGCACCAGATAGCAATGACATCAGTGTTAACATGTCTCCCGTTAGTGCAGTGGTACCTGGGTGAGTCTGCAAGCGATATCACGTGATGTCATGTGACTAGGATAATCCATGTGTGTGTGTGTGTGTGTGTGTGTGTGTGTGTGTGTGTGGGTGTGTGCACAGTGGTGTACTACCCGGGTGCCTGGCCCAACCACACAGCTCCTCTGCACAGAACCTTATCAGAACTATCATGTGCTCAAAGCAAAAGGTGGGCACTGAGATTATACATGTGTCCTCTAATGGTTCACCAACCCCTTTACCCCAAGGTTCCCTTTCTGTTCACCAACCCCTTTACCCCAAGTTTCTTATCAACTTTTACACTTTCCTCTGCAACTTGTAGGAGGTTCTAATGGAGACATCGAGATGCCTGCTTGAAGCTTTATCACAGGAAGGTTTGCCAGTTAAGCATGGTGGAAAGATTGGGAAGCCATCTGCTGATCAATTGAGACTATTCCTGGAGCAATTCAAGTATGGTGACTTTAAATCAAGTCTTTCATTTATAGCATGTGTGTGTATGCGTGTGTGTGTGTGTGTGTGCATGTGTGTGTTTATAGGTCTCACCCTAATGCAATATCATCACAGAGAGAGGTGCTTCAGTTGGGATGTGCAGTGATGCAATCATTAGAGCTCACCCAAGGCCAGCACTGGGACGAGATAGCTGCAGTTGAAAAGGTGGTGTGTGTGTGTGTGTGTGTGTGTGTGTGTGTGTGTGTGTGTGTGTGTCCAGTCAATGATGTTCTCTGTTCCATTCCTCCCTGGGACAGAGCCTCATGATGCCTCGGAATGGGGTCAGTGTTGCTCAGCAACTGACCGCTCTGGTACAGCAGCAGCTGGCAGGAAGCCACACCCTCTTTGCTCTGTCAGAGCTGCTTGGTTTAGCAATTCTCATGTTCTCAATGCTAGGCAACCGTTGCTATGCAGAACCCAAAGAAGAGGAGGAGCTAAAGGTTAATTACAACTTGTCTGATTAATTGGTGGAGATGAAGTGGCTTTGCGTTATAACTTAGGTTGCCCTGATCGCACTGATACAAACACAGCGACAATGTGACACTGAGCTTATCAAAGCACTCCACATTGGTAGGTCATGTGACCCAGTGATGGCAGGTCACCCGATCTTACACTGTATCAGACAACAGACTGTCAAAGGTAAACTTGGAGCAGAGGGTGGAGGAGGTGATGGATTGTCTCAACACGCTTAGGGACACCAGAGCTGAGCTGAAGCAATTCAGGTAACCACGGCTACCGTGACCTGTGCTAATCTGTTCGCTAATGGCTTCCATCCCTTAGTGAGACATACTCACAGGGAGTACAACCATACCAGCCATTGCTTAGTCAGGTAGGCTCTGCAGCACACACCTCTCTGGATGGTTTAGTTAGTGCACTGATCCACTTCGGTGCTCCCAAAAGCTGATGGAAGCCATCTTCAACCCTTCCCGTCCTGACCTCCCAGACCTTACATACCATTCGTATGGTCTGGCAGACATTCTCAAGTCTGGATTCAGGTAACCTAAAGGGGGGGGGGGGGGGGGTCTCACCAAATGAGTTTGTGGGTTTTTAAAAATTTTATTTTATTATTGTCAGTCTGTTTATGAGCTCCGCACGTCCACGCCCTAACAACCATCCCACCCTCCTCCTCTTTGTGGTGGGCGGAGTCAGCTGTGCAGATGTACGTCATGTACGCGACATTGTATCTGCCAGCAAACCTGAAACACAGGTGAGCCGCACAACCCCTCCGTGATGGCGACTGCCATGTGTCTTGTCTTCTTTACTCATCTCCCTCACAACAGGTAATTATTCTAACAACACAACTGATGAGCCCAGCAAATGTTGTCCATAAAGTGATGTGTGTTGATCACCTCAACCCATGACCGACCCCCTCCCCCCCCCCCTCCCCCCCACCCCTCTTCAAATGTTACAACTGGTGGTACTGTGAAGTGTTTTATTCAGCTAGCTCCTTTGGTTGTGTCCCTTTCAATCCCAACGTATTTCAGCTGTTCTGTTGGTCCATATCTACGTGTGTGAGGGAGGGACAGACATGTTATTAGGAACAGAAATATGTGAGGAGGGACTGGGTGTTGTGTGGTGTGTGAGGGAAACATCAGTGTGTGATGGGGACATGTGAGATGTTTGCGGGGCATGCATGTAAGGGGAAATGCCCCAGACTGGACACACACCTGTAGTCGAAGAACAGCTCTTCACCGGGTTCAATGTTACGTTTTGCGTATATCCCTATCCTGTGATCCCCGTTTACCATCATCACCTTGGCAAAGCAGTTAGGGTTAATCGAGTGGTTTGCAAATCTTATCTTGTTCCCCTTTCTAGTAGCATCCACAACATAATCTTGTGAGGGGGGAGGGGAGGGGGGGGGGAAGGGGGCAATGATTGTGCAAGACACACCCTCACAGGTCAGGGGGCCTCACCGTGATTCAGGTTGAACAGGAAGCTGCACATGTACTTGTCGTACACCTTTCCTCGTCTGTCTGCCTCCTCCTGTGAGATTATCTGGGGGGGGAGGGGGAGGGGGGTGCATGATCGAAAACACCCAAAGAAGGCCACACCCACCTCTCCGCAGTACTCGCTGATAAACTCGTTTCTCTCTGCCCCGTCTTTTATGAATATGCCCCAGCCAGCCACATCAGAAGGTGCAAGAAGCAGGTGTTTGTGCTTGGAACGCTGTATGGCCACGTTCTTACACGTTGTTGACTTCATATGTAGGTCCTCACCTGTAGGGTATGTCAGAGGTCAAAGGTTGATATGTCTAGTGTCAGGACTGGTGGGGTGGGACATTGATGGGAGGGGCGGGGCATTGATGGGAGGGGGTGGGACATTGATGGGAGGGGGCGGGGACATTGATGGGAGGGGTGGAACAATGATGGAAGGGGTGGGATTGGAATGGAGACTCCCATACCTGCTCCACAGTATCCACACAGATCAGGGTCACATTCCCGCACAGCCAGAAAACATGGACAGTGCTTAGTGTTGCAGCAGCCGGCCCTCTTACGACAACGGCAGCCTGGGAACCTGTGCTGGCAGTCCACAGAGCAGTGGCAATACTTCTCACAGAAGTTCCTCGAGCCCACACAGGGACAGGACGCGTCGCACGGCTTGTTTGGGTGGTCACATGGCTGGTAGTGGTACTGGTAGGTAGCCTGTCCCTCCAGCTTCTGCTGAATCTTGTGGTGATGGTGTGACCATGACCTACAGAGGTGGGTACAGGTGGGTACATGACCTACAGAGGTAGGTACAGGTGGGTACATGACCTACAGAGGTGGGTACAGGTGGGTACATGACCTATATAAGTGGGTACAGGTGGGTACATGACCTAATAGGTGGGTACAATAATCAACCTGTAACACGATTAATAACTACTTCATGAAAACATGCAGGCTAAATTTAATAAATAAATAAACTTGACCAGATAATCCTATTTTGGAACGGTAAAATTTTTTTGGAACACTAATTCTGTAACAGCGTCCCTGCTCAGATCTACCATTGTTAGGGATGTAAGGATGTGGGTACACTACACAGGTACCTCCAAATGGAGCCATGCTCCTAACCATGGTATGTACGACTGCTACCAAACGCATCACTCCAAAATTTGTACCATTCCAAAATACTGCAGAGCAAGTAGTCGACCCTGACCTCATGTTTTTCTTCCTCTTCTTGGTGGTCATCAACTTCAGCTCAGCGGGGTCTAGCGTCACACTGGTGGTGACAGCCTGGAGGTGCTCAAAGATCTGGCCGCAGGTCTTCGTAGGAATCAGCTCTGACATGGTGCAACAGTTGTGGCCAAAGATTGGCTGAAGCAGCCTGAAGTGGGTGACCTCGGCCCCAGTCCATCCCGGCGGCACTTCGTCACTATCCTCCACCAGATGGGGTAACTGCACACCTGTCTGAGGAGCGGTGTTCTCCGCCTTCTTGGGTCCTTTACCTCTCTTACCCTTCTGGCTCGTCTTGGTTGCCACGCCCACCATCTCTTTGCTTTCACTTTCTGAACCACTGGAGTCACTGTTGTTGGAGGTGCAGTCCTCCTCACTCGTGGGCGTGGCATCACAAGAGGGCGTGGCCTCGTTAGAAGGCGTGGCCTCGTTGAATGGTGTGACAACACAATGAACATCAACCACACTCGCAGATTTTGAGGGCTCGGAGTTGTGAGTGCCCAGACCAAATGACCTGGCCCCACCCCTCCCACCCCGTCCTGTATATCCCCCTCTTCCAGTGGGTAGTAAAGGAACAGACATAGCTTCCAGTGTCTTTGAATCCATCTTACAATGTGAGGGGAGGAGTGAGGGAGAGGAAGTAAGGCGGAGTGGATAGTTATTAATAGTTATTCTGAACATCTGCAATACCACAACAGTACTCATGCTATTCAATCGTCTTCCTATATATAAATATATGGGACAGTGTCCAGCAGAATCACCCTTCTGGCTAGTTTTTCAAGTTTTCAAATTTTTTGATTTTCCTTGAACAACCATGAGCTTCTGTCAAATGGTCCTTACGCATCCTAAATCGGACAATCCATCACAATGTTATTAGGCACTGAATTTATAATTAGCCATACATTTCAATGCGAGCGTTACTTTTCTTTTGCTTGTTCTGGAAATTTTGAAAAAGTACCATAAGGGTGATTTAGCTGGACACTGTCCCATATCTCCTTACATAGGGAAACTACAATAGTGTCTCCTCCTGTAACCCCACACCCTCCCTGTTACACACCCCACACCCTCCCTGTTACATCACCCCACACCCTCCCTGTTACATCACCCCACACCCTCCCTGTTACATCACCCCACACCCTCCCTGTTACATCACCCCACACCCTCCCTGTTACATCACCCACACCCTCCCTGTTACATCACCCACACCCTCCCTGTTACATCACCCCACACCCTCCCTGTTACATCACCCCACACCCTCCCTGTTACATCACCCACACCCTCCCTGTTACATCACCCCACACCCTCCCTGTTACATCACCCACATCCTCTCTGTGACATCACTACCCTTCACCCAACACTCACCCTGTCGTACCCTCTGTGACATCACCCCGCACCCTTCCTGTTACATCATTACCCCACCCCTCACATAGCCTCCTCCCCTTCCTGTTACATCATTACCCCACCCCTCACATAGCCTCCTCCCCTTCCTGTTACATCATTACCCCACCCTCACATAACCTCCTCCCCTTCCTGTTACATCATTACCCCACCCCTCACATAGCCTCCTCCCCTTCCTGTTACATCATTACCCCACCCCTCACAGCCTCCTCCCCTTCCTGTTACATCATTACCCCACCCCTCACATAGCCTCCTCCCCTTCCTGTTACATCATTACCCCACCCCTCACATAGCCTCCTCCCCTTCCTGTTACATCATTACCCCACCCCTCACATAGCCTCCTCCCCTTCCTGTTACATCATTACCCCACCCCTCACATAGCCTCCTCCCCTTCCCTCTGCTTGCCTTGTGCAGGAAGCAGTCAGGGCCACATGCTGTTTTCCTTGGCAGGGAATCAACGTGTGGGATGCGTACAGGACGAGATGGAGTGGGATACCAGCCATGAAGGAAGCAATCGTACTTGCAACATCGGCGACAGAAGAGAGTCTGGAACGAATGTAGGGCCTGGGACCTTGGCAAAGGACCAATAGTGGGGCTGGGGATGAGGGAAGAGCACATGCACACGTCACTACGTATACCTTTCCCACCCACACATACCTCACACTAACATATGCACCCATACCTCCCCCTAACATATGCACCCATACCTCCCCCTAACCATACCTCCCCCTAACATATGCACCCACCCCCTCCCCCTAACATATGCACCCACACCCTCCCCTAACATATGCACCCACACCCTCCTCCTAACACATGCACCCTCACCTCCCCCTAACATGCACCCACACCTCCCCCTAACACATGCACCCACACCTAATACCCTCCCCTAACACATGCACCCACCCCCTAACATCCACCCCTAACACATGCACCCTCACCTCCCCCTAACACATGCATCCTCACCTCCCCCTAACACATGCATCCTCACCTCCCCCTAACACATGCACCCACACCTAACACCCTCCCCTAACACCCTCCCCTAACACATGCACCCACCCCCTAACATCCACCCCCTAACACTTGCACTTACTCATCCAGATTAGGCAGACATTGCTGTGTTACACGTCTGCTTATGTATCTCCTGTATCTCTCAGCTAGCTGATGTGGGCTGTCCCCCACCACACTAGCTATGATAGAGAACAGGGGCTCCGGGGGAGGCTCAGCGGAACTACACTGTGATGGAGGTGGTGTAGGTGGGGTTGATGGTGGTGGTTGTGGTAGTGGCGATGGTGGTGGTGGTGGTACTGGCAGCTGTGGGGGCTCAGGGGTACGTGTGTTCCCTTTGCTCCCCCCGCGAGGGGGGTTGCAGTGGTAGGATTTCATGGTGTCCACCAGCTCTGCGAGGACATCGTCATCGACACAAGGTCCATCTTCCTGGGTCCCATCGTGGACCTTGCCATCATAATTCTTGATCAGCTCCTCTATGAAACCTCCGTCCTTCTCCAAAACCTCTTCGCCCATATATGGAATATTGTGCAATACTGTTTCATCCTCTACAAGGAAGTTCTGCTGCGTGGCGCACCACGAGTTGTAATGCTGCAAGGCGGGAATACTGGCGAGGCAATATAGAGCCGTCTTTTGCGTAGCAACGCGCCCATTGGCGCTTAAAAATGTTAGAGTCGTGCTGCGAGGAAGGTCAACGTCCGCCCGGGGCTCTGGAGTCTGAACAGTGACCTTGGTGACGGGCTCTTGCTTCGATATAGATTGCTCTATGTACTTCCTGTTCTTCTTCAGTTCCTCCATCGCAGTGATGGACATTCGCGCCTTCTTCTCTTGCGATATGCGCATGTACTCTTGGCGCATACGTTTTTTGAAATTGGTATGCGAGAGTTGAACAGCCTGTGTGACGTGCGAGTGCGTAGTTGACGCGCTACAGCCGTCATCATAGCTGCTTGCCGATAGTTTTGAAGCCGCCATGGCTCAAGTAATTAACATTTATTAAAGTGTCATCACATGCAAACTGTACATGAAATAAAAAGTTTGCTCGTTATATGGTTATAATAGTTTGGTCAAGTACTCTGGGATTAAAAAACAAAACATGTGTTGATGTGTGTTAAAGTTTATTGGATGACTGCTTGGGTTCTTTTGCCTTGGCTGCAGGTTGTTTGGACATCTTCCCGAGTGCATTATTGTCTTCCTGATAAAAAGATAATGAAGATAGTGAACCCCTTACACCTAAAAACATGTAAACACACATGCGCACACATCACATGCACACACATCACATGCGCACACATCACATGCACACACATCACATGCACATATACACACATCACATGCTCATGCACACACATCACATGCTCATGCACACACATCACATGCACATATACACACACATCACATGCACATATGCACACACATCACATGCACATATACACACACATCACATGTACATATACACACACATCACATGCACACATCACATGCACACACATCACATGCACATATACACATACATCACATGCACATATGCACATACATCACATGCACATATGCACACACATCACATGCACACACATACCTCTCTATAGCTGACACTGGTACCATCAATCCTCACTGAGGCACTGCCTAAAGTATCATCGCTACCTGTGATATCTGCCACCATCGATGCTGTCAGCTGGGTAGATGACTTCCTTATGCTTTCAGCTCTGCTTTCATTCCCTGTAATGTGGAAACAGACCATATTGTAAGCACGTGACCCCATACCATACCGTAAGTATGTGACCCCATACCATACCATACCGTAAGTATGTGACCCCATACCACATCGTAAGCATGTGACCCCATACCATACAATAAGCATGTGTCCCCATACCGTAAGCATGTGACCCCATACCATATCGTAAGCATGTGACCCATACCATACCGTAAGCATGTGTCCCCATACCATACCGTAAGTATGTGACCCCATACCATACCATATCGTAAGCATGTGACCCCATACCATACCGTAAGCATGTGACCCCATACCATACCGTAAGTATGTGACCCCATACCATACCATATCGTAAGCATGTGACCCATACCATATTGTAAGCATGTGACCCATACCATATCGTAAGCATGTGACCCCATACCATACCGTAAGCATGTGACCCCAAATACCATATCGTAAGCACGTGACCCCATACCATACCGTAAGCATGTGACCCCATACCATATCGTAAGCATGTGACCCATACCATACCGTAAGTATGTGACCCCATACCATATCGTAAGCATGTGACCCATACCATACCGTAAGCATGTGACCCCATACCATATCGTAAGCATGTGACCCCATACCATACCGTAAGCATGTGACCCCATACCGTAAGCATGTGACCCCATACTGTAAGCATGTGACCCCATATCATAAGCATGTGACCCCATACCGTAAGCATGTGACCCCATACCATATCGTAAGCATGTGACCCATACCATATCGTAAGCATGTGACCCCATACCATATCGTAAGCATGTGACCCCATACCATACAATAAGCATGTGTCCCCATACTGTAAGCATGTGACCCCATATCATAAGCATGTGACCCCATACTGTAAGCATGTGACCCCATACTGTAAGCATGTGACCCCATACTGTAAGCATGTGACCCCATACTGTAAGCATGTGACCCCATACCGTAAACATGTGACCCCATACCGTAAGCATGTGACCATACTGTAAGCATGTGACCATACCATAGGCATGTGACTATATACCGTAAGCATGTGACCATACCGTAAGCATGTGACCCCTACCGTAAGCATGTGACCCCTACCGTAAGCATGTGACCCCTACCGTAAGTATGTGACCATACTGTAAGCATGTGACCCCTACCGTAAGCATGTGACCATACCGTAAGCATGTGACCGCTACCGTAAGCATGTGACCATACTGTAAGCATGTGACCCCCACCGTAAGCATGTGACCCCTACCGTAAGCATGTGACCCCATGTGTCCTGATTTGCAAACATCATTTCTCCCATTCCATTCCTGTAAACACTCTTCTCTATTCCTGCACACTTCTCCCCATCTTCCAACCCCCTTGATAAACCACACCTACTACACCCTCCTTCAGATAAACCACACCCACTACACCACCTTTCAGGTAAAACACACCCACTATACCACCTTTCAGATAAACCACACCCACTATACCACCTTTCAGATAAACCACACCCACTACACCACCTTTCAGATAAACCACACCCACTATACCACCTTTCAGATAAACCACACCCACTATACCACCTTTCAGATAAACCACACCCACTACACAATCTCTCACTTTCAAGTAATATTCTTTCTTTGTTCTTTTCAGTTGTGTACTTCATAGTAAGATACTTGTCCTTAATGAACAGTGCTCTGCCTTCATTACGACACATGGTGCCTAAGGAGTTAATAACATGACACAAATAATTTTCACTAACGGCTAAAGTTAACTCAATGTTTAGCGTCATCTCAATAACCAGTACTAACCAACAGCTGGCGAGAACTCAACCATACGCACTACTTCATATAATACTAACAACACACTCTTTAGCAGTAACCTTTGTCAAAGTCAGGTGGAAGTGAAGCTTCGTAGACAGCATTTGAAGCCTTGTTTCCCACCTCTCTTATCCTCTGGATCCATTCTGGCTTCAAGGCATCCAGTGTGAGTGACCTGACCTGTGGGATGTAGGGTGATGGTGTGATGTATGGGATGTGGGGTGATGTGTGGGGTAATGGTGTGGAGGTGGGAAGTGGGGTGATGGTGTGGAGGTGGGAAGTGGGGTGATGGTGTGGAGGTGGGAAGTGGGGTGATGGTGTGGAGGTATGGGATATGGGGTGATGGTGTGGAGGTATGGGATGTGGGGCAATGGTGTGGATGTGTGGGGGTGATGGTGTGGAGGTGTGGATGTGGGGTGATGGTGTGGATGTATGGGAAGTGGGTGATGGTGTGGAGGTATGGGATGTAGGGTGATGGTGTGGATGTGTGGGGTGATGGTGTGGAGGTGGGAAGTGGGGTGATGGTGTGGTGGTATGGGATGTGGGGTGATGGTGTGGAGGTATGGATGTGGGGTGATGGTGTTGAGGTATGGGATGTGGGGTGATGATGCGGATGTGTGGGGTGATGGTGTGGGTAATGTGTGGATGTGTGGGGTGATGGTGTGGATGTGATGGTTGAAGGTGAGTACTTAAGAGTGAAGGGGAAGGGGCTTGCCTGCGAGACATGAATGCCAAGGCCTCTGTGGGTGCCCGAACACTCTATACACATCAGCACTCCAAGGTTGACACTGCAGGCATCAAAGGGTTAAAATGCCAGACCAGTTGTGACCCGTCTCCTCCTGACCTTGCCCACTTGGGGTCAGCACAGCCACAGTCTACACACTCCGTGTTCCCTTCAATGGATACTAACTCTTTCAAGATCGTCTGTTTCTTCTTTGTCCTGTGAAAGTGAACGTTGTCACATGACATAGACATGACAAGAACATGACGTCACACGAAATGGGCTGCATATCACGGGACATGGACACGACAGCATCACATGACATGGACATGACAGCATCACATGACATGGACACGACAGCATCACATGACATGGACACGACAGCATCACATGACATGGACACGACAGCATCACATGACATGGACACGACAGCATCACATGACATGGACACGACAGCATCACATGACATGGACACGACAGCATCACATGACATGGACACGACAGCATCACATGACATGGACACGACAGCATCACATGACATGGACACGACAGCATCACATGACATGGACACGACAGCATCACATGACATGGACACGACAGCATCACATGACATGGACACGACTGCATCACATGACATGGACACGACAGCATCACATGACAGCATCACATGACATGGACACGACAGCATCACATGACATGGACATGACAGCATCACATGACATGGACACGACAGCATCACATGACAGCATCACATGACATGGACACGACAGCATCACATGACATGGACATGACAGCATCACATGACATGGACACGACTGCATCACATGACATGGACACGACAGCATCACATGACATGGACACGACAGCATCACATGACATGGACACGACTGCATCACATGACATGGACATGACAGCATCACATGACATGGACACGACAGCCACACAAACCTAGAAGGTGGAACTGGTACTTGTTCTCCAGTAGGGGAGTCACTTGATGGATGGGCAAGTTGCTCAGGGGACATCGAATTCAGAGCATGGCCAATAGCATTTGTCAGTACTTGGATCCAACCCTGCATTTCTGAGGGTGCAAATGGAGGGGGTGGGTGCCAAGGTGATAAAATATGTAGGCGCACGTGACTAACCTTGGGTACTGTCAGCCTGCAGGAGGATGACTTTTGATGGGGAAGTAACTTTAAAAGTGAAGTTACGTTCTGTATCAGAAGTGGAGGCTTGCTTGACATTGCAAAGGTTCAGTTTCAAACCTATAGGAGATTTCAGTTTGGATGGCTTCAGTGTGCGATGTGTGTAGACGATACATGGAGGTGTGTGGAGGAAATGTGGAGGTGTGTGGAGGAAATGTATGCACGTGCGGGTTTATGCGTATGTGTGTGGGGTGTGTGCAATTGGAAGGGAAGGGCAGAGAGCGACTGTGTAATATCATAATGCCCCAAATAATGCTCCCCCATGTGATGTCATAATGCCCCAAATAATGCTCCCCATGTGATGTCAGTATGCCCCAAATAATGCTCCCCATGTGATGTCATATGCCCCAAATAATGCTCCCCATGTGATGTCAGTATGCCCCAAATAATGCTCCCCCATGTGATGTCATAATGCCCCAAATAATGCTCCCATGTGATGTCATAATGCCCCAAATAATGCTCCCCCATGTGATGTCATAATGCCCCAAATAATGCTCCCCCCATGTGATTTCATAATGCCCCAAATAATGCTCCCCCATGTGATTTCATAATGCCCCAAATAATGCTCCCCCCCCCATTTGCAGTTACGCTAACCTCAGCACACATCAACATGTCGTCCTTGATGATGAAGTACAAACGTATCCATGCTATGCCAAACGTTCTCTGCTCGGCATAGAATAGATAACCGCTCTTCATGAGGTCAGAACTGTGCTTGTCCGGGGGTACTGTGTTACCTACAGTCCCCAGTCCATTACTGACAGCGGGGTGCTTCTGGGCAATATGTTGTCTGTAGCAGAACAAGGACATGATGTAACAGAACCTAAGAGGGGAGGGGCTAGGCACACCTACATTACATCAGGAGGGGGAGGGGCTAGGCACACCTACATTACATCAGGATGGGGGGGGGGCTAGCCACACCTACATTACATCAGGATGGGAGGGGCTAGACACACCTACATTATATCAAGAGGGGGAGGGGCTAGACACATCTACATTACATCAGGATGGGGAGGAGCTAGACACACCTACATTACATCAGGATGGGGAGGGGTTAGACACACCTACATTACATCAGGATGGGGAGGGGTTAGACACACCTACATTACACCAGGAGGGGGAGGGACTAGTGGGTCTGATACCTGACATTGGTCTGTGCTGTTTCCAAGGATATATGGAGGTCTTGAGTTTGAAAGGTGATGAGGTCTTGTATGCGTCCAATCATAACCTGGGAGGGAGGGGGGGAGTGAGAGGGAAAGTGGGAGGGAGGAGGGTGGATGGGAGGGAGGGGAGGTGAGAGGGGGTGTGAGAGGGAGGGTGGGAGGGAGGGTGGAGGAAGGGAGGGGTGGAGGAAGGGAGGGGTGGAGGAAGGGAGGGGTGGAGGAAGGGAGGGGTGGTGAGAGGGAGGGTGGGAGGGGATGGTGAGAGGGAAAGGGTGGAACACATAACTCTACCTTTTCCAGCAGACCTTGGCACATGCTTCTCTGTTTGGCGTCTTGTGATGTCACTCCTTGTTGTAATTTCTATTTTTTAAAAACAGATTATGAAATTTCCCCCCCTTCTTATACTCATAGAACACTCACCTCCAATACTTTGAACATTGTTGCTAGGTGAGGTTCCATGTCCTTCACAGTAACATGGCTGATATGAAAGTAGGACAGTTGAGAGGTCATGAAATCAGTCTATTGGCAGCATTGATGGGATTGGTGGCGGCATTGAAGGGATTGATGGTGGCATTGAAGGGGTTGGTGGTGGCTATTCAGTGGCAACATACCAGTGTCTGAAGGAAGTCTGGTAACATCTTTGAATGAAGACGATTGAGATCCAAAACATATGCACACAGGGTCTTATGAAGATTATACCGGGCATCTAGAAGATGGAACGACAGCTACAAGGGAGAGAACCCACCCTCACTAGATCAGATGACAAACACCACACCTCACCCTGTACCCATCTTATCCTTACTTCACCCTCACCTCATCATTATCACCACTTCATTCTAACCCTCATCTCACTATCAACTCATCCTCACCTCATCCTACATCATAATTACCATTACCATAACCATCATCACACCTTAACATCAACTCATCCATCCCATCATTCACCTCATCCTCACCCTTACCTCTCACACCCTCACCTCATCCTTACCTCTCACACCCTCCCTCACCCTTACCTCACTCCCTTCCTCATCCTTACCTCTCACACCCCTCACCCTTACTCTCACCCTCACCTCATCCTCACCCTCTCACCCCACCAACTCATCCTTCCCCACCATTATCCTCACCTTATCCTCATCATCCTCACTCACACCCTCACCTCATCCTTACCTCTCACACCCCTCACCCTTACTCTCACCCTCACCTCATCCTTACCCTCTCACCCCACCAACTCATCCTTCCCCACCATTATCCTCACCTCATCCTCATCATCCTCACTCACACCCTCACCTCATCCTTACCTCACACTCTCACCTCATCATCCTCACCCTTTCACCCTATCAACTCATCCTTACCCATCATTATCCTCACCTCATCTTCACCCTTACCTCTCACACCCTCACCTCATCCTTACCTCTCACACTCTCACCTCATCATCCTCACCCTCTCACCCTCTCAACTCATCATCCTCACCCTCTCACCCTCTCAACTCATCCTTACCCATCATTAACCTCACCTCATCCTCACCACCAACTCATCCTTACCTCTGTCCATTGTGACATTTCATTGTTCTTGCACTGTATACAAGGATTATAGTAATTCACACATGCAGCACACACACACACACACAACCCACACCTGTGCATATTTTTCAGTAACTGCTATGGCTTCAGCGTGAGCCTTGTGGTAGTCTCTGCCTTTGTTCTTCACAGGATCAAGTTGGGCGGTCAGAAAGTTTTCAATTGGCTTGACTATACCCTGACTATGTGCACATGTGTGTGTGTGTGTATGTGCATGTGTGTGTTGTGTGCATGTGTGTTGTGTGCATGTGTGCATTGTGTGCATGTGTGTGTGTTGTGTGCATGTGTGTGTGCATGTGCATGTGTGTTGTGTGCATGTGTTGTGTGTATTTGTGTATGTGCGTGTGTGTTGTGTGCATGTGTATTTGTGTGTATGTGCGTGTGTGTTGTGTGCATGTGTGTTGTGTGTATTTGTGTGCATGTGTGTGTATGGACTTGCTTGCACACACAATACATCATCAACAACAACTTTACTTTATCTGTTCGAACAGACGTTCGTGGTTGTCAATGAGAAGCTGGAATGTCGCATTCATGACCTGCATGGAGTTTTGCTGCAGGGGGGTGTGGTGAGGGATATGCAGGGGGGTGTGGTGAGGGATATGAGGACACGGAATAGGGCGTGGGACCAGCTTACAATTCCTTCGTCAATGTCCTCCATCATGTCTGTTAAGGGGGACTGGAACTCGTTGGATAGTTCTGCAAAGAACGGGAACGAGAGGACCCAAGGGTTTAAAGTTTTTATAAAAAAGACACGCACGGCGCGTGTGGTCCGGCAGGGGTCGCAACAGAAACAACTAGCGTACGCAAAAAGAATACCTCGCATTAATTCTCGGTCTCTTTCTGCAAGCCTTTCCCGCTCCGCACAAATTGCACATATTCTTCTCAACTTCTTATCAAGATCTTCCAGCCCATCCTGAGCGGGGAAACGCCCCCATATTAGTGATGCACTCTCTTTCTCTCTCTCTCTTGTACAGTAACACACAGACCTCAACGTGCAAAAGATTCTCGCTGAAATCAGGGCTCTCTTCATGGCACTTCGTCAGATCAAGCGTCTTCATTTTAAATCAAAATAAAATTAATTTATAATTATAATCATAACTTTATAGCTAGATCTGCAGGTATCCCGAGCTACAAAAGGGTTAAATTCTGATTCACCTGACCATTATAATTGAAGAAAGCGGATAAGATGGCAGCGCAGAGCGAAGGGATAAAGCGACTAATGGCAGCTGAGAAGTCAGCTGCCACTATGGTAGCTGAAGCAAGAAAGAGTAAGGAAATAGTCCGAAAGCGAAGGTGTACGCTGATATTGCGTTGGCTAAATTAAAAGGGGGATGGGGGGGGGAGAGGCTTAAGCACGGTAGCCGCTTGACCGTAAAAAAACGTTTCGATCGGCTTATATAGAAGCATACTATACCACCGTCTTGTGGTGTTTTACTGTAACCAACCACTCGCAATAGGGATATGATTTTGTTCATACCGTAGATGTGTGTACTACCAATAGCATGCAAATGATATATTCAAATCCATTCTTCGTCAAAAGGTGTGTGCTTTTGACACAAAGACAATGGCAATGTGCAAGTACATGTCTAACACAACAGATAAATAATTTTGTTATTTGACACACAGAGAAAGCCAATCGTCTCAAGGAGGCCAAAGAAGAGGCCACAAGAGAGATAGAGGCATACAAGCAGCAAAGAGAAGCTTCATTTCAGGAGCAACTTAAGAAGGTTTGGGTCCACAAAACAGGCCCAGTATTCTCCACTCTTTAGTATACCCACATCTCCACCTTTCAGTATACCCTCATCAGTATACCCGCGTCATCACCTTTCAGTATACCCACATCTCCACCTTTCAGTATACCCTCATCAGTATACCCACGTCATCACCTTTCAGTATACCCACATCTCCACCTTTCAGTATACCCACATCAGTATACCCACATCATCACCTTTCAGTATACCCACGTCATCACCTTTCAGTATACCCACGTCATCACCTTTCAGTATACCCACATCTCCACCTTTCAGTATACCCACATCAGTATACCCACGTCATCACCTTTCAGTATACCCACATCTCCACCTTTCAGTATACCCACATCTCCACCTTTCAGTATACCCACATCTCCACCTTTCAGTATACCCACATCAGTATATACCCACATCTCCACCTTCCAATACTCACATCTCCCTTACCTCTTATGCTTAGTTTGGAAGCTCCAAGGATGACTTTGCTCAAAAGATGGAGGATGAAAAGAAGCTAAAGCTGGCAAAGATAGATGAGGATGTCAAGCAGCGCAAGGCCGAAGTGATCCAGCAAGTACTGGACCTCGTTTACAACATTCAGCCACAGCTTCATCAAAATGCTCGCTTCGACATTAAGTAGGGTAGTGGTGGTTGTTCTAGACCAGTTGTGTCCTTGCGTTATATTATGTGTGTGTGGTATAGCCAGCACTATGTGGGGCTATCGCAGTTATATTTAATACACCAATTGTTAAAATGAGATGGGTGGGGTATTGTGCCCGAATTAATTCGTGTGGACTGGGCACTACCAAAGGTAAAATGGAGTTGAAAGCAACGGGGGCGAAAGGGCAAGTAAGTTCTCTGGTCTACTTCTTCCCGCCGTGTCCTGCGCAGCACGTTGTTTTCTTTCAAGGTGACACCCAGGTAACCATACGGGTGTAATGGCATTCGTGAAAAATATTTTTCTTCGTAGAACTTACGCGCAAATATGGAGGCACAACATGACGAGGTCAGCAGATGGAAACACTGGTGTCTCGAGAACACGTGTGTTCGGCTGCAAAATAAATTTCCTAATTCTGCCATTTGGATTATTCGCCCATGTCGAATGCTTCACAATATGTTCAGCTGCTTTCACCAATTCGTGAACAGCTCTATCATTGGTGTTCCCGAGTATGACGCCACTTTTGGCGCCATTCCTCACCTAAGACTTCTGCTGAAGGACGCCATTTGTCAGGTGTGTCACGAGCGTGGATTAGACGATAAAGATTTTGTCCGTATGCCTGTTACGCTTGTGGGGTTCTCGAAGGGTTGCGTAGTTCTGAACCAGATCTTACACGAACTAAATAACTACGTCGAGAGGGATCATCACAACGCAGAGACGTCTGCACCGAGAATGGAGAAGATTAGCCAGTTCGTTAGGACATTTAATGCTTTTTACTGGCTAGATTCGGGTCATTCGGGAGACCACGAAGCGTGGATCACGGATGATCGTGTGTTAAAGACATTGGCCGGCCTTAAAGCAGAGATACATGTGCACGTGACACCGTACCAAGTACGCTGTCCCCAAAGACCGTGGATAGGAGAAGAAGAGAAGGTGTTTGTTGAAAAGCTGAGAAGCTTTGGGGCAAATGTGCATGAAACACTTCATTTTGAACATGATGGGAGGACGCTTGGAAAGCATTTCCAAGTGCTGGAAGTGTTCTGACAAACAGTTATGTTTTGAGGTCGCTTTGTATATTATGTCTTTGTGATGATGAGACAAACAGGACACGTTGAAAATGAATACAAACATTTATATTGACACACTCTGAGAAAAGTTGAGGAGAAGAGGAAGTAGAAGTGGAAGACATCCAAGTAGTCAAGAAATCTCAAAAGTCTGCTTCATATACAACCATATCTCTTTTCTTCCGAGACTCTGAGGGATTGGAGATGCAAAAAAAATAATAACACCTGATCCTATAACATATGAACACTTCGACACTCCTCACAGTAAACGCACACACACACACACCTGATGTTGGCAGTTCCCTGCCTGCCGCTGTAGTAACAAGAAAAAAAAAAAAGAAAGTGCAACAGTGATTAAACACGTTTCCCAGTTCACAGCCTCTTACCAAGTCTGACCCAGGGAATGGCTGCTGCCTCTGGTGTCAGCTCAACGTAGCCATTTTGGGCACTGGCACACTCAACGTGTACAACTGTACCGCGAATCATCCCTCCATCCATCTGTGAGGTACAACTGTAGTGCACACACTGGGAAACTAACAGCAAGCTTATTCCATTGCAAGCTTATTCTATCATGTTACCGGCAAGCTTATTCCGTCATGTATACGGCAAGCTTATTCTATCATGTATATGGCAAGCTTATTCCGTCATGTATACGGCAAGCTTATTCCATTGCAAGCTTATTCTATCATGTATATGTACCATGTAAGTTGTTGAAAAATACAAGCCCCTCCCCCTACTCAACTAAACAAATACTGTCTGTGTTACATGTCCAGTAAATTAGTGTCAGGGTTGCTGCCTTGGCATGAAGGTGTGCTAGGATGGCATTGCATTTTGGGGCTGGGGACCTGTATATACAAACCTCTTTGACTACGGTGGTTGCCACGCTGGGCAATGGAAAGGTGAGGAAACACGACCTGTAGTGGTAGCAAGGCAGTGAAGGGCATGATTGCCACGGATACAGGGTACTGTACCCTTTTGATTGGTCCGGCAAAATAGTAACAATGTCTCCAAACCTTGAGAATGCTGTTAACAAGGCTTCCTCACTGAGCACAGAGTCTCCAATGACATGAATTGAGCACTCCTGTTTTTTATTTTATTTTAATAAAGATAACTGACTTCAACGCTTTCATTGTTACCCACGACAACGCACCATGGCAGTAAACTTCCCAGGTTTGGGCGTCTCTTGTACCTCAGCAGGCTCTGCACGCTTTGGTATCTTATCTGCAAGTCAACGTGCCACGTGTGGATCATGTGACTAACCGATGTGAATCACATGACCAGCCGGCTATATAAGCCGTCACATTGCCTTACTTTCCAAAGGGACCACAGTGACCATGCCACACACACACACACACACACACACACACATACATGCACACACTTACGGCCTGCTAAATCATCTGAGTCGGCAGCCTTCACAAACCTAAGGACCGTACAAATGGCTAACAATGCATTTCAATGGCTGGGCCATCAGACCTGTTGTACAGAGCTTTGACCTCAGACATCTTCTCTTTGCGTGTCAATTTAGGAGGTGCCTATACCAAGAGCCATAGAGAGGTCAGGTTAAGGCAGTAAGGCCAACCATTTCTTGCCTGGCTAGCTCCGGTCATATCCCCAGTACTGATGTTAGCCTTCTTTGCAGGTGGTCCCTGGGCACACACACATACGTAAGATGCATGAATACATCACACATAGCATAGCAACATAGTACACATGCACGCGCACATGCATTCACATACACACGCGCGCGCGCGCGCGCGCAAACATACACACACACACACACACACACACACACACACACAAACACACACACACCACACACACACACCACACACACACACACACACACACACACACACACACACACACACACACACACACACACACACATCTAACCTTCTGGGGTACTTCACCAACTCTTTTGAACCCGCTCTTCTTCGCTGCAGATTTATTTTCAGGGATCTGCAGTTTCTGAAAATAGAGGTTATCTAATACAACATCGTTGACATCAGTATACTAGGCATTACTCCCGCCTCGATAAGCTTTTTGGCTTGTGCTCTCGCATCCTTAGGATTTAGTATCTCTGGAAAGCAAGGGCTATCTATGAACTGTACCTTAACGAATACTAAGTACCTTTCTGCGGCTCCTTTTTGGTTGCAGCTGAAGACGATAGCTTCTCATGCATTTTCTGCAAAACCCTTCTCTGTGTACAAGTTAGTAGAGTGTAGTGCGGCAGTATGGAGTACGTCAGTGTATCGAACCTTGTCTTGAAGCTTTGCATATCTTTTCTTCAAGGTTTTTTCTTCTGTAGTGAGCTGTACTGGGTACGGACCCATTTTCTATTTAACGAGCACTTTCAAATGTTTTGATCGTGCGCGCGGTTTTACAACCAGGCCTATTAGTAGTACGATGCATTTCGTATTGGAGAAAGTTACGTCCCAAGGAGTGCGAGTCGGTCAGCTGATCATTAATGGCGGTCGCATTGTGCAGGAGACACCGATGTGTCTTCTCTACACTCGTTCGGGAAGTGCGCCACACCTTGTGCACGACGTATTGAAAGACATTCCCGAAAAACCGTGGGCAGCCCTCATGCCCTTACCGACACTGTAATGGTTGTATATTCGCTGCATTACTTACATGCACATGTTTCGATTATGTTATAGTTACGAACTTCCTGGAGCAGTAACCTTGGAGCGCTACAAACATGGCGCTAACAGCTTCTTCAATCTTAAGGTAGCGAGCTGTATGTGTGTGTGTGTCAGAAGGCGCCTCACGTGCACGCCATTTTAGGACCACCTCCTTTATCTCTGTGTTCAAGACCCGAGCGCTCCTTCCTCGTCTAGCTACAACGAGAGCGGGACCACAACCATTTGGAGTCACAGCGGTAGACACAAAGTGAGGCGCCGAAGTGGAGAGCGTGCAATATTCACGTCGCTGCGTGCAGGTGTCCGTGAAGGACTACGCTAGATTTGTCGAGTCTCTTCGCCCGAATGTGTACGAATCTCTGTGCGACTCCGCGTCTTCTGCCAGCAATATGCAGAAAAGGATTAAGAAGTCAGTGGACCGTACCGTGCTGTTTCTGGATGAAATGTTAGAGCTGAGAAATTTCAGTAAGGTACACTTGCATCAGCCTGGTGAGCTGCATTTGGAATTAATAATTGTCGGTGTGATTAGGCATTACAGGAGTGTGGCCTGCTGGGAGCAATAGTAGGCGGGGATGACATGGCAGAACGGATCAGATCAGCAGAAGAAACTGCAAAGCGCTCTGTTGACGGTATTGTCGCTAACCACTTCTGGCATTTTCACTCTGATGTCGGCCTTCACTTTGCTCTCTCATACTCCCTTACTTAATCTTGTTTCACCACCATCCACATTTGTTTCCTCTTCCCACCTCTTACCCTCTCTCCCTCTTCCCACCTCTTACCCTCTCTCCCTCTTCCCACCTCTCACCCTCTCTCCCTCTTCCCACCTCTTACCCTCTCTCCCTCTTCCCACCTCTTACCCTCTCTCCCTCTTCCCACCTCTTACCCTCTCTCCCTCTTCCCACCTCTTACCCTCTCTCCCTCTTCCCACCTCTTACCCTCTCTCCCTCTTCCCCCTCTTACTCTCTCTCCCTCTTCTATACAGGGTTTGTGATAGAAGGTTTTGATATCGAACATAACCAGGGTTGTACGCTGTCTGTTCTTAGTAAGGTTAACTCCTTGCTACCCTCAAATAAACCAAGGTTCATTCACGGGATGGGGACGCCAGGTACTCCAGTGGAGATCACCTGACACATGCTCCACCCCTTGCTCCACCCCTTCATGCATAGCTGATGTATTTATGGCTGTAGAGAATGGAGTTGATGTGTTTGATGGCGCATATCCTTATATGGTGACACAGAAGGACAGTGCTCTTGTGTTTCCATTGTGCTGGTCAGAGGACCATGTGAACAGCCAAGGGCCATCTGTAAGGCACCCTCTGGATATCAACCTTGGAGATGACAGGTTGGTATTGTGGCCGTTGCCATGACATAGTGAAGTGCCTCGTAATCAGTAGTTCTAGTCTGTATGTACTGTACCTCAATGGCCAGTGGTCCTAGTCCAGTAGTTCTAGTCTGTATGTACTGTACCTCAATGGCCAGTGGTCCTAGTCCAGTAGTTCTAGTCTGTATGTACTGTACCTCAATGGCCAGTGGTCCTAGTCCAGTAGTTCTAGTCTGTATGTACTGTACCTCAATGGCCAGTGGTCCTAGTCCAAGTTGTTGATAAACTGGGGAATTTTTATTAACCCCTTGGAAGGCTCTAGGTTCCTGGGGAGCGGTTCTTTTTCCCTAGGGAGAAAGTGGGTCTGCTTCCCTATGTTCCCCCAGGTTCCCTGGGTAAAGAGATCCTCCCCCTGGGGGAAATTACTGTAGTTGTGTGCACCATTCCAAGTGTGTTTGTGAATTTCTGTGTATTGAGGCTATGATCCACAGGTTTGCAGAGGACTTCACTCCTCTCATAGAAGGATGTCCTTGTTACGCATGCATGCACCACACCAAGGCTTACATACACCACCTCGTCAAGACCAAGGAGCTCCTGGCTGGTGTGTTGCTTATGTGGTAAGAGTTATGCTAGGGTGTGTGCAAGTATGTGAGCCCTCCCCCTCTCTGCATTAGCCACAACTTGGCTCACTACTTCATGTTCTTCAAGGCTCTGAGGAGTGCTGTGAGGACAGGCCACTATGAAGATTGGAGGGCAGCCGTACTGCAGCGGTCTTTGTTAGATGGTGACCAATGAGGGGGGCTCATTTTATATTTTATATTGTTCAAATTTATTTATTAAATAAAGAAATTCAATATAAAATAAAAAATATAAAATAAAATCACTCTTTCAATGCAAGGTCTTCCTTGATCATATCAGCAGCCTTCTCTGCTATCATGATGGTGGGGGCGTTGGTGTTCCCTGATATCACCTTGGGCATCACAGAGGCATCCACTACACGAAGGTTTTTAACCCCTTTCACCCTCAGACGTGAATCCACCACAGTACTGCTGTCTTCATGTGCTCCCATTTTACATGTGCCAACAGGGTGATATATTGTCACGGCAACATGGCGTATGTACCATCTCCAGAACTCATCGCTGTTGTATTCATATGGCGAGGTACCTCGTTCTGCAAGGCATCTCAACTTCCATTGGCCAAATGATGAGGAATTTATAATCTCCATGGCAATCCTGATACCCCTGAGTAGGATTTCCACGTCCCTCTCATCAGCAAGGTAATTAGGATGGATGCTAGGGAACTCATAAACAGAGCCCACGTGGCTTAGTCCAAGATGGCCGACACTTCTAGGATGCAACAAAGCCGGCAATATCGTAAATCCAGCATTAAATGGTTTCTGAAGGATTCCTTCTCCCCACGCAACAACAGCCCCCGCTGCCGTCACCTTCCACGCTCGTATGGTATCCAAATCCATTACACCACCAGTGAATAATAATTGAATATCTGGTCCCTGGTGTTGGGGCTCCAGTCCAGATGGTATGAATCCATGAGCTTCCAGAATTCCTGCTGAAAATGGACCACTGTTGAAAAGAAAGTACTGCAGAATAGGGTAGAATGACTTTTCCATTCCTCTGTAGAAGGCAATTCCGCTGTCTATGGGTACATCTTCCAGTTCGAAGGGGATAGGCGCCATCAGGTGATCTTGCAGGTTCTGCCCAACGGGAAGGTCCGCCCGCAGAGGGATTCCGAAAGTCTTCAAGTGTTCGGCGGGTCCTATCCCTGATAACATCAGGATGTGGGGCGACTCCACCGCCCCAGCAGAAAGGATGACCTCCTTACGCGCCCTGATTAGCTCGCCTTCGTCAGTCTTGTAACGCTTAGAGTCCACGACGTACACACCTATTACCACATTACTGGCGCCATCAAAAGCCAGCCTTTTTGCCGACTTACCCGTCACTACGTAGAGGTTCTGCCTGTCTCGTACGGGGTGCAAGAAGGCAGTTGCCGTGGAGTGACGTTTCCCGCTCTTAATCGTCTGCTGGGTGAGGCTGAACCCAACCTGAGACTTGCCGTTGTAATCTACTTCCGGATAGCCCCGCTCCTTCGCACCAGCTATGAAAGCCCTGGCGATCGGTGTCACGAACGTCGCCTTCTCTACGTTCAGCGCTCCGCCCTTCCCGTGGTATTCCTCGTCCCCACCAGCCCTGTAATCCTCTGACTTTTTGAAGTAAGGTAAGACGTCTTCGTACGACCATCCTTTGGCGCCCATCTTCTCCCATTCGTCATAGTCTGCCCGGTTCCCTCTGGTGTAGACCATGCCGTTAATGGAGCTCGTCCCTCCAAGTACATTGCCTCGGGGCCATGCAGATCTGTGCGAGGCAAGCGCTTCGCTAGAGTTTCTCTGCGGAATAGTGGTGTAGCCCCAGTCCACTTCTGACAGTTGAAGTTTCTGGTAGCCTGCCGGAACGTGAATTTCGCGTTTTTTGTCGGGCCCTCCTGCTTCTAGAAGTAGCACCGTTATATTAGGGTTTTCGCTGAGCCGATTGGCTAGAACACATCCCGCGGACCCTCCACCAACGATGACGTAGTCATATTCCTTGACGTCCAAAGTGCTGTAAGGGAAATTGGAGGGATCCCAAAGTAGAGCTCGGAGGAAAACGTAAGCGAGAAGCAGCAAGAAGCTACTTCTTGCCCAGCTGTACATTCAGGGTTGCTGCACCAGGGATGATTATATTATCTCTGGCCAAGCACTTTAAGCGGACATCCGGTCTTTGCGTAAATGACATCATTGCCGCTGCATCAATCATGTTGGAAAAGGACGAAGTCCGATGGTAGTGCGAGGCCTTCACTTGGGCACTGGATAAGATGTGCTTCTAATTAAGAAGCTGATGAGGTCCTACTCAGGGGTATCAGGATTGCCATGGCCTTATCATTTGGCCAATGGAAGTTGAGATGTCTTGCAGAACGAGGTACTTCACCATATGAATATACAACAGCGATGAATTCTGGAGATGGAACGTACGCCATGTTGCCATGACAATATATCACTGTGTTGCTACATGTAAATGGAGCACACGAAGACAGCAGTACTGTGGTGGATTCACGTCTGAGGGTGAAAGGGGTTAAAAACCTTCGTGTAGTGGATGCCTCTGTGATGCCCAAGGTGATGTCAGGGAACACCAACACCATCATGATAGCAGAGAAGGAAGACACCTGGGTCCAAATGATATTAGTACAAGGACTTTTCAGGGATGATTGTACACTGGCCTACACAGGGGAACATGGGACCAAGGGGGGGGAGGGGAATGGTGCACTTTGATAAAGGTGTTATTCATTATGATAATATATTACCACGTGAGAGTGTGTGCTGTAATGCATTACCAGCCATTAAAATTCACTAAAATTTTACTTTCTAAGATTATAAACTTTTTGAGCTTGTGGAAACTTTTGTGGTGAGAAGTCAGGGTCCCTGTCCAACCTCTCGCGCATAGCTCCGTGCATCTCCTCCCCCATTGCATCCAAGAGCTCATGATTTTCACTGACCTCCTGCATAATTGCTATAGGGGAAGGGGGGGGGGGGGGGGGGGGGAAATATGGCGAGTATAAACCACCCACACACTTACAATCAAGGGACGCTCCTGAGGTGGGTGTGGCTCCAGTTTGTTGTACAGCCTTCTCTACCGAGCCAGTCAACAGCTCAGCCAGAGATGACACTTCTGCTTTGCCATCTTCCATCTGAGCAGTTCGAAGACATTATTGACCATCACCACCACCCCCAATGACATCACATCCTGCCCCGCCCTCTCACCTTTCTCTTCTTCATTGGCATACTGCTGGCATATGCGTCGCTGTATGGCTTTTGAGGGCCCATGTGTTCCATGGCTTCTCTGTCGGCATTCATCACAGGGATCCACTCCTGGTGGGTGGAGCAAGGGGGGAGGGGGGGGGCCATAAAGACAGTGCATCACCTGAGGACTAGGGACCCTTACACGAGGCATGGTGTCAGGGTATTCCGGGACACTTCCAGATGGCTATGGGGGGGGGGGGGGAGGGGGGAAATGTGCTGGGTCCACCATTGGTAACCATGACCACATCCCCCATCTACGGTATCTACCAACGTAATCACACCCTCACCTGCGATGATAGTGGTAACTGTGATGGTGGCGGTAGTGATGTCAGAGGTGTACCTTCAGCCAACGTTGCACCACATGTGTGGGAGGGGGTAGGCATGGAGGGAGGAGGGGCAGTGGGGGGAGGAGGGGCAGATCCACTCTCATCACACCGCACCACGTAACTGTCCAACTCCTGAGGTGTGTGTGAGACCACATCGCGAAGCCTCCTCATCTCGCTCAGGACTGTTGCAGAACACGATAACAAGATAGGCATAGGAGTGCTTGGAGGGAACAGGACACCCTGTTGGGTGCAGGGCGAATGCATACACACACACACACACACACACACACACACACACACACACACATTACAGTTACAGTGGGTCTACGTATGGATCTCATCATCACATCACTGTCGAACTGGCCACACCCACCGACCAAATAACTAACCAGTAGACGTCTGGCCACAACTTCATAACTCTCCTCGCTGTCAGTGATGTGTCTCAGGAGGGCTCCAAATAGAGCAGCAGAACGTGTGGCCCACGTATGCATGGCAGCAGGAAACCCTTCATCAGTGGCTGATGGACACACAAGTCAACCATAACAGGGGGACCTCCCCAACAGAAAGGGCAGCAGCCACACAACATACGGTAGTTAACGATAACTTTTCTGTACGCGTCACTCATAATGGTAGATAGCACACGATGAACGGTGCGGGGAAGGTCCACACTCCTCACACATGGGGGTAAGCCTAGCAAGGAGGCCAGCGAAGGAACCACACCCTCCAGGAATGCCCCAACAGCTCTCTGGCAGTGCTCCTCCGTAGGCTCCACCCCTTGTAGCACACGGTCCCTCAAGAAAGTCCTCAGGGAAGGTTGGATGGACCGCAACGGCTGTATGATGCCTGCATGTTATAAGGTGACCACACACACACACACACACACACACCCACAGAGGTCACACCATCCTCCTATCCCATCCCCCAGGGTCACATCACACACCAAGGGGGGGGGATTAACTAACCTCTGAACACATTCATCACGTCAAAAACTGACATCTCAGAAGAGATGACATGTAGGAGGTGTTCCACCATGCTCATGTCCGCTGCAACAGGGGAAACACATTAGAACAGTCCCCCCTCATCACTGAACACACTACTGTACCAGCATCCTCCTCCTCCATTCCCATCTCCTCTCTCATTCCATGAATGATGTCAGCTATCGTCTGGCTTGAACCTACCGAACAAAAGACAAGCATACAGTGAGTGCCCCTCCCCTCACTTGCAAGCCCCTCCTTTTAGCTGTAAGCCCCTTCCCTTACCTGTAAGCCCCTCCCTTACCTGTAAGCCCCTCCCTCACCTGTAAGCCCCTCCCTCACCTGTAAGCCCCTCCCTCACCTGTAAGCCCCTCCCTTACCTGTAAGCCCCTCCCTCACCTGTAAGCCCCTCCCTTACCTGTAAGCCCCTCCCTCACCTGTAAGCCCCTCCCTCACCTGTAAGCCCCTCCCTCACCTGTAAGCCCCTCCCTTACCTGTAAGCCCCTCCCTCACCTGTAAGCCCCTCCCTCACCTGTAAGCATGTCCTCCATTGCAGCATTAGTCAGCTGTGCCATGGGGTCACTTAGATCAGTGGGCGGGTCCACAGTGGGCGTGTCCAGCTCCAAATGCAGCTCAAAACTATCTTCCTCAGAACCCGTGTCCTCCTCCCCAGATCCAGACATACTGAGCAGGGGCTGCGAGATAGTAGATTGACCTGGGGAAGAGTTGAACTGGCCTGGGGACACTTGGCTTGTTCCTTGCTGCAACAGGCTGGACAGTACTTGGAAAGTTGGCGCCAACGGGAAGTTTATCATTATCTGTGAGCCCCCCAGGCCTTGCTGCCCATGACCCTGGGGACCAGAGGAGGGCTGTGTCCCCACGGGGGCACCAACGTTGGTCGACTGCTGCGCTGCTGGGGCCCCTCCCATGTTACTGGTCTGGGCACCACCCTGGGGACCCTGCATAAGGTTTCCAATGATGCTGGAGAGTAGCTGTCCAAAGTCTGCAGTGCGAGCGTTGGCTTGTGCCCCACCCCCCGGTGGTCCTGGCTGACGAGAGGCTTGCTCGTTGCCATGGTTACCTCCAGGGACCTGCGCCTGTCCAGCAGTGGCAGCACTAGCGTTCGCCTCCTGTCCTGGGAGGGTTCCCCCCTGGGGGTCATGCAGGGGGAACGCGGCACCAAAGGAAATGGGGCCGAAACGGATGGCTTGGAAAGGCCTGTTGCTGGCAGCATCACTGGAGGCAGCCTGGGTAGAACCTCCATGCTGCTGTTGCTGCAGTGAGAGGGAGGGGAGAGAGAGAGAGAGAGAGAGGGAGAGAGAGAGAGAGAGAGGAGAGAGAGAGAGAGGAGAGAGAGAGAGAGGAGAGAGAGAGAGAGAGAGAGAGAGATAGAGATAGGAGAAAGAGAGAGATAGAGATAGAGAGAGAGATAGAGTGAGAGAGAGATAGAGAGAGAGAGAGATAGAGAGAGAGGGAGAGGGAGAGGGAGATAGGAGAAAGAGAGAGATAGATAACAGGTAAACTAATGCATGCCTGTAGGTCACATGGCCTCACCTGTACCCCCCCAGTGGCCCCCTGCCCCCTGCCTAGCTGCCCTCTTGCGAGGTCAAACAACAGTTCAGGCGGGGGGACTGTGAAGCTCCTGAGATGTTGCATAGCTCGGCGCAGCTCAGAACGGCGTGGGGGCACGAGGCGAATGACCCTGGGGGCCTCTGAGTTCATGCAGACATGAAGCCTGGACAAGGATGTCTGCGTGTGTCCCAAGTAGTAGTGGAGGTCCTTGATCACCTGAGCCAACCTCTGTGCTCTCTGGACCACACTGTTGCCCTGGGGAGGAGAAGGAGAAGAGGTGATGGACTGGGGAGGTAACGAAGAGAGGTGATATACTGGCGGCTGATCAAGGGGATGGGGACCAGCCAGTAGAGATAAGGGAGTCTAGTGCCTCGTTTGAGGTCTGCAGTCAAGAGATAAGGGAGTCTAGTGCCTCGTTTGAGGTCTGCAGTCAAGAGATAAGGGAGTCTAGTGCCTCAGTCAAGAGATAAGGGAGTCTAGTGCCTCGTTTGAGGTCTGCAGTCAAGAGATAAGGGAGTCTAGTGCCTCGTTTGAGGTCTGCAGTCAAGAGATAAGGGAGTCTAGTGCCTCATTTGAGGTCTGCAGTCAAGAGATAAGGGAGTCGAGTGCCGCGTTTGAGGTCGTTTTGAAGCTTGCATGATAATTATTGTTCATAACATATTTCTTTGATAAGGATAAGCATATCTATCCTGCTTTTGAATTCAAATAACTTTACCATTTTTGATAATGGTCTTAACCTTCACAACTTAAAACGAATGCAGGACCTGAGCTGATTTAGTTGCAAGGCTGGAAATGGTTCAACCATTACCTAGAGTGTTGAGCTACATGCCAGGGGTGTATTTTCAACAATTATAACCCTTCCAACTAATTTTCCAATGGGTAGTTCGACAAAATTGGCAAAAATAAATAAATTCTCACGGATCTAGTGCTAAAATAATTTATTAAGCAAAAATGGCTGGTCCCCAGACCAGCAATCACTTACAGACAATGCAGTGTCCTGACGAATCATCTCTATATACTGCCCACTAAGTGGGTGTGTCCTGACACAGAGACGATCATACTCCTCCAGAAGGTCAGCATACAAGTTAGCACTGAGGACATCAAGGGTCAATAAAGTAAAACACCACAAGGGTGTACCCCTGGTACCACAAGGGTGTACCCCAGGTACCACAAGGGTGTACCCCAGGCACCACAAGGGTGTACCCCAGGTACCACAAGGGTGTACCCCAGGTACCACAAGGGTGTACCCCAGGCACCACAAGGGTGTACCCCAGGCACCACAAGGGTGTACCCCAGGTACCACAAGGGTGTACCCCAGGCACCACAAGGGTGTACCCCAGGCACCACAAGGGTGTACCCCAGGCACCACAAGGGTGTACCCCAGGCACCACAAGGGTGTACCCCAGGCACCACAAGGGTGTACTCCTGGTACCACAAGGGTGTACCCCAGGCACCACAAGGGTGTACTCCTGGTACCACAAGGGTGTACCCCAGGCACCACAAGGGTGTACCCCAGGCACCACAAGGGTGTACCCCAGGCACCACAAGGGTGTACCCCAGGCACCACAAGGGTGTACTCCTGGTACCACAAGGGTGTACCCCAGGCACCACAAGGGTGTACCCCAGGCACCACAAGGGTGTACTCCTGGTACCACAAGGGTGTACCCCAGGCACCACAAGGGTGTACCCCAGGCACCACAAGGGTGTACTCCTGGTACCACAAGGGTGTACCCCAGGCACCACAAGGGTGTACCCCAGGCACCACAAGGGTGTACTCCTGGTACCACAAGGGTGTACCCCAGGCACCACAAGGGTGTACCCCAGGCACCACAAGGGTGTACTCCTGGTACCATTAGGGTCACATACCCTACAGGCTGCAGCTCTGATGTTCCCACTGGTTCCTCTGTTGTGCCACTCATTGTCGAGAAAGGGGGAGTGGCATTTGGAAGACCTTGGCTCATCTCTTCTGTCTCCCCTCCTCCTTCTCCTGCCACCTGGCCCCCTCCTCCTGCCACCTGGCCTCCTCCTCCTGCCACCTGGGCCCCTCCCACTTGTACTCCCTGTTGTAGGCAAAAAATACCACTAATCAGTAATGATTTTTTAGCAACTCCCCCACCCCCCCAAACACACACCTCGTAGCTATCCAATATGGTCTTTGCATAGACAAGACACCTCCTTGCTGACCTCATGTGCTGGTATATCTCCCTAAGCTGCCGTCTGGCTCTCTCCTGTTCAGACTGCTCTGCAGTCTGTTGCCGCTGACCCGCCCCCTGGTTGGTCCCCAGTCCAGTACCACCCATAGACATGCCTCCGGTTGTGGCACTGGCTACTACGTGTTCATGGGTGTGTCCAGTGGTGGCATCCTACAGTGAGTGTGCCGTCATGTTGTTCCCTCTCCCTCCCCTCCAATCCTCTACTCCCTCCCTCCACCCCTCCTCTCCCTCCTCTCCACCCCTCCTCCCCCTCCCTCCACCCCTCCTCTCCCTCCCCTCTATAGATTCAACCCATGGAAACACCATCACCAGGAAACACGTTGACCACACCCCTAACCACGTACCACCATCTGTGCATGAGCGGACACAGACGCATGTTGGCCTGATGCATTCAAGCTGTCCACAATGTTACTGACCAAATGCTATAAGTGGAAGGAGGGAGGGGAAGAGGGGAAGGAGAAGGCAAGGAGAAGGAGAAGGAGAGGGAAGAGAGGAGAGGGAAGAGAGGAGGAGAGAGAAGAGAGGAGGAGAGGGAAGAGAGGAGGAGAGGGAAGAGAGGAGGAGAGGGAAGAGAGGAGGAGAGGGAAGAGAGGAGGAGAGGGAAGAGAGGAGGAGAGGGAAGAGAGGAGAGGGAAGAGAGGAGAAGGAGAGGGAAGAGAGGAGAGGGAAGAGAGGAGAAGGAGAGGGAAGAGAGGAGGAGAGGGAAGAGAGGAGAAGGAGAGGGAAGAGAGGAGAGGGAAGAGAGGAGAAGGAGAGGGAAGAGAGGAGGAGAGGGAAGAGAGGAGAGGGAAGAGAGGGGAGAGGAAAGAGAGGAGGAGAGGGAAGAGGGGAGAGGGAAGAGAGAAGGGGAGGAGAAGGGATGGAGGAGTAAAGGAAGAGAGGAGATAAGGAGGAGGGAGAGGGGAGACAAGGGTGAGTATAATAGTGTGCACTATAACATTCCTACCTGTGTCATCTGTGCGATATCACTACCTGGCAGTACTGGCATTGTGCTGACAAAAAGGACATCCGATCTAGCATGCGTTGGAGTAGATGTGACAGTGGGTGTGGCAGAGGCAGAGGGTGGGGCAGAAGCTCCGCCCTCTGCCTGTGTGGCCTCTGGAGGTGGGGCACTCTGAACTAAATGGATCACCTTCCCTTCAAGGTCTGTGGTGGTTATTACCAAACGTTAATTAAAATGGCCTGGGCACTCGGCGTCGGCACATACCTCCGTAGTCGCTTAAGAGCTTTCCTTCTTTGAGGACTTTGCCCTGGAAAATTAGTCGCTGCTTATCAACAGGGATACTCTGTAAATGGAGAAAATAAAAGTGTCTGTGTATGGAGAAATGACCCTGTTACTTACCATATCTTGGGCAATCTTCTCCTTTAGCTGCCGCACAGAGGCCTGTAACACGCATAAACACATACGCAGATGCTAACTCTCCCACAGGGAGTTAAGGAGATGAGCAATTTTACCTCATTTGGAAGCTCTAGCTCCTGATTTTTTGAATCAAGCGTTTTTACCACAACCTTCATTTCTGTTAACAAAAAATGGTAACTATCAATCCGCACGCGACTACTAGCTTATAGCCACACCTACCGGAAAAAAACACCAATCTAATTATAATTGACCCCCCACCAAATTAATAACCACACCTACCGGAAAAGGCATTATTAATGTAATTATAATTGACGCCCACCAAATGGCCGGTTTCGTATGTCGTGCACAAAGGATCATTGCGAGGTCATTGGGAACTTCTTCTACGCAGTTTCAAGACATCAGTAAGTACTTCCAGTACAACAAGGCCATCGTTGGTAGCATTCCTGGAAGCTTTATAACCAAATCCCTGCGATTTGAAGAACCAGAAGAACCCATCAATCTTGTTAAAGCAAGACAGCAACACGCTAACTATATCAAGGAACTAAAAAAACTCGTTGGAAATGTTATACAAATTTCAGTAGACGAGGAGTATCCGGACATGGTTTTCGTGGAGGACCCAGCAGTGGTGATAGAGGGAAGAGCGTTGCTCACACGTATGGCGAGACCTTCGCGTGCGGGAGAGAAGCGCGCCATGAAGGCGGCCCTTGAAGGGCATAACCTGGAGATAGTCGAGATGCGAGAAGGAAATGCGTACGTGGACGGAGGTGACGTCGTGTTCACTGGCCGAGAAATTCTAGTTGGCTTGTCGGGGAGGACTAATTCCGTGAGTGAGCTGTGCACGTGCACATGGCGTGTGAAAGTTTCCCCATCTTGCATGTATTGTGTTCTGTAAGCATCTGTGGGTGTCGTGTGATGGTTGTTTTTTTTTTTTTTTCCGTAAGCAACTTGTGGGTGTGTAGTGGGTATGACGCGGGCGTGATGTAGGGGTGACATATTTTGAGCATGGTACGGGCTAGCCCCACCAAAGCAGTGATGAAGCACATCACCCCTTTTAACACCACTGCTGTCAGCACTATGCAATCCTGTACATGTTCTGTACTGTTAACTAAACGAAGTGTTTTACTCTATTCATCCAATTGGAGTGGCTACATTTTGTAATCTTGTGATGCCAAATGTTGCCACTCTTGGAGCATGGTCACTGTGTTGTACTGGTTGTAATTCTTTCTTTCAAACAGGCTGGAATTGCTGAGATTGCGAGAGCCTTTCCCAAGTGGCCAGTGACTTCCATCAAAGTAAAGAAAGAAGTGCTGCATCTCAAGTCGATGTGCTCTATGGCTGGTATAGACCTCATTGCCATAGGGGACAGCGACGCGGGGAGACAAGCTTGGAGAGAAATAGAGAGCGACGCGCATTACAAGTACAAGAAGCTAGTGTTTCCGGATAATAACGGGGCCAATTGTCTCTTTATTAACGGCGTGGTGCTCCACCCACCCAAGCAGGAGTACCCTAGGAGCTTTGAAATATGGGAGACACTTGACTGCCCGCGTATTGCCCTGCCGAACAGCGAGCTTGCCAAAGCTGATGGATCGCTGACTTGCAATTCGATTAGGATACACATTTAGACGATTTTAAATAGTACAAGTAAATAAAAACATTCTCTAACGAGAGAGTTGTTGGTATATAGGATTGACCAATGATGGTGTAAAAAGCACGGAAACAAGAGTGACAGAAATTTTACTGGAAAATTGAAATAGGCCTATATTTAGCCCATTACTCAGACATGCACTGTTATATTGTGAGTGTGCTAAATATAGGCCTATTTCAATTTTCCAGTAAAATTTCTGTCACTCTTGTTTCCGTGCTTTTTACACCACCATTGGTCAATCCTATATACCAACAACTCTCTCGTTAGAGAATGTTTTTATTTACTTGTTTCATAAGTTTTTTTTCTCCCTCAGACTGTCATTTCAGTATCGTAGTGAATAATCAAACTTTGGAAAGGTCAATAAATACTAGAATTATAGGACGATCCATGTCCACCCCTGACTTTATCTCTTAGTGCAATAAACTAAATAACTAAAGAACTTTAATAATGGTAATGATAATTATAACTATAGTGTACAAATTGTCCTTGTTCTTGAGGGTGGCTGCTGGGTCCTCCTCCCCAGCCTCCTCTCCTACCAGGTTCAGACCATGTGGTGCGCAAGGGTGGCAGTACTTCTGCTGCTGCTTCTGCTGGTGGTAGGGGGCAGCGCAGCTAGTGGTGGTAGTGACGGGGTCAGTGCTGCTGTTTCTGCTGGTGGTTGGGGGGTAGGGGGCAGTGCAGCTAGCACCGGTGGCAGTGTTGCTGCTGCTGGCGGTGTGGGACTTGTAACAGCCTTTTGAGCTAGCAATTACAAGGTTCATGTACAAGGAGTAGTTATATGGGAGAAGAATATGGTTGCAGTAAATTTCATTTCACCTAGTACTCAGCCCTTGCAACTGCAATTAAATTCATACACAGTTGCATGCACAGGCAGGCAGGCAAGCCCTTACATGTAGACTACCTTTGGTACATCAGATAAGGAAGCCTTTTTGTACATCAGATTAATATGGCACCCCAATATTCAATAGACAGGTCACAAAGGACATGCATGCTTTACATGTGAAGTGAATGGTTTTGTGCAGATCCCTTACATACGTGCCGTTTGCATGCACATCTTCCCATAGCTTTTTAATGCTAGTACAATACAACATGCCCATGACATACCTTTGGGTGGTAGTGGTAGTTCTGCGATACCGCGTCCTCTCTGCAGCATGTTTAGCCAATCAGACAGTAGGGTCATCCTAATACAGACTCCTTTAAGGTGCCTTAATGGCAGCTGAATAGTACTCATATTTCTGCCTTTTTGCCGCACCATTCTCCTCCTGCTGGTGGTGACCCGGGGTAGGGGGCAGCACAGCTTGTGGTGGTAGCTATATGGGAGAAGGATAGGGTTATATATATAGTAATTTTCATTTCACCTAGTACTCAGCCCTTGCAACTGCAATTAAATTCATACTGCATGCACAGGCAGGCAAGCCCTTACATGACTAGCAGCTAGTGCTGGTGGTGGGGGCAGTGCTGTTGCTGCTTCTGCTGGTGGTTGTGGGGGGTAGGGGGCAGTGCAGCTAGTGCTGGTGGTGGGAGTAGTGCTGCTTCTGCTGGTGGGGGTGCTGCTTCTGCTGGTGGTGGGAGTAGTGCTGCTTCTGCTGGTGGTGGGGGTAGGGGGCAGCGCAGCTAGTGCTGGTGGTGGGAGTAGTGCTGCTTCTGCTGGTGGTGGGGGTGGGGGCAGTGCAGCTAGTGCTGGTAGCAGCGGGGGCAGTGTTGCTGCTGGAGGTGGGGGACAGATCTTGTAACAACCTTTTGAGCTAGCAATTACAAAAGGCATCATTTACTTCACTTAGAAACTCACTATCCCTAAGAATAGCTTTTTCAAGACCACCATTATAGTCCATTAGTGCATGAGATTTGGGTTCATGGAAGGAGTAGCTATATGGGAAAAGGATATGGTTGCAGTAATTTTCATTTCACCTACTCAGCCCTTGCAATTTAATTCATACAGTTGCAGGCAAGCCCTATCATGATGTCACCCCAATATTCAAAAGACAGATCACAAGGAGAAAGGACTACTGTACAAACAGTTGGGTCACCATGCATGCTTTGCATGTGAAGTGGTACAAGATCCCTTTCATACATGCATGCATGCTGTTTGCATGCACATCTTCCAATAGCTTTTTAATACAACATGCCCATGACATACCTTTGGGTGGTAGTGGTAGTTCTGTGACCTCTGCGGTACCGCCATCTCTCGGCAGCACGTTTAGCCAATCGGACAGTGGGGTCCTTTTAGATGCCTTAAAATGGCAGCTGAATTGTCCTCGTATTTCTGCCTTTTAGTAAGCGCGGTTCTCATCGTGGTTTTCTGCCTCTCAGCAGATCAATTCCTGCGTTATAGCTGTCGAGTACAGAGGCCTTTATTTTAGGGTCGGCCTTGTGTACAGAGGCCTCTTCTTTGCGGGATCGGCCTTGTAGCTGTCACGTACAGATGCCTTCTTCTTTTCTGGACTCTTGATAGCGCACTCGGGCTACATGTGTAGCTTTGTTCTCGTCTTGCTCCTTACGGTATTCCGCTCGTTGGTTGGATCGATTGAACATTATTAATTAAAATAAATTTTATAAATCATTAAAACTTGCCAATTCCTATATCTGAACCTGCGGCAATATAGGATTGATTGAGGGTTGATGAAGTCATTAATAAAACTTCTCTAGCGTCTGGAGGGACAACGGGGAAACGGATCGCTTATCTCTTTATGTCGATGGTATGAGAGCACAACGATCTACAGTTCTATGTTGGTTCCGTGTCATAAAACGGTGTGGTTATAGAGAAACAAACAATTTCCTGTTTCTCGTGCCCAGTCCTAAAATAATTCTCCATCGTCGTCGTCTTCTTCTTCTTAGGAAGGTATAACTCGAGCTAGGAACGGTTTATAAGGACGGGAATAGTACCAATCGCTTTGAAATTTACCGGCACGTTATCCATATAGACACATATCAAGTTCTATTTAAAAATGTACATATAGATATTTATTAATAATTTTAGGTCTCTAACCTGCACTAAATATATCTGGTGTTCCTATCGCAGTTTAATAGTTGTTACTTTGGCTATTAAAGTGAAGTTGCTATTCGTGTAATCAAAAGAAGAGATCTATAAGCAACCAGAGATAATATATAGAGCAACGAGCGGAATATCTCCAGAAGCAAGACGAGAACAAAGCTAAAGCCCGAGCGCTCTACAAGGCCGATCCCGAAAAGAAGAAGGCCTCTGTACGCGACAGCTACAAGGCCGATCCCGAAAAGAAGGCTTCTGTACGCGACAGCTACAAGGTCGATCCCGAAAAGAAGAAGGCCTCTGTATGCGAGTACAACGCAGATATTGAATCTAAGCGATCTGCTAAAAGGCGGCGATATGAAGAGGACCTCGAGGAGAACCGTGCTGCTAAAAGGCGGCGATATAAAGAGGACCTCGAGGCAAACCGCGCTGCTAATAGACAGAAATACGAGGACAATTCAGCTGCCATTAAAGCTTCTAAAAGGAGTCGGTATTGGAATGACCCCGCTGTCCGATTGGCTAAATGTGCTTCCGAGAGACGCGGTACCGCAGGGGTCACAGAACTACCACTACCACCCAAAGGTATGTTATGGCATGTTGTATTAACATTAAAAAGCTGTGTATGCAACATTTGTACAGCATAGTCGGGCGGCCCGTTTGTCACCCTACTACCTGACCAAACGCGGTAGTAGGGCCCGCCCGACTATGTACAGCGCGGATCTGCACAAAACCTTTCACTAAAGCATGCACGGTGACTCAACTGTAATAGATTGTTTTAATCTGATAAGGCTTCCTTACTTATCGATCTACACTGAGCCATGTAGTTCACTTCCTGAGTTCCCACACTATCCATCTATACGCAAGTCGGCTGCACCTCCATGTTTAGATGGGAGCATTATTACTGGATCAAATTTGACCAATAGATTATTAGCAAAACTGATACACATACACCCCTTCCCTCCCTGTCATTTATATGATGGAATTGGACCAATAGAATCATAGCACAGTCTACACACGTGTTAAGTCTTTGCAGGTATAAAAGCCATTCACCCGCTGAATAGTGCACTTTGCAAAAAGGGGTAAATATTTAATAATACTCTGTGGATTCTAGGCTTTGCACTAAAAAGAAAGAGGTAAAAATTTAATCATACTCTCTGTCACGTACATGTAGATGGCAGCTGAAGACCTCAGAGGTTTTTTCACCAACAAGGGGTCAGAGGAGGAAGAGGATGACTACATTCATCCTCCGACTCCTCTCCCTCTCACCCCGCCACCTCCTGAAGCAGAGCTGCCCCCACCACCAGCACCAGTGCTGCCCCCCTGGCCCGCCTGGCCAGAACAAGCATGGCAAAGAGGCCGAGGAGGAGGACGGCCCCGAAGAAGAAGAGGGTGTGGGCGAGGACACATCATCATACATTCTACTAATTCTTATAATTATAATAATTATTAAAGACATTTGATTATTGACTACGATTGGGCGAAAAAAAACTTATGAAACAAGTAAATAAAAACATTCTCTAACGAGAGAGTTGTTGGTTTATATGATTGACCAATGGTGGTGTAAAAAGCATGGAAACAAGAGTGACAAAAATTTTACTGCAAAATTGAAATAGGCCTATATTTAGCACACTCACAATATAACAGCGCATGCCTGACTAATGGGCTAAATATAGGCCTATTTCAATTTTGCAGTAAAATTTTTGTCACTCTTGTTTCCATGATTTTTACACCACCATTGGTCAATCCTATATACCAACAACTCTCTCGTTAGAGAATGTTTTTATTTACTTGTAGAACATACTACCGCATAAGGGTCTTTTTCGCTGTAGTTTCTTCTAGATGTGATATGCGTTTATATGACATGATAGGATAACATGCCGGTAAATTTCGAAGCGATTGGTACTATTGCCGTTCTTCAAAACCGTTCGTAGCTCGAGTTATACCTTCCTAAGAAGAAGAATGAGAAGAAGACGACGACCAAGAATTATTTTAGGACTGGGCACGAGAAACAGGAAATTGTTAGTTCTCTATAACCACACCGTTTTATGCCACATAGAACTGTAGATCGTTGTGCTCTCATTCCACCGCGACAAAGAGATAAGCGATCCGTTTCACCGTTGTTCCTCCAGACGCGAGTTACGTTTTTTAATGACATTCATCAACCCTCAATCAATCCTATGTTGAACCTGCTGCCGCAGGTTCAGATATTCGGCGTGTGTTTATTTAATAAATTTCAATAATTGCGCACCTATGGCCGATAACCCTCTCCTACGAGGAAGTCAGTACGTTGAAGAAATTTTAAAGGGATCGGAGGATTTCCTCGAAGGTATCGCTGCCATTCAGCGTGACGATGCCGTGCGAACGGGATGTGCTCAGCCGGCTCTTCCCATGCTCGACCTACACGGTGTGTCACGGCGGGAAGTGCATTCTAGTCTTCTCCAAAACATGCAGAGCAGAATGATGGAGAGGTTGGATGGCTTGGACGATAAGGCGCTTTCGAAACTACTGGAGCTGAGCTTTCCTTACATCCATCTGGAGGACACGAGGCATCTCGTGATGAAGCTTCTACAGAAGTTTCCCGCCATTGACGAAAAATACCTACTGCACATTGCGGAGCACTCGGACCTGTACAGCAGTTGCCCCACAGCGGTGAAGAGGCAAATATGGCAAATCAATCAGGGTTTCTTCGGAGAGGCGGTGAGTCCCCTCCTAGACAAGTACATGGCTGAGAAGGAAAGCGCGATGTTCGCTCTCTACGGGAGCGACAAGAAAGCGACCAATTTCTTTTTAGTCTCCCCAAAGACCAGAAGACAGAGCGTGGTGGTGCAGGAGTTGGTCGAGATGATTGGTTCCTCCCTGTCTCTGTACAACACCTTGGTCCAGTTCCTCCGAACCCTGTTCCTGCGTACGCACATCAGCCATTACTGCACACTGCGTGCCGACATGATAATGAGCCTCCATGAGAGAGAAAGCAGTATACGCAGCTGTGACCCGTGTCACAAATTTGCCTGGTGCTTGGACGCCTGTATGAAGGCTGACCATGTGGACAGCAAAAAGGCTAGAGAATTATATGCGTTCCTGGAAAGTACTCCATGTGGTGAAGAGGTGCTTGGGTAGGTGACTGGGGTTCTTGTATGACCTTCTAGTGAGTACCTTTCCTTTTAGAGATATATCCATGCTCCTGAGAGACCCTTACGCGTTGAATGCTGTGTGTCGGAGTGTTGTTGCCTGTCTCCATGACACCCAGAAGCAGTGGAAACTACCAAGGGTGAGTTATGAGCTGTGTCTGCTGGTCACCAATGCACACCATCGTCATCATTAACCATCACTGTGTGGCCATGGTGACAGTGGTCATTGTGACCCCCATCACTATGGTAATCCCTTGATTGTTTTTTTAGGAGAGTGCTGAATTGGAAAGCTTACTGCGACTGCTTCAGCTTGGCCTGAAAGCTCTGACCATCCTGGACACCAAGAACTATACACAAGATGCCCTAGTGAGAGGTGCTAGTTGTGCAGGACCCTTCCTTTATTAACTCCTCCCCATCCTCATTGCTGCTACCCCCTCACAGGATGTTGGCCTTGTAGTGAAGTTTCTTCCAGAGCTCATGTCGTTCATGTTGGAAAGCTCCTTTACAGCAATCTCTGAACGTCTGAAGGAGGCACACGAGCCCCCCCAGCCCACGCAGGGGTTCCTCACAACATTGGCCTCCAGCCCCCTGGCAATGCACATCGCCTGCAGCTACGCCACCCACCTTATGGAGAAGAGAGATCTCTTAACCCTGAACATTATCATGTCAGCAATAGCAACCGCTTACACCAATCGTAGCGAAGGGGTGGAGCTACCGGATGCATTCCTTCATCAGGTGGTATATGACAGCCTCTACCCACAACCCATTGGTGTTACGGCTTTGTGCACTATCATTGAAACCTTCTGGGTACCCTGCGCATCTAATAACGAACCAGTTCTGCTTCACTGTTGTCGTCTGCTGTGGACCACGCACACACAACTCAAAGCGGACTTTTTAGAGGAAACTTTGGAAGCCATAAAGCCTCGAAATCAGGTGGGTGTGGCCTTAAGTCATGCAGCAGTTATTTAACTCTATCCATCTCCTTCCTATTCTACAGCTTAGCACAGTAGCACATGAACAATATGAAGCACTTGTCATCCACATCAACCAGCAGAAATAATTCTGATTGTGTGTGTGTGTGCTGTGTTTATATCAGGTTGTATCACTTACGAGTGATGGTTTGATATACGGTGTACCCCTACCAAGCCCGGGTAGCCTCTTGTGTGTCCTTCCATCTTGCAGGGTGGTGGTCTCCCTCATTCTCACAGCTACACATGATGAACTGAAGTGGTACTGGTTTAGTGTGGAGGTGGTCTGGATTGGTTGAGTGGGTGTGGATCTGACAGACTGGTTTTGCTGGGTAGGTGCAGACTGGGGTATCTTGACGGGCTGGTTTTGCTGGGTAGGTGCAGACTGGGGTATCTTGACAGGCTGGTTTTGCTGGGTAGGTGCAGACTGGGGTATCTTGACAGGCTGGTTTTGCTGGGTAGGTGCAGGCTGAGGTATCTTGACAGGCTGGTTTTGCTGGGTAGGTGCAGGCTGAGGTATCTTGACAGGCTGGTTTTGCTGGGCAGGTGCAGGCTGGGGTATCTTGACGGGCTGGTTTTGCTGGGTAGGTGCAGGCTGGGGGAGGTAGGACTGAGCTGTCTGCTGCAGTAAACAACTATTGGAAGATGCCTCATCCCCATCCCTGTTTGCCTCCATTTTGACAGCTGTTTGAGATGACTTTGCTCCAGTGCCTAATCTCCTGACACTAGCTAGCTTGCTCTTGACAGATCGGATCTCATCTTCCATTTCAACCAGATGTCCCGGTACATCCCCAAGCTCGTCAAGCATTGATCTGTTACACAGTACCTTGATCAGATGGCTCCTAAGCAACCAGATCTTGTTATGGCACAGCACACACACACACACACACAACATACCTCTGCATGTGGAGGTCCTGTAACTTGGCCTCCAGCGTGCTCACTTCCTTGTCACAACTGAAGTAATCAGAGGGAGCTGATTTCCAAAAGGACAGCTCTCTCTTAACGCTCACAACCAGCTCCTCAGGAGCATGGAATGTTTGCAGAATGGCTGGCAAACTGGTGTGTGTGTGTGTGTGTGTGTGTGTGTGGAATAGTTGAGACAATTCATTATTTTATACATCACTTACTCTTCCAGGCTGTAAGTCACTACGCTCCCACACTCCCCAACGTGACGACACACATCTGTATTAAGGAGTTCCTTGAAAAGCCCTTGAGCACGACTTTTGGTAAGTACTTGTGCCCATATCTGCTTTGAGGCCTGTTGCAGTCTGGTCTTCAACTGATCGTTCTCCCAGAACCAAGAGGACACTTCACAACTCAGCAACAACGCTTTTTGGCAGTGGTTCAGAACATGGAGTGTGTGTTTGGGTGTCAACTGGACCCTAGAAGTTAGCATGCACACCTGTTAAGCAAAAACATTTCAAGCACAGTAGCCTCACCTTCTAATCAACCGCTCGGTGTTGGTCTTCACGATGTGTGCATTGATGGGTTCTTCACTGGTCAGTGGTGGTGTACTAGGTAGAGTGTTGCTCCAATTAGAATCCTTCTGACTACAAAATGAACCCTCAGAACTGCCAGCAAACTCCTTAGTACTTAATTCAGGATGTACTGGGTTATTGACAGAATGGTCAGATGTAGTTGAGGACACAACCAGGGGAAATGTCGAAGAGACGTTGACCATGCTTGTCGACGTGGCAACAGTGGTACTGGGAGAAGACAGAGGTGTCTGCTGTTGTGTCAGCTGGCCTAGTTGACAAAGTGCCTGGAAATATACTGCCAGTTCCTCAGCAGACAAGCGAGAGGTAGGAGAGGGGAGGGAGGAGGGAGGGGTGGGGAGGGAGGAGGAAGAGGAGGGGAGGGAGGAAGAAGAGGAGGGGAGGGAGGAGGAAGAGGAGGGGAAGGAAGAGGAGGGGAGGGAGGAGGTAGGGGTGGGGAGGGAGAAAGGGGAGGGGAGGGAGGAAGGGAAGGAGGAGGGGAGGGAAGAGGTAGGGGTGGGGAGGGAGAAAGGGGAGGGGAGGGAGGAAGGGAAGGAGGAGGGAGGGCGAATATTTGCCACATCTTGAGAGCTCTGCAGTAGTGGGACAATACTTTAACCCTTTCTTCACCCAGAATACTTTAACCCAATCCATACCACAGCTGGTGGTGGTTCCAACTGGATGGCATCAAAGCTTGCCTCATCTTCTTCTGTGTCCATAGCAAAAATGGCTAACCCTTGATCAACCAATCTATCATTGATGTGGACATCTTTGTCCGTGTTTGTGTCACACAAATACAGGGATAAAATGTCGTTCTGTGAATGAAGAGGAAGCAGATCTAAGCGGGGGTCCATGCTACTAAACGGGGCTAAGCGGGGGTCCATGCTACTAAGCGGGGGTCCATGCTACTAAGCGGGGGTCCATGCTACTAAACGGGGGTCCATGCTACTAAGCGGGGGTCCATGCTACTAAGCGGGGGTCCATGCTACTAAGCGGGGGTCCATGCTACTAAACAGGGGTCCATGCTACTAAGCAGGGGTCCATACATACTGGGTGCAACTGAGGGAACAATTGATCTAGACACGGGAAACATACTTGCACAGAGGTAACCACAGCAATAAGAGGTCTATCCTTTGTCATAGTGGATAACAGCAGCGAAGCTCTTTCACACCATTTCTGTATGCGAATCATTGCAGTCCAATCATCACCTATGCACCCTCCCCTCATTCCAGCCACACCCACCTCACATATGCACCCCCTCATTCCAGCCACACCCACCTCACATGGTGGCCTGATATTGGCCAGCCTACACTCCAGGGCTTGTGCAGGTAGCAGCAGGTAATGGGCTTTGGGCCGACGTAGGGTTACTCTGGGGACCAGCCCAACATTGCCATAATCAACGTACTTCACCTTAACCACATCTGGATCAGGTAGAGCAACAACCTCAGCTCTGTACCAGTAACAGTCTTCCGAATACACGGTACAGCAGGCCTGGGGAAGAGATAGCAATTACATATGCATTAGCTTGGGGGGAACCCCACCTGTCCTATTTCCACACACTCCACAGTGTATCTCCCTCCATCTTTGCCAGAATAGAAGTGGCTCATCTCCTCCGACAGGCTCTCAAGAGCCTTTGATGTGGTCTCACCAATCACTTGTACATACAAGGAGCTCGGTGACTTCACGTAGCTGACATACACAGCGCATGTCTTCTCGGTTGGGTGTGGCTGTCTGGTGTATTTAGAATGACTACGCTCCATCACAACTTCGGACGCCTGCACGCCAGCATTCAAAAGTGAGCACAACAGTGTAAATAGCTGACCTTTGGCATCTGTGGTGGACCTTCTTCCCCTCCAACCACACGGACACCTGTCCCAGTCACACTCTCACTTGGTTCAGCCACACCCCCTTGCTCTTGCGCCGGGAGTACAAGCACCTTGGAAGAAGTGGAGGGCTTTTCCACTCTAATGCCGGGAACATGCACCAACATTTCAGCCACAGAATAGAAGCCATGTTGTGAGTAAGGCAGCTCCCGTCCAAACTTCTCCTATTTCCCCCCCAAATGTAGGTATTAAATAGAGGTCTTACACCCACATGGTCAATTACCTTGAAAACCTGTTTAAACTTATCAAGGGGAATGCCCCGTGGGTACATGGCGACCATTTTGGTTACAGCCGCACACAGCTCTTTAGGTACTCCCTGAGGCTCATCAGTGACTATGATAGCATAAATTCCCTTGTAGAATGTACAGTCAATCACAAACATTACCTTTTGAACTTATACTTCCCTCAGATGGGGGAGATGCTGGTTGAAGGGTAGTTGTTGCCTAGCAACAGGCCAAACAAGCATGACACCGTCACTGCATTGTGACATGAAAAATGTCTGCGAGCATGCCCTGTACATGGTGGTCATCACAGGTACCTCCATGATGATCACTGTGAGCACCTACATGATGATCATCATAGGTCCTCCATGATGATCAACATGAGGACACGCATGGTGGTCATCATAAGCACTCACATGATGATCATCATGAGCACATGCATGATGGTCATCATAGGCACCCAAATGATGATCATCATGAGCACACGCATGATGGTCATCATGACCATCATACGATTGATCCATACATGTATTTCACCAAGGTATCAACAGTGTCTCCGTTCCACACACACACACACTGCACACAAACACACACACACATACCACTGTTCTGACCTCTTCCACTTTTATTTCAAAACTGCTTTGAACAAGTTGTACGGCTTTCTTCTCTGTCATAATTTCATCAGGTGTCAGGTCCAAGGAGTTGAGTGACACTCTCTGTGTAGGGTCCCCAGACTGCCCTTTGTGCGGATAACTTCATCCTCACATTCTCACAGTCTCGCACAGTAACTTACTACTAAGAGATGCTGTAGCAGGCTGCTTGTTGAGCCTTATGACGTGAGCAGACTTCGTTTTGTCATAGAGGCACGTGACTACTTCAGGCATCGCCTTGAGCAGGTGCTCAAGAGAGGGAAATCCCCAGCTATGATAATTCGCATGGCAGCCAAAACGCTTGGCATAAGCCTCGCTGAATCTGTCACGACGAAGCCCGTCAGGGTAGGACAGCATGAGCTCTCTGAGTTGTGCCTTGAATCTGTCGGGGACCGCACTCGGAGATGTGTTGACCTTTGGTCGTCCGTTGGGCGGGGAATGTTTCTGCCTGCTTACTAACTTCTCGATGTGCTTGGTAGACTCGTTACCTACACCAAACAACACACATTCGAGACCGTTTCTTTCAATCCGCACAGAATCCCGCATGTCCTCTAAGCATGCTAATAGCGTCTTATACCCAAATGCCCTATATGGTAAGGCTCGCCCCACGAATTTTTCATAGTCATCGAGCAGCTGTTTTTGTGTTCGGCCCGTAGGGACGGACAACAGTATTGAACTGATAACTCTCTTCAAATCTTCGCACTCTTTGGACATCTGTCACATGTGGTTTCACGCATGCGCAATCGCGTTATGACGATTAAATTAGAACCAGAACGTGTATGGCGGGAGACGAAAAACAACGATGGGCACCGTTAGCAGTGGAGTATGGAGCATACGAGCCTCTCATGGCCGGCAGTATCGACGGAACAGATACGCTGCCTCATGACCGTGGAGTAGTCCGAGCCATGCAGGCCAAATGTGGGGTGGTGCCGCAGTAGATTTTCAGAGGTATACCGTCGTTTGTTTTAGACAGACCAAATAAGCAAGTACAAGGAGACCACAGAAAGACACTATTTGTCGCAAGGCTGAATCACAGTACCACAGAAGGTTGACTTGTGCTTGCATTGTGTGTGCTTGCTTCCCTTTAATCCGAGGGCTATGTGTGTTGTAGAAAAACTGAAGGAAATCTTTGGCGCTTACGGCAAGATAGAGCGATGCCGGCTGGTCAGGGACATAGGTGCGCCGAGTCCCATGCGTTTACGAGTGCCACCCGCTGTGCATACCGTAGTTTGTTTCTATCACTGTGTAGTGTCCGGACGGTCGAAGGGCTACGCTTTTGTTGAATTCAAACATAGAAGAGACGCCGAATCTGCATTCGTAGTGAGTCGGGGTGTATATATACAGCGGAAAACCTTTGCACCTTGGGATTTCATCCAGTAGAAGACTCACAAGACGTCCCTCGATGACACCCAAATCTTGGTCGAGTACGAGTGTGAGAGGTCTCTGCGCGGATGGGTACCAAGACGCTTTGGTGAGCCTGTGCGCGTATTACAGGTGGAGTTAATACTTTAAATGAGCAGGGGGGGGATTTGGAGGTAAGAAGGAGTCTGGTCAGCTCAGGTTTGGAGGAAGAGACAGACCCTTCAGGAAGCCAATGTAAGGACGTTGTTAAATGAACAATGTGTACGTCTTATTGCTGTGTGTGGTTTTAGCGTGTTGAACAGCCGTCCACTGGGGAAAGCTAGAGAGGAGACCTCAAGATGGCAACATTAGACGTTCACTGAAGTGCGATATGTACAATATTGCAAACTCCTCATCTTTAAACCATCCATTCGTGGTATCTACTTATACATGTGGATTTATACACGAAAGAATGCAACACTTAAATTTATAGTATTGTCAATCTAAATGAATGTATGAATGTACCATAACTACGTTTAGTCAAATCGGAATTGCGATTATCAATAATAGTTCATAAGATAAAATAAATAGCTTGCAATTAATTAATTTGACAATAATCTACGACAACTTTTAGTTAATAACATGGGTTATAAACTTCAGACTAGCCTTGATGAAATTATGAAATTTGATTGGATTTTACTAGTTCATATTCAAAACAACTGAATGTCCTCAATTAACTGAGTTTTAATAACTAACCATACATAATCTAATACCAAATAAATGGTGTTTTACTTCATTTAATAATGGACTAATTAGTGTGGTTATTAAAATTATCCCATAACAGCTTCAACATAAAGCAAATTATGGTCTTAATGTTAATAACTATTGAACTTAGTAACTTGAATCAGTGCTGTTCCACCGCATATTCAGATTTGCGTTACTTAGTAGTAGTTACATGTATTAAAATCAACTACCTCTAACCGTAATCTTGAATAACTTCGATAATAGAAGCTTTGAGGATTTTGATACAATTACTTAATCGATTACAATAATTGAAACCTAATTGGATTTTTTCTGGTAATTCATAGTAAGCCTGAGGTGACTAGAATTTCTTGTGTAGTCGAATGCATTCACAGAACAAGAAGAGTCATCTCCACCCGGCAAATACCTCTCATAGTTATATCTCATAGCAAAATGTGCATGCCAAATGCTTTGTTAAGAGCTGAACCTATTGCCTCATATTGCTGTTCAGAAGCTGATCCCGGAAATATCTATCCCCACCAAGGTTTATACGAGTAAAAGATTTGATGACATTTTGCAAGTTAAAATCCGTGAACACCAGTATTTGGCTAACAACGGCAACATACGTTAAAGAAATTAAGCAGTTAATTAGTTTCAATCCTGAGTTATAGTGATTTAAAGCGTTGTGTTCTTTCGTGGACACCCTGTACAATAGCATTTCCGATATTATCTTCTTAACTATCGTAGTTCCTATATAGGAATTGACCTGGGTCGTGAAATCATTTTTAAAACGCTACCCGCGTATAACTCGCGTACCAAGAAACGGATAGTGTAGCTCTTTGTTGCTATCGAACCAGAAGGCAAAGACGGTCATTTAAATGTTTTGTTCCAGTCGTCAAACTGTTTCCTTCAAGAGAACAAAAAAGCTCGTGTTTTTCCTCGTCCCCAGGCCAATTCTTCTCCGTCGTCATCGTTCGTCGTCGTCTTCTTCTTCTCGGGTGAGTATAACTCCGGATAGGAAAGGTTTAAAAGAGCGCAAATTATACCAATCGCTTTAGAACCTCCTGGAAGGACATCTTCAGGTATCAGATATATGAATAAAGCATGAAACTGACATACGTAATCATTACGCAATGCGGAGTGCTAAATTGAAGCGTTCCCATGGCAACGTTCACGTATAATTAGAATTGTGCAGGTGGGAATTTCATTTGATCTCATTTGACCACACTATTGGCTGGCGAAGTTGTTTTTGTCAAAATGCCTTCACGTAAACAAAAGAGGAGAGCTAAACGACGAGAGGAATACCTCCAAAATCGAGACGCTCGACGAATTAGAGTCCTCCCGCGTTCGGTACAATGCTGATCCTGAACAAAAGCGGGCGTCTGCTCGTGACGGTGGGGGGGGGGGGGAACTTGCATAAGTACCCGATCTTCAATTAACGAGGCTAAGTCATAACTATAACTTGTCAGTACTTGCCAGTATTTGCAGATATTATTGACAATAAAATTACAAATAGAGGAAACAAGTAAAGAAAAACATTCTCTAACGAGAAAGTTGGTGGGATATAGGAATTGGAGGCAAAGGTGGTGTAAAAAGGAAGGGAACAAGGTTTTGGGAAAAGAAAAATCCTATATTTAGCACTTCTTTTGGTTCTGTTACATTTTCATGTGCTAAATATAGGATTTTTGTCTCATTTTTCTTTTCCCAAAACCTTGTTCCCTTCCTTTTTACACCACCTTTGCCTCCAATTCCTATATCCCACCAACTTTCTCGTTAGAGAATGTTTTTCTTTACTTGTTAAAACACTATAAACTTCATATTTTCAGTACTGCATAGGACACCAAACGCCCATGTCTTAAGGTAGGAGCGTTCAAATCGCTTCAAATTCGGTACGTACGTAGAAGGGTCCTGTTCGTTGAATTTTGCTTAATCCGCTACGAAGGTATAGCTGCGTGCACGGTTTCCCGCTCGATACGCGCCAGTCATTGGCGCGAATCGAGCGGGAAACAGTGCACGCACCTTGCAACACCTATATCTCCGTATAAACGGAAAAGTAAAAAATTAAAGCCGTTACGATGTACCCATATTGCACAGCTATATCTTCGTATAGACTAATGTAATTAACGAAAAGAAGAATTCAATAGCTGTTACGAAGATATAGCTGTGCCCATATTGCACAGCTATATCATAGATATTAGACTGGAAGTCTAATATCTATGGCTATATCTTCGTATAGACTATCTTAATTAACGAACTCGACCTTCGTAATTAACAAACTCGACCTTCGCGTTTCGAAGGTCGGGCTACGCCCAACTATCCTCTGCGTAGGTACCGATTTTGGAGCGATTTGAACACTCCTGCTTAAAATTATTTAAGCTTTAACCCTAATGGGGTTGTATGTTCTGTCGACAAAATAGTGTGGTAGGAAGTGTTAGTAATAGGAAGGCAATAGCCTTAATTATAGCGATTCAAACGGAGAGCATTTGATAAATATGCATCACAATTCACAGCAGCATATAGTATGCAAGGTTAGATAGCATTGCCCTATAGTTCGCCCTAGCCAGAGAAAGTCTCGATTTAAGGCTTGTTCAAAAGATTAATTTTTGCCTGCAACTTTTGCACGCAATAATATTGACTTACCTATTGAACTGAACTAGCTAGCTGTGAGTCCAAATGAATGATTTTAAATGAGGAGAACTCCTAACCCTGGATCCCCTACAAACGTGTACAACGTGTAAAACGCCGTTAAAAATTCTTATAATGTTGCCTGTGCAAATTTTGAAGGTAATTGGAGAACGTTGTTTACATCATATTCCCTAACCCGCTAACGTTATACAAGGTTAGTAAATGTACCGTATTCATTGTACGAATTATTAATTGTGAAATAAGCAATTTTGAACAGCCCTATACACAGCCAGCAATGCCTCGGAAAAAACCGTTCAGTCATAAGCAGAAGAAAGAGCAGATGAAGCAGAAGCGTGAGAAAAAGAATGAAACTGGTGAGAGTACTAATGAATTCGTTGCGGTTACTGAAACTAATTATGACTGTACTTTAGAGCCCCATGTCGTGGTTTCTGCACCAGCCAGACGAGATAACGTACCTGAGAATGCTTCAGACAGCAGCTCGGGAGCGGAGGACACACCAGCTGTGGACGTTGTGAAGGTGAACGAGCAGCCTCTCCCCAGAACATCGGGTAGGAACTACGATCCCAACAGGTACCACCATTGGGACGGTCCCTCGTGCCCCTATAACCTCGGCTTGCGGCGGCAGGTATCGTCTGCATTTTGAGCGAGAGTCGAAGGAGGACATAGAAGAACGAAAGCAGCAGGCCAGAACCGAACCAATTAAACTGCTACCTGAGGTAACCCTACTGTTAAGAAGGACCTGCGTGTGTTTATGGCACCATTTTTTAAGTTATAGACAGTGATGGAAGTAGGTGTGGAGGACATCTATAAGCCGGGGTCTGTCCTTGACCTGCCCAGGAGGCCTCCATGGGACTATCACATGACCAAGGCTGAGGTGGAGATGAATGAAGAAGCTGTATTCAGACAATACCTAAGAGCCATTTATGCCCAACACACACCGAAAGAGCTTAGCTTTTTTGAGCACAACTTAGAGGTGAGGGGGAAGAAGAGGGGGGGGGGGGGTGTTCAAACTGATACAGTATTGCATCTTGAGGTAGACTTGGCGCCAGTTATGGAGAGTGCTTGAGATATCAGACGTTCTGCTCCTAATAACCGACGTGCGACATCCTGTAAGAAGACACACACTTTATGTGCCCCAGTTCTCCACGTTTACTGCTTGACCTACTCAGGTGTTACACTTCTCACCTGCGCTTTACAAGTTTGTAGCTGAAGAGCTTAAGAAACACGTGGTCCTTGTATTGAATAAGGTTAAGTCCCCCAGGGGAAGAAGGGAGGAGGGGGTTATGATGTAATGATGTGACTAAACCACTTCTCATTACCAGATTGACCTAGTGTCACCAGAGGTAGTGGTTGCCTGGAGACATTACTTCCTATGCAAGTTTCCAGAACTGGATGTTGTTTGCTTCACTTCTTACCCTAAGCTGGGGGAGGGGTCTGAAGCCACTAAGGAAGGTATGACACCCTCCTCCTACCCCTCTCCTCTTCCTCTTGCTCAGGACTCTCCCTCCTCCTCCCTCCTCTCCCTCCTCCTCCCTCCTCCTCCCTCCTCTCCCTCCTCCTCCCTCCTCTCCCTCCTCCCTCCTCTCCCTCCTCCCTCCTCTCCCTCCTCCTCTCCCTCCTCCTCTCCCTCCTCCCTCCTCTCCTCCTCCCTCCTCTCCCTCCTCCTCCCTCCTCTCCCTCCTCCTCCCTCCTCTCCCTCCTCCTCCCTCCTCTCCCTCCTCCTCCCTCCTCTCCCTCCTCCTCCCTCCTCTCCCTCCTCCTCCCTCCTCTCCCTCCTCTCCTTCCTCCTCCCTCTCCCTCCTCCCTCCTCTCCCTCCTCCTCTCCTCCCTCCTCTCCCTCCTCCTCTCCTCCCTCCTCTCCCTCCTCCCTCCTCTCCCTCCTCCGTCCTCTCCTCCTCCCTCCTCTCCCTCCTCCCTCCTCTCCTCCTCCCTCCTCTCCTTTCTCCTCCCTCCTCCTCTCTTCTCCCTCCTCCCTCACAAACATACACACACTCTACCCTGTGCCTAGTGCGGTTAAGGTCTCGAGGACACAGAGGCAAGAGGAGATCTGCTGTGGGTCCTGAAGAGCTGTTCAAAGTTATTGAGTCACTGTACAGAGATCGAGGTAATGTTGGTGTGCCCCGCCCCCTTTCCCCTCTAACACTGTTGGGATGTGTATGGCATTGCCAATGTAAATATGTAACCATTCCTGCACTGTAGTTTGGACGTTGGACAGAGAGCCTGTGTTTATGGTTTCCAAGGGATCTTTGGTTTAGTTAATGGATAGGGTTAGTTAGACCAGTTCAAGGCACACCATAGGCCATTGAGTCCACTGGGTGGGGGTATGGGGTGTGGTGTGTGTAGGATGGGATTGTTTGGTCTATGCCAAAATCCAGATCAGGTAAAATGAACATTGTTGAGTGGGGGGTTATAATGATATTTAATGATTGGTTCTGAAAACTTTATTTCTTTATACCATAAAGTTATAGGTTGTGGGACACCCCCCACTGACACTGGTTGGTCAGTCATAAGGAGTGGGACTGGGGACTAGTTCTGCTATTTGGCGCTTAAAGTTATTTATTTTGCCTTTTTGTGTACTTCAGTGGATCTCACAAACTGGAAAAAGAAACTCCACCCAGGACACACAGCTGCTGTAACAGCCATAGATGACAAGAAGGGGGAGGAAGAGGAAGAGGAGGAGGAGGAGGAGGAGGAGGAGGAGGAGGAGGAGGAGGAGGAGGAAGTGGAGGAGGAGGGGGGTGAAGGACATTCAGTTTGTATGTGGTGATGAATATAAACGTAGATAATTACCTCACCATGTACTCTCTTCCTGTCAGCATCACGCCCTGACGTGGACGAGGTGGTCCCTGGAGTCATCACTATAGGGATGGTTGGTATGTTTGTGTGTGTAGACTTGCCCTGCCATTAACACCACTGGCCACCAGGTCACCCCAATGTTGGCAAATCTTCTATCATAAACGGAATAATGGGCAAAAAGGTTATTGTGTGGATCATTCTTCTTTGGCTTCTTGTTTACTCATTATGTAACCATGCACACCGCAAGCAGACCGTGGGATATAACTTTGGTATAAACGCACATAGTTTGATTGTGTGTGTTACTATATGCAGTTTGTGTAACCACAGTCATCTTGCAGTCACTGTTCACTATTGCTCCCCACAGCACGTCAGCGTGTCACGCACGCCAGGCCACACAAAACACTTCCAGACCATTTTCCTCACCCAAACAGTTCGGTTGTGTGACTGTCCAGGCTTAATCTTCCCATCCTTGATCAACAGACAGCTTCAGGTGGGGTGCTCCTGCCTTGCTCCCACTCATTACCCGCTCTTTTTTTCCCGCTCTGTACCCGCTCTTTTTACCCGCTCTTTTCTCTCCGTACAGGTGCTATGTTGCATGTACCCTATTGCCCAGGTGCGCGAACCCTTCACCATAGTGGGGTACCTTGCCGAAAGAGTACCCCTTGTGGAGATACTGAAACTGAAGCATCCGTCTGAGGAGGAGGAAGAGGGTGGAGCGTCAGCAACACATGAGTGGACTGCATGGGACATCTGTGATGGTGGGTATGGGATATGTGATGATGATGGTGGTATGGGGAATGTGATGATGTGATGGTGGTATGTGATGATGTGATGATGGTATGTGATGATGTGATGGTGGTATGTGATGATGTGATGGTGGTATGTGATGATGTGATGGTGGTATGTGATGATGTGATGGTGGGTATGGTGTGATGGTGGGCATGGCTATGTAATGATGATGGTAGTATGGGGTGTGTGATGATGTGATGGTGGTATGGGGTGGGTATCTGGATGGTGGGTATGGATATGTGATGATGATGGTGGTATGGGGTGGGTATGTGATGATGTGATGGTGGTATGGGGTGGGTATGTGACGATGGGACATCTATTGTGGAATATGCATGTACTAAGTTAAAATGTTCCCACTAAGCTTGGGCTAAGCAGTGTGGATACATCACAGCTAAGGCAGCTAGGCCAGACTCCCACAGGGCAGGTGAGAGCACGCACACACACACACACACACACACACACACACACACACACACACACTCAACTTGTTTTGTAGCCAACAGTATCCTGAGACTGGCCACAGATGGGAAGATCAGTATGTACTTCAGACCACCTGGCTTCTCCCTTGAGAAAGGTCATCACTATATCAATCTGTTCACACCCTGTGTATATGTGTAAAAGGAATTGTTAGCAGGGGCATGGTCAGGCTGTATGAATAATTAAATAGATAGATGATGCATTGTTACAACAATTGCATTACACTGTCCCTCCAGTCTTGTAACAAATTAATCCAATGGACAACCTATCTATATATCGTAGTCAAGTGTTACACACCAATATTTAAATATATATATTTTTGGTACCTAGGGCTAGAGCATAGCATTATCAATAACACAAAAAGTCTTTATATTGGTTTTAAAGCAGTTGTTCAGTTATAGATAAGGGTGTGTCTTCAACAATTCCATTTATCTTAGTGTGATAAGTAAAGTGTAGTCGTCTGGCAGATCATATGATCACATTATTTCTATGATAGCTGTATGGGCAAACCACCCAGAGGTGCAGGAGGTCATAGAGCTGCAAAGAATAGGCCTTCCCTCCACAAAGGAACAGACCACCACAGCTAAGAAACAAGAGGACCCAGCCACCATCATTACACATGAAAACAAATTTTCATTGTTGATGAACATTGACTGCTAAGGCCAAAGCAATATTATAATCATTGTTATTCTGTACACGTGTTTCGTTGATGTCTAATTTTATGGGGTTTGTTGCTTCTCTGCCTTCAGTGCAGACAGTGTGGTTGGTGGCTCAGTGTAGCTGAAGAGCTGAAGAGAATTGATAGGAAGGGGTGCACCAGTGTCACTATCAATCAGGTCGGGTACATGAGGCAGGGGTACCATAGGTAATGCGGCTGGATCTTGAATGTCCTGTACACTGTTGCCATCCACAGTTGGTGCAAGTGGGGGCACTGGGGGTGGGGTCAGTAACGTCTGATAGTAACTGTCTGTGTGTTCCAATTGTTTGTTATCTGGGGCATCCAGTGGGTCACTTGTCACTTGATTACCAAGCATTTCTTGGGTTAAGTCATGCTGAGGTTCATCTGCATACTGCTCTTGTGTAGAGCCATCCCCATGCTGATACAACATATCTTCTGTAGATTGGAACATGTCTTGTGTAGAGCGGAACATATCTTGTGAAGAGCCATCCCCATGTTGGTGCAACATCTCTTGTGCAGAGCCATCCCCATATTGGTGCAACGTCTCTTGTATAGAGCCATCCCCATGTTGGTGCAACGTCTCTTGTATAGAGCCATCCCCATGTTGGTGCAACGTCTCTTGTGCAGAGCCATCCCCATGTTGGTGCAACGTCTCTTGTATAGAGCCATCCCCATGTTGGTGCAACATCTCTTGTGTAGAGCCATCCCCATGTTGGTGCAACGTCTCTAGTGTAGAGCCATCCCCATGTTGGTGCAACATCTCTTGTGTAGAGCCATCCTGGTACAGCTCCTCTTCTTGCGTAGAACCATCCACAGGCTGGTATAACTGCTCTTGTATAGAACTGAGAGGTTGTGACTGTACTGTACCCAATTCATATTCTTCTACATGGCTATGCTGAGAGGGGTATAGAGGTTGATTGTAGCCATCTTCAGCAAAGCCTTGTGATAATTGAGCATTCAATCCTGTGGGGTACATATAGTTAACTGATCGAGAGTAACCCAGGCTCTGAGCGTCTTCTTCATTTTCAGTGTTGGCTTTCTGCTTCAGCATAATAGTTAGGCGGCGATGTCTGTTCATATAACGGTGCTGCAGAGGTGGCTCTTGGACTACCAACCACATGGTTACCAGGTTATGATCATTCTGAACTAATTGATTAATTTGTGTATACCTTGATTGGCAAGCTTCTTTTTAGCCATTTTTAGTTCCTATAGCAGAAAAAGAAGTGGTGTGGATGAGGGTGTGTTGGTAAGGTGTGTGGGTAAAGGGTGTTGGTGAGGGGTGTGTGGATCAGGGTGTGTTAGTGAGGGTGCGTTGGTGAGGGTGTGTGGGTAAGGGACAAAGATTAAATCAACAATGAACCAGAAGCCTTACAGTATACATCTGCATCTCTAGGTCACTGTTGCGTTTCGTCACCATACGCATCAGTGCACAGGAGTAACAAATGCCGATGCTGTGTGTAAGATGAACCATCACCACCCCCCTCACATGTCCCCACATCACTGCATTACCACAGGATGACTATCACAGGCACAAGTATAGCCGACGTCTGCATAAACTTTAACACAGACTGCACCGCTGAAGGCAGTGTAACTATCGCGTTGGACAGGACTTGCAACATGGAGGGTAAACTTCTGCAAGGAGGTGGAGGACATGGGCTTCATGGTAAGACCAGGTTAGCACACCCACCTGAAGGGACCACACCCAACGGAGGGCCTAAGAGAGGAAAGTGTGTAGGCTACAGGGAGGGTACACAGAAACAGGGTTAGAACTAAAAGTCCCATGTAGAAGTTTTTGGTGGAGGCAACTGGGAAAAGAGTGTTTGGTGGTTTGTTGAAGAAGTACACTGCAAATGCTCTGAAGTAGAAGAGGACGATGAGTTTTAAGATGTTGACCAAAGGTAGCAGGGGACAGAAGAGTATCCCCAGCCTGCGTGTGGTGGGTGTGGTTCACATGATGACGACAAGATGGTGTGTCTACACACTCACCACACCAGCCCCTGCCCATAGACCAGCTGTAAGATGTTATTGGCCAGTCCAAATTCCGCCAAGCCAAGCTACGCAGAAATATTAAACATATGCACACACAAGGGGCTGCCTACCCAGTGTGTCAACAGTTTGCATATGTTCATCTTAACTAGCGCCCAGCGTACTCCATCAGAAATAACAATACCGATGATTTCTACGGCCAGATGCGTAATGGAGAGACGATACATGGCCTGACCCACTGCTGTCTCCCAGCAACATACAGCACTGTTCGCATTTATCTGTGGCCGTATGTCACACCATGCTCATATTAAAAAAGGTTTTTTTTTTAAATTAGACTTAACACACTCACACACTCTTTGCTGACAGTCAGTAGTGAGATGATCACAATATACAGACTGGATAGATATAGGAGAAACATACTGGGGGGGGGGGGGGGGGGGGGGGTGGGGGTGGCAAAAGTAAATGGTGGTCACATCGATTGGTTAATTACCGGGATAGTTTTATTTTGAGTGCAGTTCTTGGTTGATACTTCTCGAACAGCTCTGCAATGAGGAATATCCATGGAAAGAGGAAGTTGACTGTTGCAACCACAGCTTGTGCCTGTGATGATGGGAGGTTGTTATTGTGGCTGTGTGATAATGTATTGTGGTTGCGTGCTTGCATGTGTGTTCATGCGGTGCATGTGCATGTGCATGTGTGTGTGTGTGTGTGTATGTGTGTATGGTTGAGGTGAGTGTGAGCGCTCACTTGGAAGGACAAGAGAAACTTGGTAAACTGTGGAAGGCCCTGTGTAGCAGTGGCAAAGGATACTCCAGTATTGCTCGTGTGTTCCACAGCCAGGTAAATGCAGTAACTAGAGCCAGCTACAAGCAACAGAATGACTATGTTTGTGATGATCCGAAGCCAAAATAGGTGGCTGCACGTCTGAGATCTGAGGAAAGTACGTATATTCCTGGACCACTAAATAATGTATTTACCTTTCTGATATGATGGTAACAATGCCTTTACTCTCGGTCATGGCTTCCTAACAGTCAACTATCACACTTCAACGCTAACACCACACGACCCTCCTGCTCACCTTGATTGATATAAGTATTAACCTCTTTGTGCTGACAGCAGTATCCTCGCTGGTGATAGTGTAATCCCAGCTGCTAAGGACCCTCCTAGACACAAGGAAGGTCACTGCAGAGGTCTGCCCTACAACTTTGTAAGCACCGGAAAGGCTAAAGATGACAGCGTGGTCAATAAAGCGTGCAGCCAATGAACCTTTTAGTGGTCTCACCTAAACAGCAGCAACAGTAGGCTGGCTAGAAAGACTCCAGCAATTGACATCACATAGGCCAGTGATATGTTATAGTAGTGAAAGTTGCTATGGGTCACAATTGACATATTTGCCCCATAGTAGTAACCATAGAACAGAACAGAGTACTCAAAGACATAGCCCTGAAGGGGAGGACATCGTATTATATTATTCTGGAGAAGAGACAGTGATATACCTTCCCATCAAAAATAAAAGAATAAGAAGATTGCGTGGCCTTCACAGCTGCAGGAACATCTAAACCATCGCCGATTAGCACCTGAATGGGGGGGGGGGGGGGGGGGGGGGAGGGGAGAAAGAACTTAATGGGTCTGATGGGGTAGAGTGACCATGGGCACTGACCTGTGGAACAACTAAAAAGCTTATTATCAGAACAGCCAGAGTTATGTTGAGGAAGCACAACCATCGTAGGAACACGAAGAAAGAGGCTACACCAGAACCAAAATGGCCTGCAACCAAGGTTTTCATTACCATGGCAACCTAGTTTTGGAGTATACCTTCAATCTTCCTTATGATAGATCTCCAAACTGTTAGAAACCGTAAGGCTGTGTGCCACACGTGAGTGACCTTGGTAATGAACTAGAAAACACCCCATCACACATACAACATACTTTACATACACAAAACTTAAGCACACACACACACACACACACACACACACACACACACACACACACACACACACGCACACACAAACCTGAGACGAAGTGTCTTTTATGGTATCCAATCTATTCAAATGGTCCACATATTTGGATAGATTTTGCTTGTAACGCCTGGGTAGAGAGCACGCAATGCACGTGTACTGCTGCAAACCATATACTAGTAACCAACTGCACAGCTGCGAGTTTCATTTCCATGGGCCATGGCTGGGCTTTGAAGCTGTCGATAACTTTTCTCTGCTCTTTAACGAATTCGTTAATCTCAGTGGCACTGTTCGATTCGAGCAAAGGCGGGTTTGAGGCTAGGTCAATAGCTTGCTCGTAGTTTTCCAATCTAAGAAACGGTACAAAGTATTTCTCTCATCATTTTTAATGGCTAGTGGTCTCACCCTGCTTGGCGTAGGAGCCGGCGAGTTCGCCGGAATCTATGTCTCCCGCGATATCGGTTAGGAATGTCGCCATATGGGTCTTCTATCTGAGGTGATGCTGTACAAATGTAGCGGATAATTACATTCATACGCTGCGGTTTGGGATGCTATGCCAAATATGCCAGATTTCAAGTAGTATACGGAACGAATACCAGAATATCTTCCCTCCCGTCTAATCTGTGTTAGCAAGTTGTGATGCAACATCATTGACGGCTACCCAGCGTGGTGTCTTGTTAGGAACATTACAGCTTAACTACAGCCGTACCAGCTGACATGGCGGTGGAAAGCGGCACAGCATCGAGGCTCTCGCTCTCCAAGCTGTCACGGATGCTAAGTATGTACCCAAAATACGTTTGTTTGTGAGAGGATTTCAAGTTTTCAATACAGTCGCATAGGTGCCGCTAATTTCCTTATCGTAATGCATAAGGCTTGTACCATTTTGGAAAGGGGGAGGGGGGGTGGGGGGTGGAGGGGGGGGGTCGAGTTTGGGGGACAGCGTGTGCGTGTGGTGTTGTGGTAGACTCACCCATGTTCCACGTTCACGGCTCCGCTGGGACAGTACGCGAACACAGTTGGACGCCTGTTGCTATGCGGGCATTGCCGAGGGCAACACGCCTAATTTACCGTGCCGCCCATGTGGGGGTGTGGCAGTGTGAGAGGGAAGAGTGATTTACGCTTCGCGCACTTGGACACCTCGTAGATATGCGGAACAGGGACTATGATAAGGTGCAGGACATGCTCGATACTCGCGTCCCACTACATAACGACGAGGCCTTTCAGCACGGCATCAAGTTGAAGGCTAAGGTATTTGAGAACATGAACGGGTTGTGGATAATTTGCAGGGCATTTTTTTACCTAGTTCATCGGAAGCTTAGAGATAACCAAACCTTCTGGGAAGATGGACATCATTACTGCTATGCGCAAGATAAGGGTAAATGCTTATACCTCATTGTATAGGTGTGAATGTGTATGTGGTGTGTGTGTGTGTGTGTGTGTGTGTGTGTGAGGGTAGAGAGATAAACTGTGTATCATTTGATTGGCTTTTGTTGGTCACTAAGTCCTGGTATTCTAACTAACAAGGGGCAGAATAGGGGTGGAGTCAAAAGTGCATTGCTTATGTGTTGCTATGGATACCCATCACCTCAGTATGAATACAAGTCCAAGGGCATCAAGAAAATAAGGTCCCAGCTAGAGATATCTACAGCAGGGGTCAAGGTGACCAAGAGAAGGAGGATGGTATGTTCTCTTGTGCCTAACAATTCCACCCAGTCGGTCCACTCCCATTTCCTCCATTCTTTTCTGGACCAGAGGAGAAGGGCTTACACAGAGGCAGAGCTGTTAATCATGCAACACCCCATTTACAGGTCAGCTGGTCCAGAAATATCGCAATCGTTGCATCATTGCTACCCTCGTGGCTTACAGAATCTTCTATGTCTCACATGACTCTCAAGACCTTAAAATTTTCAGTTACATAACGCGTGAAGTAGCAGACAATACGTTTAGATGCAATGTTTTCAAAGCGTACAAAAATGTAAGGAATTGCATGTGTGTTTGTGTGTGTGTGTGTTTGATGAGGAAGAACCCATTTGTAATAACCCTAGTGTGTGCAGTACCAGACTGTCAGCTATATATGTGAATGTCATGTGACTGTCACCTGACCTGTTACCACCAGAGCATGGCACTGCACATAGTCCGCAGTCTTGGACAAGCCTTTGAGGTGTGCCATAAGCTAAATCCACGTCCAGCGAAGAAGAAATCAGAGGAAGAAGAAGCTGGTAAGGCTGGGGAAGAGAAAGACAGTAAGGCTGGGGAAGAGGATAATGATGTCCAAAAAGCTGGGAGTGTGGAAGCCAAACAGAGTGAAGATGGGAGTGTGGTTGTGGACAAAGATAAGACCGAGGTGGAAGCCACTGGACCTATTACTGCTGTGGATAAGCCACCTCAAGGGAGTGGAAATGCTACAGACATATCTAAGGATGTCTTTGCATTTGATCCATTCAGTCCCTTGTTTCCCACTGATGTATCCAATGGTAATACTGTACCATACACACCTGCTGTACCAAATGTTGTCCACAACGTTCCATCTCACCAATCATATGCTAGTCGACCCCGACCAAGGGCTGGTGCTCAACAGGTGAGGTGATTGTAATGTGTGTGATGGTGTTGTGTGATAGTGTATGTGTGATGGTGTGTAATGTCTGTGATAGTGTATGTGTGATGGTATGTAATGTTTGAGGCTGTGTAGTGTGTGGTGTATATTGAGTTGTGTGTAGTGCGTGTGTGATGTGTGATACATGTGATGTGTAGTAAGGTATATAGCAAACAGGAAGCTGATAGCCTAGGCTCCACCCACCCAATCATTACTTTCCTTCCTACTCTCAGACTGTGATACAAGAGAATCCATTTACAGAGGCACACAAAGATGGCAGACTAAGTCCTACCATCTCCCTTGGGGAGGCCTTGGGAATAGATGTAAAGTCTGCTAACCCTTTTGGTGCAGAGGAAACAGACAGTGCAAAGCCACCATCCCTCTGGCTGATGGAGAAGCAACAGCTGTGCTCACAACTGGCACTCTTGGGACAACAGCTCCAGGCAGAAACAACAGCAAGGATGGAGGCCCAGGTAAGGAGGAGGAGGAGTGTGTGGTCTGGTTAGAATGTGTGAGGGAGGATATGCTGAGTGAAACACCTCCTCCTCAGGCCCAAGTCCACCACTTGTTGACACAGAACAAGGAGCTCCTAGCTCACATGCAGAAGTTGATACTTCAGATTCAACAGCTCCAGCTAGCCCAAGCTGCCACTCCCCTACCATCAGTGCAAGACCTGCTGGCACCTATTGATGCACCAGTTACCACGGTTGCAACATGAACTGCAAAAAAAAAATGCTTTTTGTACCTCGTAATATTGGAGGTTCAATGTATATTTTAACAACATAGCTATCTTGTTTTTTTTTTTTTTTTTCAAATCGTTTGTTATCCCCTGTGCATAGCAATGTGTGTGTGTGTACAGATTCAACACATGTGACAATAGTTTTTATCCATTTTCCCGCAAGTGCTTCACTCTGGCCAATGTGATCAGGAATTTTCAGTTTCTTGAAATCTATGTAGAAGACGATTTCCAATACAATATTATATGTGTATGCTCTGCATTCCCTACAGAACTGCTATGGTCACTTTTAAATCGTTGCTTGTGAATTGCTGTGTCGTTAACGTTAATGCAACACCCATCACACTTTCATACGCACACAAAATTTCAGCCTAACCTCTCCCCAACCCATCACTAAACTACCAGCCAAACATACTGGCATTGAGGGCATGAGTAGAAGACAGTTTGACCTTCGTCAGCTGATCTGGTCTGCTGGGTGGAGTACGTCATTTGGTCATGACCACAGCGTGTGCATCGCCTATCGACCTGATGAGAAGGGACTGGTCACACTAATCCCAATGAATGTCGATATCTGACTAGAGGGCCTTCTCCTTTCTTCATTGAAGACGTCGTGTCTTTTCTGACTGCAAACAGTCTACAGGAATATTCTTCAGACTGTCCAACTGGGAAGGGTCGGTAGCTATTACACAATTAAACTATGCTTTTGTCATACCCATGCACTTCTGCTGATGTCCGCAAAGTCTGCATTCTATAAAGTCGACGTTTCCTAGAGGCAAGATAGTTCCACAGAATGGGCAGAATATAGGATCAGTGTGGAATATTTGTACGTGCGACATTCTATGCAAAATGGAGTAATACCGATATTCGGATAATTGGATTGCGGCGGGGTCCGAAGGGATAAATTATGTCCGAGGAAACGTCAGTTAGAAGGCGAATAAAGAAGGATGTAAGCAATTAGGAAACATCTAATGGTCATTGACATAACCGCATCACCTTTAGGATGGAGAGCAATCACCGCAAAGCCCAGTGGTTGCATCCAATACCGACCCTTGCGAACTACCATTACAGCCGAATAGAACAACTTATGAGAGAGACGTCGTGACATGGTTTCCTCGATACACGGGAAAACCATGGCTATCGTATAAAGTGGAGGTCGACGCATCATGGGTTATCATGGTATTGGTAGGATTCGTGACGAGATTTTGGCGTTTGGACTTCCCGTCTCACGTTGTGTGAGTGCCGCGGTAGGTAGTGTCTCGCTTACAACACTTTCCTCTGCGTTAGGTTTGATGAAGTCCATTTCGGAAAGTTCGCTAGCTACTATCTTAATGGACAGTTTTTCTTTGACGTTCACCCACCTCTTGGAAAATTGCTATTCGCTCTTATTGGTGAGGGAGATACGTGTATTGTACATGTGCTGTGTCAGGTGAGGTCGTTGGTTTACATAACAAAGGTTACCTCTGTGGGTATGACGGATCCTTTCTGTTTCCAAACATTGGAGTGGGTAAGTCATTACCATATTTCCCAAACCTATTTATTGCACCTCGTGCCCAGACTTTCCACCAAATGTGCCTTATGTCATGATGCGAGCCCTGTCTGCAACAGCAGGCAGTTTGTTGATACCGTGTGTGTACCAGGTAAGGGAGATGAGGCACCATGTGCGCAGAACTTTCTCTTACATCCAATACCCTCCCTCCCCTTCAACTCCTTCCCCTCCCTCCCCTCACCCTCACCCTCCCAATGCCCTCCCTCCCCTTCACCCCCTCCCCTCACCCTCACCCTCCCAATGCCCTCCCTCCCCTCACCCTCCCAATGCCCTCTCTTCCCTCACCTCCCAATGCCCTCCCTCCCCTCACCTTCCCAATGCCCTCCCTCCCCTCACCCTCCCAATGCCCTCCCTCCCCTCACCCTCCCAATGCCCTCCCTCCCCTCACCCTCCCAATGCCTTCACTCCCCTCACCCTCCCAATGCCTCCCTCCCCTCACCCTCCCAATGCCCTCCCTCCCCTCACCCTCCCAATGCCCTCCCTCCCCTCACCCTCCCAATGCCTTCCCTCCCCTCACCCTCACCCTCCCAATGCCCTCCCTCCCCTCACCCTCCCAATGTCCTCTCCCTGGCTTTAGATAGTGATTGAAATGGGATTTTCTTCACGTGTTGCTCTACTTGCAGGAATATTTACTATCTTAGGTGAGTACTTGTAATTGGAGTGCATTGTCATCATCTTGCAATGTTGCCTCCTCCTCTATCATCCTCCTCGCTCCCTTTGTCATCCCCTTCTCCCCCTCCCTCCCCTTTTCTTCCTCCCTCCCCTACCTCTCCTCTACCTCTTCCCTTCCTCCTCCCCACCCCCTCCTCATCCTCCCCCTTTCTGTGTAGACAACTCCTTAATCATTCAAAGCCGTGTCATCATGCTCGATTCTTTTGTCATCTTTCTGACGTATCTCTCTATTCTTTGTTACTTGAAGTTCTATCATTGTCGCAGTCAGTAGGTTTATAATACACGTTGTGTATCACTGACCATCAACTTAGCATAAGATATTTGCAATCGAAATAGTTCTTCTCATTTTGCAGCCCGTTTTCTGAGACCTGGCATAAGTGGCTTGTTGTGACTGGAGTTGCCTTGGGTTGTCTGCTGGGGTAAGAATAGACGGATGGAATAAATTACTGGACATGTGGTGGTGTGTTACTTTGTGATGTCCTGTACACCTGTATAGGGTGAAGTACACCGGTCTGTTTGCATTAGCCTTCATTGGCATACTCACTGTGTGTGACCTCTGGCAGCTCATGGGTGACATTGAAATACCACTGGTTAGTGCCTTCACCTGGGCATGAAACCTCCATCGAACCCTTCCCTCCTCTCCCCTCCTCCCCTTCCCCTCCCTCCTCCCCTTCCCTCCCTCCTCCCCTTCTTTCTCCCTCCTCCCCTCCCTCCTCCCCTCCCTCCTCCCTCCTCTTCTCCCTCCTCCCCTTCTCCTTCCCTTCCCCTCCCTCCTCCTTCTAAGGTGGACCTGTCTCTTCACTTCCTTCTGCGAGGCATCTATCTTCTAGGGATCCCAGTGCTCTGCAATATAGGCCTCTTCTACATCCACCTCCTCCTTCTGACCCAGTCTGGTCCTGGGGACGCGTTTGTCTCCAGAGCCTTCAGGAACTCTCTCCAAAGCACACAAGTGTCCCACCCTCCAATAGAGATCCTTCCCAACTCCACACGTTAGTTGTTCGATGCTACTTGTGACACCCATAGCTCCCTAACTCCTTCCTCCCTCCTCCCTCCTTCCATCCTCCCTCCTCCCCTTAACTCCACCCCTCTGACCCTTCAGTGCTACGGTATGGGACACGGCTGACCCTTCGTTCCTCTGATCTCTCCTGTTGGCTCCACTCCCACCCCCTTCTCTACCCGCTCAAGTACCCCGATGGGCGGGGCTCCAGCTACCAACAACAGGTCACCTGCTACGAGTTCAAAGACACCAACAATGTGTGGGCGGTGAGGAGGCCTGGAGAGTAAGTGTGGGTGGGTGTGGCCACATTCAATTGTGGTACCGTGCACACCTAGACCCAACGATGCAGCCGTGGGGAACGACACGTCTCCCATAAAGAGCAACGACACTATTGAGCTGGTGCACGTGACGTCCAGTAAACTGCTCAACAGGTCTGTAACAGTGCTGTTGGTCAGCACACCATTCTAACGATGTCATCGTTATTAGTCACGACGTGGCCGCACCCCTAACGCCTGTGAACCAGGAGGTAGCAGCGTACATCAACTACTCTGCGCAGTTTGTTCCTTACCTTCACTGGAGGGTGGTAGGCATTAAATAGGGTGTGCTGCTTATAACACGTGCATGTTCTACAGGACGTTATCTCAAGTGGGCCTGGGGACTTGCTCTTTTGGTCCCCAGAACAACCTCTCAAGTTGAAGCTTATCCATGAGCAATCTAAGCAGGCATTAGGAGTAAGAGAGCATTAATTAGGGTCGAGAAGGTAACATTGATATAAAATATGTCCCTGCAGTCAACAGGGAAGCGCCTCCCTGAATGGGGTGCCCAGCAGTATGAGGTAAGTGACCACACCAGCCTTGCTGCTAGCTAGCTAGCTCTGTGAGGACAGGTGGTGACAGACAGGGCAGTAGAAGGAGGGCATACCACATGGATTATTGACTCCGTCACTCCTCCTCCTATGAGTGCTAATCAGACAGAGGAGGAAGAGCTCAAAAAAGGTAGGGGTGGGGCCTGGGTATAGGTGGGGGTGGAGCCTGGGTATAGGTGGGGGTGGAGCCTGGGTATAGGTGGGGGTGGGGTCTAGATAAAGTATGTTGCCTGTAGAGGAGGAAGTGTATGGGGCCACCCCCAGGTCTCCATTGGAACATGGTCATGTAACATTGTGTTCTCATTCCTCAAGATTACATATGACATCATTATGTTCTCATTCCTCTTATGACATCATTATGTTCTCATTCCTCTTATGACATCATTATGTTCTCATTCCTCTTATGACATCATTATGTTCTCATCCTCTTATGACATTAGTTCTCATTCCTCATGACATCATTATGTTCTCATTCCTCTTATGACATCATTTTTCCCATTCCATCACTGGCAGCACTAGTGGAAAAGTATTCCTCTGAAGAAGAGAAGAGCAATGAGCAGATAATGTTCTGGGAGAAACTGATTGAGTTACAGGTACACAGGGTCCCTTGGTGGGCGGGGAAGGTGGGCGGGAAGGGGAGTGTCCCATGGTGGGCGGGGAAGGGGTGTGTCCCATGGTGGCAGGGAAGGGTTTGTCCCATGGTGGCAGGGAAGGGTTTGTCCCATTGTGGGCGGGGAAGGGTTTGTCCCATGGTGGGTGGGGAAGGGGTGTGTCCCACGGTGGGCGGGAAGGGTGTGTGTCCCATGGTGGGTGGGGAAGGGGTGTGTCCCATGGTGGTGGGGAAGGGTTGTGTCCCATGGTGGGTGGGGAAGGGGTGTGTCCCACGGTGGGCGGGGAAGGGTTGTGTCCCATGGTGGGTGGGGAAGGGGTTTGTCCCATGGTGGGTGGGGAAGGGGAAGGGGTTTGTCCCATGGTGGTGGGGAAGGGTTGTGTCCCATGGTGGGTGGGGAAGGGGTGTGTCCCACGGTGGGCGGGGAAGGGTTGTGTCCCATGGTGGGTGGGGAAGGGTGTGTCCCAGGTGGGTGGGGAAGGGGTTTGTCCCATGGTGGGTGGGGAAGGGGTTTGTCCCATGGTGGTGGGGAAGGGTGTGTCCCATGGTGGGTGGGAAAGGATGTGTATTTTTCTGCAACTCATCACAGAGTTGCACATGATGTGATTACATCTTTTGCAGTATCACATGGTAACGGCACATGGTAATCTTGGTAGCCATCAGTTTGGGGCAGCCCCTCAATCATGGCCGCTAATAGGAAAGACCCTTCCATATTGGCTTGATGAAAAGAACAATGTGAGTACCCTTGTCCCCAGATCCAGACATGTGAACACACACACACACATCACACATATCACACTTTCTTAGGCCCAAATCACTCTCATTGGAAACCCTATTCTTTGGTGGTGCAGCAGTTTGTGTCTGGTGGTGTTCTTTGCTGTGACTGCCTTCTATCTTCTTAGAAGGCAACGGATGATATTTGATATTCCCCAAGGTGAGAGAGATGCCGCCATTGGTCCTCTGCTTATAGGTAATGGTGCCCCCCCCCCCCCCTTCCCCCCCCCTTATCACCAGCAGCTGACTTCATGCAGTTGTGGACGTGTGGTGCACTCTTGTTTGTTGGCTGGCTGGTCCACTACGCTCCCTATTTCCTGCTCTCACGTGTCCTCTTCCTCCATCACTACCTCCCTGCTCTCCCCTTCAAGTTCATGCTGATGGCGGTGTTATGCGAGCATCTGCTGACTTGGAGCAGTCTGCTAGCCAGCAAAAAGTGGGTGGAGCCACCCCACTGACCACGCCTTGATTATCCCTTCCTCCTCCTCCTCCTCAGGTTTGCCCTCCTGCTCTGGTACACTTACTATGTGCTGACTGGCGCGCTCGTATTGGGGTGTACGCTCTCATTCATCATCTTCTTCCCTTTCACCTACGGGTACCCAGCCCTTAGTCGTGACCAGATAATGTCTCGACAGTGGAAGAGTACCTGGGACCTTCTTATTAGGGTGTAAAGGGAGGGTTTAAGAGAAGCACTTGTAAAATATAGTATTTCATTGTTCACTTTCATACATACAGTGTACATACACACAAAATGTATACAACGGTGTCAAACATTTTAGTCCACTTTTTGGGGTAACACGAGACAACTCAAACATGAGGTAATTCATGTGCTAATGATACAGGTATGGTTTCATTAAAATGAGAGAAGTTAACAATCCATTTTCGCTCTCTACTGACAAGTGATTTAAACATGTGGTCAAACACAATGTCATTATTAGTGTATGACCACAGTGCCTGGGCAGTCAGTCCTGTTGCTTCAACAGCTCCCTCTAGGACTACTATTATTTCAAAGTCCATCTCAGCCAGGTTGTGTGGAGTAAGGTTGTAAAGAGGACTAGCTGGTGTAATGTGATGGGTAATGACCACTGGGGTTAACAGGAACAGCCTGTCCGTACCGCTGCTGTATCCCACGTCTAAGTCATACTGTTCTAGGTTATATCCGCCATCAACAAAACGCGGCATGTAGAGCTGCAGTCTTACATGACACTCCACAACACCGTCATGTCGCAGGTTTGCCACCCGAAATTGGAATACCTTTCCTCCATTTTTTTCATATAGTACAGCCTTTTCGCTGAAAAGCAACGTTTTTCTTCTGTTCCTCGGCCGCACCACCTTAGCATACACGAGCCCGCCAAATATGGAAGTGATCAATATAGAGAGAAGTGACTGAAGGACGAGAAGCAGTATACCTTGTACGCAATTGCTCTCAATGTACTTGTTCCCAAATCCAATAGTTGCCTGGACCTCCACCGAGAACAGAAATGCGGCTGAGTAGGAGTTCACCTGGGCCAGACAGGTGAAGTTGCTGTTTCGGTTGGCAGCGTACCAAAGACCTCCGAACACGAACCACGAAACGAGGTAGGCAAGTGTGAAGAGCACTAAAATTACCCACCACTTGGCGTTAATTACTGTTGTGTAAATATCTCTAACAAATCCGATGTTCTTGGTTTGAAGGCCTACATAGCTGAGCTGAGACCTACCTGATACTCGTTTCAGCAACTTTGGAGTGACCTCATGCGTCGTTCCGCCCAAAAGCACCGCAGGGACGTACTTAGAATAGTGGACCGTATCTCCCATGGAACACTCCCCCCAATCCGCACTTTGCTGAATGTCGGCACAAAAGGGCTGAGCTGGTCGCGACGAAACATTCATGACGTAACTAAAGGAAATGCGCGGCATTAATATATCGTGTATTTGTTCCGCGATCCGGATGGCATCAAAATAAACTGACGATTCAGGCGACCACAACCACCTCTACTTTTTTATTTATGCGTATATTTTGGTATACATCACAGTAGCTGCTAGTACAGAAGATGAGCATTGCATACACGTTGCTTCGGCTTCCCTTTAGCTGTTTGGGTGTGTAGTCTATGAGTCTATGACGACCACAGCATGGCTTCAACGGCCATTAAAATATGTAGGTTCCAACTGCGTCAGCTCGCCTCACACCTCCAAGGGTACAGCGGGATCAAAGCCATTTGAAATGCACGGCAAGGTATCGAACAATACCACTGGACACGTCAACAAAACATAGCACTACCAATAGTTTACGAAGATTTCCCGGTTCTGAACGGTGACGTAAGTAGGCGCGATGGGGAAAAGGCATTCAAAACTATCGGGCGAAGAAATTGCGGAGTTGATCAAGATTACACACTGTAAGATTAGCATACTCGAGGTACATGCTTATCACAAACGACCTTCACATATGCAGTCAACTCCAAAGAACTAAACCAATGGTGAGCCCCGCCCACATCATTGCCCCGATAACTAACGCACACATAAAAAACAGGTATAAAGGCTTTATTCGAGACTGTCCGTCAGGCTACATGATGGAGGACGTACGTGCAACTCTGCCCTTTAACATTTGAATAACGTGTCCTGTATCTAGGAGTTCTGTAGAATATATCGCCAATACTTCCCTTTCGGAACTTCCGATGTATTAGCATCTCACATATTTAGAGCATTTCCCCCCGAGAAGGATGGAAGCGTAGGATTTAAGCAGTTTGTGGTGAATTTGTCAATTGTGTTGCGGGGAAGCACAGAAGAGACCTTGCAGTGTAAGAACTGATCCTAACAATCACCATGATATCATTATTCATGTGTCAGCAGGGATTTTCAATCTAATCGATCGAGACCAAGATGGCTACCTGAGCAAGGCTGAAGTGACAGGCATAGTAGATGCCATTTACAAGATGGTGGTTAGGGGGGAGTAGAAGGTTGTTGGTAACCTTGGTAACCACTGTGTTCCGTAAACACAGGGCCACATGGTGGAACTGCCACCTAATTCACTGCAGAACAGAGTCAACAACTTGTTCATGAACACAACCGAGGTGGGGGGTGGACACACATGTATGCATGTGCACACAGACACATACACACACACATGCACACATACACACACACATGCACACACACACACATACCACCCGCCATGTTTCACCATTTTTTTGTTCCCACGCTCTACCCATACAAGCAGGGTGACAGAGAAGCCATAAGTCGGGAACAGTTTATGATTGGAGCCAGACAAGATCAAATAATTATACAGGCACTCCAAGCCCACAGCCAATTGTAGAGACCACGTGGCTAAGAGCATTTGTATACACCCTTGATGGCTATGGTTTTTAAAATTATTTTGCGGTAGGGGTGGGGCCAAACATGCCTCCACCCATCTTGCTAGCAGTGCGAGATGGTCCAAATCCGAGTACCTTCTGGACATTCTGGGGTGGTCATAGATTGTCTTGCATATCGGAAGAGGTGTGTGGTCTTGTAGGCTTACCTCTCGTATAGACATGGTGCATAGGATGTAAAGGAACAAGAAGGAGCAATCTGTGATATCCTTGCCCATCAGGTTGCGGTGCGATATGCTTTGCACAATGCCAAACGGTTCAAATGGTAGCTTAGCAACCACCCGACCGTCGAAGCTAACCACAGCAGTGTGTGCACGTCGTCGTGGAGGGATGGAGAATGTGGGTGATGATGGCTTTTGCACACACGCTAGTATGCATGCGTGAATATGCTCTACACCAACACATGTTACGTATACATAAACTCACATTGTATTGAACATTCCCAGGAGCGCTGTGAACGTGAACCCGATCACCAGGACAGATTGCATCCTTATCTACAGGATGTGCGCACCATTGCGGTAAGGTTAGCTTATTGCAAGATATCCCATACCACAGAGAGGTATCTGCTAACACATTACTTACCATGGAGAGGTCTCTGCTAACATTCTTCAGTTGTTCCTCAGCTTTCTCTGTTCATCACAGCCAATACTTGGCATGCAGGGTAAGGAGTAAGGATTTCACACACACTCACCTATTTTCTTGGTTCCTTTCTGACCAGCTGGTCGATCTCCAATCACTTCTTTCTTCTTTTCCACTTTTAGATTAACACAGTTAGCCGTAACACGTGACTAAGTATATGCATTTCATACATGTATAGTGAGGCACGTTGCATAAACGTACAGCATTCCCCATCTCCTCCTCTCTCTCTTCCCCCTCTCTCCCTTCCCTCTTTCAACCTTACTTACATTTCTTGCTTTGTTTTTCAACGGCTGTTTTGAGTCTTTTATAGTTTTCGGTACGATACACCAGCACGTAAAGAACAGCTATGCAGCTACGAGTACTTAGGTATGTTACTCTAATGACAGTGCGTGCCCACCTTCTGACGCAAGAGCAGTGCAAAGCGAAATGAAGACGATGAGGAGAGTGTCCTGTATCATTTTTTGGTCACCCGGAATTACAATATTACGAGCGTGTTTGCTGATTTAGATCAGGCCGGTAGGCTAATCCATAGCTAGATCTATACTTTTGTCGTGGGCCATGTCATCTAGTGTTGTGTACGTTACTTGTGCATTACAACGCACAGTTGTGCTCAGTGATCCGTTCCACTTATTTAATCCATAGTTGATTCATGATATGGAACAAACCGGCATTTGCCGTCAGGGGAAAAGGCGAACCCTCTAGAGAAAAGCAAACGTACAAGTAGGTATTTAAGAGAAGCTTACTTCCAAAGCACAAAAGTTCAAGGGCGTACTAATATGGCCGATTTCATTTCTTCCAATCCGCTGGTTGAGAGTGTCCATGACGAAGAAGTACGAAGACGAGGTGGTGTAGTGGTGGAGGTTAGAAATAATTTACACCACGTGCCCATGTCTCCCAGAACCAGCGAAGTCAGCTTTCCCCCCAACTCTCCCGTGCGAAGCGTGCACACGTCGACGTCACACATGAGGCACTCCAGCCCCCTAAGCGAGTACATCAGACACGCCCACCACCTCGGACTGAGAGCAGAAGTATCTAAACAATTGGAAGAAATCGACGGGTTACTTAAAAGAGGGAAGCACGTCGAGGCAATATACTGCATAGAACTGGCGCTGTTAACTTCCAGTGCAGACTCTTCACTTCTGACCCTGCTATGGCGCCTTTTAGGGAACGCCCATCTCTCACTTAGCCAGTACAGAAAGGCGTCCATATGCTTTCTGCACCATCTTGCCTTTTGCAGGGAGTTGAACGACTTCGAAGGCATCACTAAGGCCGAATGCAACCTTGGCATATCTTACATGAAGTTAGGCATGCTAAAGCTCGCTGGTCGCTGCTTTCTACAGTACCTGGAAAATTCCCGTGTACTCCAGGATAATATGGGTATTGCTAAGGCGTTAAGCAATCTAGGAGTGCTTTCCAAGACTCTGGCCGCACGTGCGTACGAGGCGGCGCGGCGCGATAATAGCATATCAATGGAAAACGCTGAAGCAAACCTAAAGAGAGCTATCGGATACTTCGAGCAACACCTGGAGATCGTAGAGCAATACGGAGATGTGTAAGTCCGTAGATTCCGGTATGTTTTGGCTTTCCCAAGGATTGAAATGCATGCACTCATAACATTCAGCGAGAAGCAGGCAAGAGCATACGGGAATCTGGGATCGTGTCACGAAATGGCCCGACAGTATCCACAGGCAATGTTCTGTCACGGCAAGGTAACCTTTACGGCTTGGTGCATGGATTTTAAGTGGCCGCCCCCCCCCCCCCCCCCCCCCCCCCCACACACACAGAGATTGGAGATGGTTCGCATGACCAGTGACTTGAGTTCGGAGTGCTACGCCCTGTGCAACCTGGGAAACTGCTGCCGCGCTACTCGCAAGTACGAGGAAGCATTGGAGTACTATGCAACGGTGGGTCATCTCAATTAGCTTCGTCTCATGCATTCGTTTAGGTGATTAATATTATACTACCGATTTTTATTAATAATACACTATATTAATAAACACAACTATTACTAAGCGTGGTAGTTGAGCAAGATAGCAAGATGGAAGGGACAGAGCTATGTCATCGCATCACCCCAATGTACACACATTGCAGTAGTGCATGACCCAGCCTCCACCACATGCCCTTCACTTGGCTACCTAGCACTTGGCTGCCCGGCACATGTCTTTGACTTGACTGCATAGCACATGTCTTTGACTTGACTGCATAGCACATGTCATTCACTTAACTCCTAAAACTATAAACCCTGGGCACTGTTACACTAATTTTTGTAAACACAATGACAGCTGGCTTGCCCAACATTCAGCTTCAGGGATAAATTATGTACAACATGCCAAAACATGCCCCACCTCACATGTTCAGTTTATGGCAATTAAAGACTGGCCTCTCAGACTTCAAAGGTCCTTATATAAACATGTACTTATTTTTCAGAGTTTGGAGCTCTCCAGGTCAATGGACAATACTGCCAGTGAGGTGGCATCACTGCTGAACCTTGGAGCAACCTGTGAACTGCTGGGACGGACACAAAAAGCCATCGAATGGTACACTTTGGTGAGTTGCTATGGCAACATACTCAATAGACTTCTTAACTTTAAAATCACAGTACTTCAGCATTGTGGTGCAACAGAAGGACCTCTGTGGTCAAGCCAGGGCACTAGCAACACTGGCATCCTTGAGCGAAGATAGTGGAGACATTAAGAAGGCTCAGTTGTATTATACCAAGGTGAGCCAGTGGCAACAGAAGGGGTAAAGGAGTGTGGCAGCCAACCATGCAGTTATGAATAATTTGGTATATGACCTACATTATGCATGAATAATTAATGAACTGGTAAAAGTATAGCCTCCATGGTGGGCCAAGACTCCATCACCCCTGTGAGCGACCATCATTGTGTGCTGAGCAAGGTGAAAGGAGGTGGGCATCACATGGAGTTGTGTAAAAGAGAGAGAGGTGTGAAGGCATGTAAGGTATCGGAAGTTTCGTTAGAAACTTCCATATAGGATTTGACCACGACTATGAATGTCATTAAAAAACGCGACCCGTCTGTAACAACACTCCCGACGATCGGATCGTGTAGCTTGTTTTAGCAATCGATCTAGAAGTCAAAAATGAGTAGTTTCGTTTTTGTTTCATGTCGCTGAACCGCGTGGTTGTTGAGAACCAGAGTGTACTGCCCGTCCTCGTACCCAGTCTCGGAACAAGGGGCGGGTCGTCTTCTCCTTCTTCTTCTTGGCAACGCATAACTCAGGACAGGAACATTTCTAAGCGATGAAAATTTCACCAATAGCTTCAGAATCGGCTGGAGGACTCGCTTTTATATAATATAATACTTTGATAAACAATCGACTATCAGCCTCCTATGTCTTGTTAGTCTCGTACCCAGACCGTCTATGACGTAAGCGATTATCGCTGTAAACAGTATAATCACTACGTCCATACGTATGGACGTAGTGACTATTCTGTTTACAGCGATAATCGCTTACGTCATAGACGGTCTGGGTACGAGACTAATGTCTTGTATAATTAAATGGGTATGAAAAAAATAAAGAAAACAAGTAAATAAAAACATTCTCTACGAGAAAGTTGGTGGGATATAGGATTTGATTATGACATTGGTGGTGTAAAAAGCAAGGAAACAAGGTCTTATCAGAAGGGAAAATGTCATAGTCCTATATTTAGCACACAAACAACACATGCCCTAGAAATGTGCTAAATATAGGACTATGACATTTTCCCTTCTGATAAGACCTTGTTTCCTTGCTTTTTACACCACCAATGTCATAATCAAATCCTATATCCCACCAACTTTCTCGTAGAGAATGTTTTTATTTACTTGTATAATACACCTCTCCTTTCAACAGCTGGTTGAAATCTTCCAACAATTGGGTGATCAGAAAGCAGTAGCCATGGCAACAGGACATATCACTTCGATTATGAAGCACAAAAGCCATAGAAAGTCCAAAAGCCGTTCAGTCAACCAAAGCCTTGAGAACCTTGAGGTGGAGGATAGCCCTATGGTACGGAGGGGAAGAAAGCCGACTCCGCATGTGGCTTCTGGGCCACGCAGTTGGCACAAAACAATTCCATCTTTATCAGGAGGAGCTTGGAGCGCCGCCCCTGCAGCGTTTATCTTGGAAAATCACAGAGCAATAAACACGTTTGAGAGCGGTGCTGATAACCTGTACAACGACCAAAATATGATGCAAGTGCTGTTTGAACAAGAAGCTGGACATTCATTGTATAAGCTTGGAGGCTTTATGGACGCACCACATTCAACAAACTCTAATGTGCTTCCTTTCCCAACTACTGGTGCCACCCATCCATCTCTCATGAGACCAGAGGGCCGGCCTCTGCCAAACATTCCTGATGATCGTTGCCATGGCAACAACCATCACGGCGCAGGAGGTGTTTCTGACTATGCCGTCATTAATGAAGAGGCAGGGCCATCAGGTGTGAAGTCATATGACATAAGGAAGGAGAGACATTTACGTGAATTGAAACGCATGACCGAAGACTTTAGTAAGCCTCTTACTGAATTGGGCATTGAAAGTACAGATCGAGAATGGAATCAGTGGTTGGAAATACAGGGCCTAACAGATGACAGGTGTGTAATAGTATAAGTGATTGGTATGTATGCTTATCCTTTTCATTGCAGTACATTCTCCAGAGGTGGATCAAATGTAGAAATGACTACATTTGGGAAAAGAGCTCACACAGACACCACACGAGCAGCCAACAGTGTTCCCCAGTCACTTCATGTGCTTTGAACATCTTACTCTCCCTCTCTCCCCTTCCCTCCCTGCTACCCCTCCTCTCTCCTTCCCTCCCTGTTACCCCTCCTGCTACCCCTCCTCTCCCCTTACCTCCCTACGTAGTTTTAACGGTTTAGTGCCAAATGTCAATGCAGTTTGTTTGTACACTATCAATAATTTACATCAGTTTCTATGAAAACTACACAATTTTTACAACGACAAAACATGTAAATGAAAACACTGATAAAGTGGTAGGGTTGCCATGGCTACGCTGACTGAGCCACTTCGTGGGGTATAGCTGTCTTCTCTGCTGTAGCAACAGGTGCTTCTGCCATAACAGAGGAATCACTACCCTTGTGAGCAGTTTTGGATGCGCCCTTTGAGTCCATTTGAGCAAGGTTGGGCTTTGACCCATGAAGTTGGGGCTTTGCCTTCTGAAGGTTGCTCTTGGAGTCAGATGCTTCAAGGTGTGATGTTGAGCCAGAAGGTGCTTTGGATGTCTTCTCATTGTGCACGGTGGTGGTGGTGGTGGTGGTGGTCTTAGAGTCTGTCTTGTGAAGACTTGTACTCGATGCTGCATGCTTCACCTGGGAGGAGGTGTGAAGGCTCACCTTTGAACCTGATTGCTGAGGGAGCTTGCGATCTTCTGAAGAGAGATCTTGTTTTGATGATGACAGCTTCCCCCTCGAACCATGCAGGTTATTTTTAGAGTCAGATAATGCAACAACTCTATGTGTATGAAGGGTGTGGCCTGCACTATCTTTGGTTGGTTCAGCGACCTTTTCAGTTTTTTGTGAACCTGTCTTGGCAGAGTTTGGGCGCTTCTCAGCCTTTTGGGTTATATCTACTGAGCTATTTGCTTTTGGCTCATCTTTTTCACTTTTAGCTTTCTCCTCCTTAGGATGTGCTTTCACTTCTTCCTTAGGGGCAGCCTCCTTAGGATGCGCTTTCACTTCTTCCTTAGGGGCAGCCTCCGTAGGATGCGCTTTCACTTCTTCCTTAGGGGCAGCAATTTTCTCCTCCTTAGGATGCACTTTCACTTCTTCCTTAGGGGCAGCCTCCTTAGGATGCGCTTTCACTTCTTCCTTAGGGGCAGCCTCCTTAGGATGTGCTTTCACTTCTTCCTTAGGGGCAGCCTCCTTAGGATGTGCTTTCACTTCTTCCTTAGGGGCAGCCTCCTTAGGATGCGCTTTCACTTCTTCCTTAGGGGCAGCCTCCTTAGGATGTGCTTTCACTTCTTCCTTTGGGGCAGCAGCTTTCTCCTCCTTAGGATGTGCTTTCACTTCTTCCTTAGGGGCAGCAACTTTCTCCTCCTTAGGATGTGCTTTCACTTCTTCCTTAGGGGCAGCCTCCTTAGGATGTGCTTTCACTTCTTCCTTAGGGGCAGCCTCCTTAGGATGCGCTTTCACTTCTTCCTTAGGGGCAGCAGCTTTCTCCTCCTTAGGATGTGTTTTCACTTCTTCCTTAGGGGCAGCCTCCTTAGGATGTGCTTTCACTTCTTCCTTAGGGGCAGCCTCCTTAGGATGCGCTTTCACTTCTTCCTTAGGGGCAGCAGCTTTCTCCTCCTTAGGATGTGCTTTCACTTCTTCCTTAGGGGCAGCCTCCTTAGGATGTGCTTTCACTTCTTCCTTAGGGGCAGCCTCCTTAGGGTGCGCTTTCACTTCTTCCTTAGGGGCAGCAGCTTTCTCCTCCTTAGGATGCGCTTTCACTTCATCCTTAGGGGCAGCCTCCTTAGGATGCGCTTTCACTTCTTCCTTAGGGGCAGCAGCTTTCTCCTCCTTAGGATGTGCTTTCACTTCTTCCTTAGGGGCAGCCTCCTTAGGATGCGCTTTCACTTCTTCCTTAGGGGCAGCAGCTTTCTCCTCCTTAGGATGTGCTTTCACTTCTTCCTTAGGGGCAGCCTCCTTAGGATGCGCTTTCACTTCTTCCTTAGGGGCAGCAGCTTTCTCCTCCGTAGGATGTGCTTTCACTTCTTCCTTAGGGGCAGCCTCCTTAGGATGTGCTTTCACTTCATCCTTAGGGGCAGCTGATGTGCTTTCATCCTTGACAACATCTGTCTGTGGTGCAGTGTTACCAGTCTTAATTGATTCAGGGTGTTTGTCAGGTTTTTGTGAATCTGACTTTGCAGACTTTGGGCGAGGGGTTGCATCCACAGGGTTATTGGACTTCAACCCTTCCTTAACCACTTCTGTTGTTTTTACATCCACAGATTCTGATTTCTTTGATTGGTCCTTATGTTTATCAGCCAGTTTCTCGCGGCTCTGGGATGATGCCTTTTTTAATGGCCCTTGACTCACACCCTGTAATTGATCCCGACTGCTAGATAGCACTTTAGAAGAAAGATTATGTGTGCTGCCCTTGTCACTGGATTTTGTAGGAAGGTGAGTTTGAGAACCAGCTTTCAATCCATCACGAGTATGAGCTTTACCAATGCTTGTGGTGGAACTTGATTTTAAGTTGTCAATAGTCTTATGCTTGGAATCAATACTTTTGGTCATTACACTAGATGCAGGATGGGCATCTTTGGTAGCTGGGTCTCGATTATCAGCTTTCCCATCCTTTGGAGGTGGAGCTTTCTCATCCTTTGGGGGTGGAGCATTGTCGTCCTTTGGAGGTGGAGCTTTCTCATCCTTGGGGGGTGGAGCTTTCCCATCCTTTGGAGGTAGAGCTTTCTCATCCTTTGGTGGTGGAGCTTTCTCATCCTTTGGGGGTGGAGCTTTGTCGTCCTTTGGGGGTGGAGCTTTGTCGTCCTTTGGAGGTGGAGCTTTCTCATCCTTTGGGGGTGGAGCTTTGTCATCCTTTGGAGGTGGAGCTTTCTCGTCCTTGGGGGGTGGAGCTTTCTCGTCCTTTGGAGATGGAGCTTTCTCATCCTTTGGAGGTGGAGCTTTCTCGTCCTTGGGGGGTGGAGCTTTCTCGTCCTTTGGAGGTGGAGCTTTCTCATCCTTTGGAGGTGGAGCTTTGTCATCCTTTGGGGGTGGAGCTTTGTCATCCTTTAAGGGAGGAGCTTTGTCATCATTTGGGGGTGGAGCTTTGTCATCCTTTGGGGGTGGAGCTTTCTCATCCTTTGGAGGTGGAGCTTTGTTGTCCTGTGGGGGTGGAGCTTTCTCATCCTTTGGAGGTGGAGCTTTGTCATCCTTTAGGTGTGGAGCTTTGTCATCCTTTAGGTGTGGAGCTTTGTCATCCTTTGGAGGTGGAGCTTTGTCATCCTTTGGAGGTGGAGCTTTGTCATCCTTTGTGGGTGGAGCTTCGTCGTCCTTTGGAGGTGGAGCTTTGTCATCCTTTGGAGGTGGAGCTTTGTCCTCCTTTGGAGGTGGAGCTTTGTCCTCCTTTGGAGGTGGAGCTTTGTCATCCTTTGGAGGTGGAACTGTCTCATCCTTTGGGGGTGGAGCTTTGTCATCTTTTAGAGGAGAGATCTTTTCACCTTTTGGAGGTAGAGCTTTGTCGTCCTTTGGAGGTGGAGCTTTCTCATCCTTTGGAGGTGGAGCTTTCTCATCCTTTGGGGGTGGAGCTTTGTCGTCCTTTGGGGGTGGAGCTTTGTCATCCTTTGAGAGTGGAGCTTTGTCATCCTTTGGGAGTGGAGCTTTGTCATCCTTTGGGAGTGGAGCTTTGTCATCCTTTGGAGATGGAGCTTTCTCATCCTTTGGAGGTGGAGCTTTGTCGTCCTTTGGAGGTGGAGCTTTGTCATCCTTTGGAGGTGGAGCTTTGTCATCCTTTAGAGGTGGAGCTTTGTCATCCTTTGGAGGTGGAGCTTTCTCGTCCTTTGGAGGTGGAGCTTTTTCATCCTTTGGAGGTGAAGCTTTGTCGTCCATTGGGGGTGGAACTTTCTCATTCATTGGAGGTGGAGCTTTGTCATCTTTTGGAGGAGAGATCTTTTCATCCTTTGGAGGTGGAGCTTTGTCGTCCTTTGGAGGTGAAGCTTTGTCGTCCTTTGGAGTTGGAACTTTTTCATCCTTTGGGGGTGGAGCTTTGTCGTCCTTTGGAGGTGAAGCTTTGTCGTCCTTTGGAGGTGGAACTTTTTCATCCGTTGGGGGTGGAGCTTTCTCGTCCTTTGGAGGTGGAGCTTTTTCATCCTTTGGAGGTGAAGCTTTGTCATCCATTGGGGGTGGAACTTTCTCATTCATTGGAGGTGGAGCTTTGTCATCTTTTGGAGGAGAGATCTTTTCATCCTTTGGAGGTGGAGCTTTGTCGTCCTTTGGAGGTGGAGCTTTGTCGTCCTTTGAAGGTGGAGCTTTGTCATCCTTTGGGGGTGGAGCTTTCTCATCCTTTGGAGGTGGAGCTTTTTCATCCTTTGGAGGTGGAGCTTTCTCATCCTTTGGAGGTGGAGCTTTCTCATCCTTTGGGGCTGGAGCTTTGTTGTCCATTGGAGGTGGAGCTTTCTCATCCTTTGGGAGTGACATCTTTTCATCCTTTGAGGGTGGAGCTTTCTCATCCTTTGGAGGTGGAGCTTTGTCGTCCTTTGAAGGTGGAGCTTTGTCATCCTTTGGAGGTGGAGCTTTCTCATCCTTTGGAGGTGGAGCTTTGTCATCCTTTGGAGGTGGAACTTTGTCATCCTTTGGAGGTGGAGCTTTCTCATCCTTTGGAGGTGGAGCTTTGTCATCCTTTGGAGGTGGAACTTTGTCATCCTTTGGGGGTGGAGCTTTGTCATCCTTTGGAGGTGGAGCTGTCTCATCCTTTGGGGGTGGAGCTTTGTTGTCCATTGGAGGTGGAGCTTTCTCATCCTTTGGGAGTGACATCTTTTCATCCTTTGAGGGTGGAGCTTTCTCATCCTTTGGAGGTGGAGCTTTGTCGTCCTTTGGAGGTGGAGCTTTGTCATCCTTTGGAGGTGGAGCTTTGTCATCCTTTGGAGGTGGAGCTGTCTCATCCATTGGGGCTGGAGCTTTGTCATCCTTTGGGGGTGGAGCTTTGTCATCCTTTGGGGGTGGAGCTTTCTCATCCTTCAGAGGTGGAGCTTTGTCGTCCTTTGGGGGTGGAGCTTTGTCATCCTTTGGGGGTGGAACTTTGTCATCCTTTGGGGGTGGACCTTTGTCATCCTTCGGAGGTGGAGCTTTGTCATCCTTTGGAGGTGGAGCTTTCTCATCCTTTGGGGGTGGAGCTTTCTCATCCTTTGGAGGTGGAGCTTTCTCATCCTTTGAGGGTGGAGCTTTGTCATCCTTTGGAGGTGGAGCTTTGTCATCCTTTGGGGGTGGAGCTTTGTCATCCTTTGAGGGTGGAGCTTTGTCATCCTTTGGGGGTGGAGCTTTGTCATGCTTTGGGGATGGAGCTTTCTCATCCTTTGAGGGTGGAACTTTGTCATCCTTTGGAGGTGGAGCTTTGTCATCCTTTGGGGGTGGAACTTTGTCATCCTTTGGAGGTGGAGCTTTCTCATCCTTTGGGGGTGGAGTTTTCTCATCCTTTGGAGGTGGAGCTTTCTCATCCTTTGGGGGTAGAGCTTTCTCATCCTTTGGGGGTGGAGCTTTCTCATCTATTCGAGGTGGAGCTTTCTCGTCCTTTGGAGGTGGAGCTTTCTCATCCTTTGGAGGTGGAGCTTTGTCATCCTTTGGAGGTGGAGCTTTGTCATCCTTTGGGGGTGGAGCTTTCTCATCTATTCGAGGTGGAGCTTTCTCGTCCTTTGGAGGTGGAGCTTTCTCGTCCTTTGGAGGTGGAGCTTTCTCATCCTTTGGAGGTGGAGCTTTGTCATCCTTTGGGGGTGGAGCTTTCTCATCTATTCGAGGTGGAGCTTTCTCGTCCTTTGGAGGTGGAACTTTCTCGTCCTTTGGAGGTGGAGCTTTGTCGTCCTTTGGAGGTGGAGCTTTCTCATCCATTGGAGGTGGAGCTTTGTCTTCCTTTGGAGGTGGAACTTTGTCGTCCTTTGGAGGTGGAGCTTTCTCATCCATTGGAGGTGGAGCTTTGTCTTCCTTTGGGGGTGGAGCTTTGTCATCCTTTGGATCCTTTGGAGGTGGAGCTTTGTCATCCTTTGGCGGTGGAGCTTTGTCATCCTTTGGAGGTGGAGCTTTGTCAACCTTTGGGAGTGGTGCTTTGTTGTCCTGTGCGGGTGTCTCGCCATTTTTGGGTTCATCCTTCGAATTGGAAGTATGGCGAGGACCATCTACCTCATCATTAGCTTTTCGCGCTTCGTCACTGACACTATTCAGTTTCGATGCATCTTTCATGATCGGCGGAATCCCCGCGGCCGTTTTATCTAGTTCATTGCTCCCATGTGCGGGCTGCAGGTATACGAACACGTATGGCTCACCGCTGCACGGTTTAGCTACGTATCAACTTACTGGTGCAATCTGAACTGTATTAGAAGCTTCTTTCTGCAAATCTGGCGTTGGGATCTGTACGTCTGTGTATTATGGCGAGCAAACATGATTACTTATACCACCTTAGTTGGGCCTACGAAACATCCATTCGCTAATTCTTAATTTCCAGGAACACCCATTCGCTAATTCTTAATTTCCAGGCAATGCGTCTGTTAAAACTTACTTCGAGCGGACCGCGAAGCTCCACACCCCATTGCTATGTTTGGAGGCGTTGCATCCGTTACCTTAGAAACGCCCTCATCACGTGAAAATGCACAATACAATGAATAAATAATTCTATGGCGTACTTCTAAGGTGTACATTTACAGATGCCAGCGCGTTGACTACCCATGGTTCGTAGTTACGCTCAGGATACTGCAAGTCCATAAATTCTTGAATGAACTGTGGAAACTTTTGCTCCAGGATGCTTTTACGCAATTCCTTCATTAGAGCCAGCTGTTGGTTATTGTGGCAACACATACATTTACATTTACATTTACACAGTTTAGTCTACCTGATAATGGATGTTATGAACAGTCATGAGGTTGCAGGCCGTCGGCTCCCCCTGTACCAACAGCGTATGCAAAGCCGATCTGCTGTACAGTCTACAGGTGCTGCACTGACAGGTCGGATCGATGGGGTTAAAGTCCGCCGCAAATTCCTTAGATTTGAGGTTGAGTTGTCCCCACGGTACAAGGGCAGTACCAAACCGCTAGAGAAGCAAAAGGGATCATAAAATACGTTATTATTATTTTCTTTTAGGTAAAATAAAACTCACAGCAGTTCTTGTAGGGAAGACACAGTCATACATATCCACACCCAGGGCACTGCATACTACCAGGTCCACAGCAAATCTAGCAACAGTGTAATGCCATATATGGGAGAACAATAACACAGGTCTGGGCACTAGATCTTACCCTACTCCCATGAGGTAACGTGGCTTCTCGTTTGGCAACATATCTGTACAGATATTGACCATCCTCCAGAAGATATCCTTCTCTTCTCCACCACTAAGCCCCCCAATTGCGTAACCAGGCATATCCCGCTGCATCAAGGCTACAACAATTAATAGTTACCTGTATTCGTTAAAAGAATTTCTTACCATCAAGGCACTTCTTTCTAAGTTCGATTTGTAAGCCACCTTGAACAATTGCAAATAGACTTTGGGTACCCTTGTTTTTATGGGCTGCTATGCACCTGTGATGTTCAAGGTGTCACCACAACACCGTCATGTTAGAGGGAATGCTGCAATGGCAGCACTGCACGTACCTGTCCAGCCATCTTATAGTTCTCCACATAGCCTCCTCCACCCTGGCTCCAGTGACAGTGCTGTGCACAACATCATCCAGTTGCATGATGATGTCAGCACCAATCGTGTTCTGGATGGCAATGGAGTGCTCGGGTGTCAGCAACATCTCACTCCCATCATGTGGGGACTGAAACTTGACACCTTCCTACAGCAACCATAACCCTTTTAAGTCCTCAATACAATATATGACTACACCGTTCACCTCCGTTATTTCTGCCAGCTTCAAAAGGGACACCATTTGAAAACCGCCACTATCCTATAAACAGAGTTAAAATGAAATCCAGAATACACAATTTTTACCGTAAGCAGGCCTCTGTTCCAGTCCATGAATTTATGCAGTCCACCAACTTTCTCAAGTATTCCACATCCCTGGTTTTTAGGAAATGTGAGTGAAAGAAAAGCAGAAGCACAATGCCTCTTACCGGTCTGTTACCCAAGTGGTAGGCGTTTCCAAGCATAATTTGACAGTCCATCTCTTCCAATTGCTTTGGAGTCATTCCTTTGAGGGTACCTTGGGTGCCTACTGGCATAAAAACCGGCGTGTCCACAGCATGGTGCGACAATACCATCTTGGCAACGCGCGCCTTAGTAACAGAACACTTTGCTATGATAGTGAACTTCAATGGTACCTCGCTCATTTCTACATGCGCACGTGCACGTGCCCAGGCCAACGATTAACTGGGTAATATGTTTGCCAATAACAATCCGTTACGAAGCGAAATTTTGGGTTGTGTATCGAGGGGAAAAAAAAAAAAAAAAAAAAAAACATGGAGCGATGGGATATGGGCACTAACTCCGTCGAAAATGGCATTTGCATGTTTCAGTAGCCATGCTATAACAGCCAGCCCGGTGGTTTGTTTACAGACTGACACCACGCCCTCTCTGAGTCTCTATGATTGCAATCATTATATTTATAAAAGGACGTTTCTACGGGAGGTTGCTAAACATTGGAAATGGCAGAACCCAGCACTGATGAAACCATATCTCAGGCTTTCGCGTCTCTATCAATTCCAGATCCCCAGACCTACGTGGCCCCGGTCGTACCAGACTACTATAGCTCGCTCAAGAGCTTCCAGGTCGAAAAGAAGGTCGGACAAGGGCAGTTTAGTGTCGTGTTCCGTGCGAGGTGTACGGTAGACGGAAGGGTAGTTGCCCTCAAGAAAATTCAGGTACATAGAGCGTAGATTGTGAGCTGAAGCCATATGGCATCATTTAGACTTCTTTCAGATATTTGAAATGACCGATGCCAAAGCTAGGCAAGATTGCATTAGGGAGATAGACCTACTAAAGGTAAGGTACTGTCATCCCCACTGACTTTCATTGAACTTCTGACTGTGCAGCAACTCAACCATCCCAACGTGATTACCTACCTTGCTTCTTTCGTGGAAAATAATGAGGTAAGGCTTCCTTGAGCTAAACACGCCCATGCACTAACTCTTATCACGTGATCAGCTGAACATAGTCCTGGAGCTAGCTGATGCAGGAGACCTATCAAAAATGATCAGAGTAAGTAAATTTAGTGAAGTCATGAAATTAAAGAATCAACCTTTTCCTGCAATAGCATTTCAAGAAGCTTAATAAGCTGATTCCTGAAAGGACTATTTGGTACACACCCCTCCATTGCATGTATAGCCCCCTGCCTTATCCATACCCACTCACTCAGGAGGTACTTTGTGCAACTGTGCAGTGCCCTCGAACACATGCACTCACGAAGAGTGATGCATAGAGGTGAGCTCTAGATGGGAAAGCTGAAACGTGTGTCATCATAACACACTTGTACTTGGCAGATATCAAACCAGCAAATGTATTTGTAACAGCATCAGGAGTCGTAAAGCTCGGAGACCTTGGTCTGGGTAGGTTCTTCAGCTCAAAGACAACAGCTGCCCACTCCCTTGGTTAGTCTGCACGTGGTTTGGTGTACATGGTAGTCACGGTGCAGTTCTCTTGGGCAGTGGGTACACCCTACTATATGTCTCCTGAGAGGGTCCACGAGCATAGCTATGATTTCAAATCTGACATCTGGTCGCTAGGCTGCTTGTTGTATGAGGTATGCTCTTCACCTTGGTCATTATTAACTAACCACCACCCATCCTTGGGGCACACACACACACACACACACACACACACACACACACACACACACAGATGGCAGCTTTGCAGTCTCCCTTCTATGGAGACAAGATGAACTTGTACTCCCTGTGCAAGAAGATAGACAAATGTGATTACCCCCCACTGCCAGCGGACATCTACTCACAAGAGGTGAGGGTCAAAGGGTGAAATTGCATTTTTTTTTGAGGGACAGAGGTGAGGTTGCTAGATTGTATGATCATATCTTTACATAACTACCAGCTTCGAGAGCTAGTTGACGCCTGTATCAGAACTAATCCTGCTGACCGACCAGACATACAAACAGTATATGGAATCGCCAAGGAGATGTATGAGCGCACCAGAGCACAGGCTTAGCTCCAAGATGTACTATGCTTTGTTATTTGTCTTAGAGAACATCCTGTTTTGCTGTAATATTTATTGTATCAACAATGTGTACATGTTGTTCTGTCCCTAGTATACCATCCAGTACAATCCAATGAATTTGCTAAATCTGTGTGATCTGATAACTTAATGTGGTTGTTGAAATTAAACTGCTATGAAATTATGTTAGTTTTCAACCATTCCAGGGGCACTTCTAGGCAGTAGAGTTGGCAGGATAAGTGTCAGTTAGCTGTGTTAATTGCCAGCGGCATGTGCTGTGTTAATAACTACCAGGTAACTTGTGGAATCTGTGTTCTGCCTTCATTCAAACCACACCCCTCAGAGGAAGGAGCTTTATTGCAGGGACCTGAGATGGCACCAAAGTGTCCATCATCCTCCTGAAGTCTTCTGAAACCTGTGGATGGAGCATATAACTATGCAGGGAGACACAAGCAGAGGTGCTTACTGCTTTCTTACAGTAGAACATCTGCATATAAAAATCTCTCGGGGACTGGGTACCTGGCTGGGAATCATTATGCAGAAGTGAATGGTTAGAGGGATTTGAACATGTCAAGTCAGCGGCATCTATTATCTTGTCTTGTAGGTGAGTAAATGGCCTTATGCTTTCATCTTTGAGTAATACAGTTAATATAGAAGTACCATCCTTATTGGTTGGATCAGTTGGAGGACTTCTGCCCAATGAAGATGTCATAGCTGACTGAAGGGGAGGTGAAGGAACTGTATAGTTCTCCAAAATATCCTCCTTTATTTTTCCGGGGCATACCCTTGCCATAACAGCAAGGCAGTTCTCATTGTTAGGTTCTAAATAAAGTGCACGTGCCAAATCTCTTTCTGCCTCTGGAATATTCTGCAAACCAGAAGATCAGTGAAAGTGAGTCAACATGTGAACATATCTGTCATGTGAGTGAGTCAGTATGCACAGCAAAAACATCTTGGCTACTTCTTGCCCAGCATAATCATGGCAAGTCAGCCATGGTTATGGCAGGAATTTGGCACTTGCCCAAGATCAGTATCAGATCTTGACATGCTGGTAAAAAAAAAATTAAAAAAAAACTTGCCATGATCTTATCAATCTCGGCCAAGCTGATGACAAGATGCCATAATATAATTGCTGGGTATACATGTGAGAGTGCATGTGTCTTTCACATGAGTGAGTCTGTAAATGTGCCTGCTCATGTGAATGGCACATGTTCATTTATCACCTTTAATGCTTGGAGAACCATTGCTCTGCAAACATAGAAATGGCTGATGCTGGGGTTGAATTTGATAGCATCAGAAAGATACTCTTTGGCCTTTATGAGATTCTGTTCATGAAAATGTTGTAGCCCAATTTCATAAGTGACAACAGCAATCCTTGACGCAATGCCCCAATCACTTTGATCCAATTCAAATGCTTGCTTGTAGTCAGCCAAGGCAAAGGGAAGGTTCCTCATATGATAGAAACAGTCTGAAAACAAATTTCAATGCATCGATGTGTTTATGGACCATACAGTCTACATTACCCCCTCTGTTAACATAAAGTCCCTTCTCTCTCTTCTCAGACTTTATTGCCTTGTTCAGCAGTGTCACAGCTTCATCATAGTGTTGTTTGCTTAAGAATGGTGATGGTTGTGCGTGGAATGTGTAGAGAAGATAGTGTTTTGTGAGTTATGGAGAATGCAACGTGCAGAGAGAGAGAGAGACAGTGTGTTGGAGTGCACCGAGCACATGAGGACATGGAAAGGGTCATACCTGAAGCATTCAATAGCAAAGTCATTGTACGTCAATACCAGCTGCCGGGAGGCTGCACTGTACAATGGACACTCCACTTTGTGTTCGTTAATATCCATCGCTATAAGTAAGTCGTCCAACGCCTTGTCGTACTGGCCTGTCTTCCGGTACAACGATCCTCTACATTGAGTCATGGTTTATAACAGACAACAAATGTACGCAACTTACCTAAAGATGTGGTAGTCGACCCTTTGCGGGTTGCTTTCAATTGCACTAGTGATATTTTTAATGGCCTCTGCCTTTTCACCAACTAATGCATGGGTGATGGCCTATACGGTCATGATGCAGGGGAGAGAGGAAGAGGTGTGGTCAGCGGTAGAGGTGTACTGCATTACACACAAAAACTGACATTGCTTTTAAAGGCTTCGGCTTTAGCCTCCAGCTGATCTTTGAGATGGCCAGCCTTGAAGTTAGAAGGATCCAGCTCAAGTGCCCGGCATGCATCATAGAATGCTTGTGTGTTCTGTACGTAGTACGGATGGAAGCACTGTTTGCTGGTCATAACTTGGGTGACTTACATTGCCAAACATCATGTGCAGCACAGATCTGGAAGTGTAGAGACCTGTGCTAGTACCGTCCTCTTCAAGCTGCTGCTTTATCATCTCGATACACTCATCATACCGCTTCAATGTAGACAAACATGTGATTCTATTTTAAGAATTAGAGGACTCATTCAATGAGTGGCATTGAGTATTCTTACAATCTACATTCTTGCAATCTACACTTACACTCACACTGATAGCAAAAAAAAAAAAAAAAAAAAGGGAATCACCACGCCACCCAGACTGAAACAGGTTGTAGACATTCTAATGCAGATTATATACAGTTTTTATCAACATGGGGAATCACTTTTTTTTTTTTCCTAGTATGCACACAATTTTTTTTTGATTGGCGATATCTGGTACCTTTTTAAGGCATACTCCCTATTATGTGGCTGGTGTTCAAGCGCCTTCATGAACATCTCTAATGCTAGCACGTGCTGCTGCTCTTCGCATAAACGTTCCCCGTAAGTGCAGTACACTTCCGCCATTCTGACGGCAAGAGCGTCTTTATTTGGCGGGCCAAGAATTAACGCCTTTCTAAAATTTAAAATAGCTGAATGGTGATCATGTAGTGCCTCGTAAGCTTCTGCCCGCTGTCTGAACAGTTCTGCGTTGTGTGGCTGTAGCGCTATTGCTCTTGTGAGTTTGGTAATAGCTCCCTGTGGATTGCTCGTCAATAGTCCAGCGGCCTCCTGGAGCCTGAGAATCATGTAAAGTTGTGTACTGATGGAAACAATACTTATTATATTACATTGAATTAATTTTCTTTTCCATTATCTCAGCAAAGGTGGATATCACAGCTCCGGCCATCTCAGCCGTAGTCATGACAGCGGATCTCAGATCACGTGATAACTTAGTTGCTATGGCAGCGAAGCTGCATGTACAAATCGCGAAATGAGTAGAAAGGAACTAAAAGCATTAGGATCGCAAAGGGAATCGCTCTCTACAAACCCTCTGCTGATTAGGGTACGTTGTTAGTATTTCGTGGAACATATGTCACAACCTTGCATTGCCGGTACAGGCTCAGACAGGGAAAATCAGGACTCGATGCTTTAGCCTACCGCCTGTGGAGTTCACTTACGGAATGCAGAATGAGCGCTTGGATGGGGGTGTTGCAGAAGGTAAAGTTTAACTTATGTAGCTGGAACTAAGCTTGCCTATGTTATAGTGATGGTGTGGAACACTCGTCGACCTGCAAGTAAGGCTGCTACGGGCGAGCCAGCTAAAGACTTCATGACCCTTAACAAGCGTTCTGTGCAGTCTGGGCTGACCACGGCCATCGAACAAGCACAATACAGGAAGACGCATGATATTCGGCGAAAAGAGGAGTCGCCTAGGGGAAAGAGAGAGCCCCCCGCCCCCCCAGACATTACATTCGGCATTTCAACACGACCATCAACCCCCGTGTTCGAGCTTTTGGCGCACCGCTACCAGGAAGAGTGGTTGGAGGAAGCAAGAAAGTCAGAGATAAAGCGTAAAAGGGAACTCATGGGCAAGGTACAGACAGAGCACATAATAATGATATGTGCTATACCCCCGAGATCTCGTTATATAGAAGCTGAATGGAAAGGTGTATGAAACCAGAGCGTCTCTGCTAAGACACTATTCTGAACCAGTGGAACCTGCTCCTCTTTGGAAGATGTCGAAATTTGCACAGGTGTGGGTCAAATAAATGATTCTATTGGAGTGTGAATTATCCTCCGCGTAATAGGTTCCTGCAAACCTTCAGACATTTCGCACCGAACAGGAGCGTACAGCTGCATTTATGTCTCACGCGTCGGATGCCACTTCAAGGACAGGAACATTTGGACACGGTGTTTATCAGCCTGCTCATAGCTAATTGTTATGCTTTCCAAATTGTGCAGCTTTAAAAAATATATATCTGATACAGTGAAACAGTTTGATTATGGGTGTTACAATCTTTCAAGCATTGCTCCATGCGTTACGTGATTTATTTTAATGAACTATATAGTACACTTTGTGTACCAAAAATACATAAGATGTATATGATTTTTAGCAAGTGATGAGAAATGAATTATATGGAAGTCTTAGTTGATTCAGTGCACAGACAAACATAGGAGCCTCAGGAGAACATCATCATCATAATCGTTTGGCTTGCCCAGCCATTTTGGTGCGCTCATACATCTCCTTGGCGATTCCATACACTGTCTGTATGTCTGGTCGGTCAGCAGGATTAGCATTGATGCAGGCATCAACTAGCTCTCGAAGCTGGTAGTTTATAAATATAGTCATTTGACCCATTGTCCATTGACCCTCACCTCTTGTGAGTAGATGTCTGCTGGGAGTGGGGGGTAATCACATTTGTCTATCTTCTTGCACAGGGAGTACAAGTTCAACTTGTCTCCATAGAAGGGTGACTGCAAAGCTGCCATCTGTGTGTATGTGTGTGTGTGTATGTGTGTGTGTATGTGTGTGTATGTGTGTGTATGTATGTGTGTGTGTATGTGTTGTGTGTGTGTGTGTCCCAAGGATGGGTGGTGGCTATTTAATAATGACCAAGGTGAAGAGCATACCTCATACAACAAGCAGCCTAGCGACCAGATGTCAGATTTGAAATCATAGCTATGCTCATGGACCCTCTCAGGAGACATATAGTAGGGTGTGCCCACTGCCCAAGAGGACTGCATCATGACTACCATGTACACCAAACCACGTGCAGACTAACCAAGGGAGTGGGCAGCTGTTGTCTTTGAGCTGAAGAACCTACCCAGACCAAGGTCTCCGAGCTTTACGACTCCTGATGCTGTTACAAATACATTTGCTGGTTTGATATCTGCCAAGTGTGTTATGATGACACACGTTTCAGCTTTCCCATCTAGAGCTCACCTCTATGCATCACTCTTCGTGAGTGCATGTGTTCGAGGGCACTGCACAGTTGCACAAAGTACCTCCTGAGTGAGTGGGTATGGATAAGGCAGGGGGCAATACATACAATGGAGGGGTGTGTACCAAATAGTCCTTTCAGGAATCAACTCTTTAACTCTTTTGAAATGCTGAAAAAAAAAAGGACCGTTACTATGGATACATTGGCAAATAATGACTTCGCTACTTACTCTGATCATTTTTGATAGGTCTCCTGCATCAGCTAGCTCCAGGACTATGTTCAGCTGATCACGTGATAAGAGTTAGTGCATGGGCGTGTTAGCTCAAGGAAGCCTCACCTCATTATTTTCCACGAAAGAAGCGAGGTAGGTAATCACATTGGGATGGTTGAGTTGCTGTATGTATAGGACATTCCAAATACATTTAATTGTTTTTATTGTTTATTTTTAACTAGAATATCACTCACAAAGCTACAGAACTTTGTAAAACTCAATACTACAAACTTATACGAAACTGGATGGCATTTCCTTCACTTACTGATTTTGATCAATGCCACATATACTAATTTACGGGTAACAAGACCAGCTGACAGCTATGTTTGTAAACTTTAAATTACATTCATATATTTACAGACTTAGGTAGGTAGTAAATAGGATTTTTAGGGAGATGCTAAGAGATTAAATAAACGGTACTAAATTTAGTAAGGGATGAGTGTATACTGACGGTCCTAAACATGTATGATATGTTATCACAGAACACACATATTCATGCTTGCCAATCACTTGAATTTCAAGAGCTTTTTTATTTGTACGCTTTTCGTACCGTAGCGGACGTTTTATCATCATGTAGGACTATTTACACGTAACATGCCTTCCGCGCCCCTATTCGTAGGGCTATTTACATTTACATCTATTTTACGAAGGCTTCTGCCTTCCGCGCCACTTCCTTTCAGGTCAATTAGTTACCTTTAGTAGATCTATCTCTTTGATGCAGTCCTGACGTGCTTTAGCGTCCATCATGTCAAAAATCTAGCAACGTAGGCCAGGGTGTATAATAACAGACGGTAAATTTGAATCCTATTACCTGAATTTTCTTGAGTGCCACTATTCTCCCGTCCACCACACACTTGGCGCGGAACACGACACTGAACTGGCCTTGTCCGATCTTCTTTTCAACTTGAAAGTTTTTGAGAGAGGCATAGTAGTCGGGGACAGCAGGGGTCACGGAGTGTGGGTCCGGAATAGGTAGTGAAGAGAAGGCCTGAATGGTCTCATCAGTAATACTGCTGTCAGCCATGTTTGAATCCGCCACCACGACCACGACGCGCGAGAGAATGACGAAGAGATGAACCTACATTCCTAGCATACTGCATCTGAGGCATAATTAGATTATTTATCGATAACAAAATAACTATATGCTATTATAACTGCACTATTTTAATAAATCATGGAGTGCGTTGCGTATGAAGAGCTGGGCTCGTGCGAGATTTGCGGGGTGACTGTACGCAAGCTGAAGAGCCGTAGGACTGGCATGACGGTTTATCATGCACAAGTGGAGGGACCGCTGGTCAACGGATATTTCTGCCTAGGTTTGGTGCAGGGGACACAAGTGATCTGCAGCTGGTGTAATTTTATACGTATACCTGACTGCGTGTTTTTTTTTTTTACATTCTGTAGCCACTGAAGCCCACGACAACGACGGCCTTCCTCACACCCTCGAGCACTTGATTTTTCTGGGAAGTGAGGACTATCCTTACAAGGTATGCTGTATTATAACCACTCCCACTTTGCGTCGTTACATCGTGCATTGCACACAAAGGGTGTGCTGGACCAACTGGCAAACCGTTGCCTTGCACGTGGTACCAATGCTTGGACAGACGTGGACAACACTGTGTACACTATGACAAATGCTGGAAGTCAAGGTTTTCTGACCTTGATGCCACCCTATTTGGAGCACATCCTGTACCCCACACTGACCGTAAGTTGGTAGATGACAAAGCACAGTGGCTGTATTGGTGTGCATCTATTAGGATGCTGGCTTTACTACTGAAGTGCACCACATCAATGGTGAAGGAGAAGATGCAGGTGTGGTGTATTGTGAGATGCAGGCCCGGGAGAACACTGCGGAGGAACGAACACTGTTCCAACTCTTAAAGGCCATGTACCCCGGGGACTGTGGATACAAGGTGAGGGATTAACTTTCACTTTCAGTACACTTGAAGGGAATAGGTTTGCTTCTTTTTAAGTCAGATACTGGAGGACGACTGCATAACCTTCGCACAAGCTGCTCCAATGAGCGGGTTAGTTCAGTAATGACCCTATACTGATAAATGTACTGTTATTCTTAACTGCTAAAAAGGTGTTCATTTGTGGTACTGTTTAACCTTAGCTATTAATCTTAACCCTGATCTAGGTTAAAGCCTATCACAAACAATACTATCGGCCAGACAACCTTGCTGTCATCATAACAGGGCAACTGAAACCAGATGAAGTGTTCGCTGCACTGGCTCCACTTGAAGAGAAGATTCTAAGCAAGGTTAAGTTACCCTGTGGAGCTCCATTGTCCGCTCCATCTGATCACCAATTTACACTCATTCAGGGTCCCCTCCCGACAATGCAGCGCCCCTGGCAGTCCCCTGTCCCTCCGCTGTTGTCCAGTGTGTGTGAGGTTGTGCCCTTCCCTTGCGATGACGAGAGGGATGGGTTGGTGGTGATGGCTTGGAGGGGGCCCAGGGCCATGGACCGTTACGCGTACTCTGCCATTGTGTCTCTCTCCGAGTACCTTTATAGCACTTCTGTAGCTCCACTGCAACGCGGGCTGATACAGATAGAAGAGCCGTACTGTTCTGAGGTATGTGTATGTGTGCGTGTGTGTGTGTGTGCATGCATGTGTGTGTATGTGGGGGTGCGTGCGCACGTATGTGTGTATGTGTGCGCATGTGTGTGTATGTGTGTGTGCATGCGTGTGTGTGTGCATGCATGTGTGTGTATGTGGGTGTGCGTGCACACATGTGGTGTATGTGTGCGCATGTGTGTGTATGTGTGTGTGCATGCGTGTGTGTGTGAGGGGGTGTGCATGAGCACGTATGTGTGTGTGCGCATGTGTGTGTGCATGCGTGTGTGTGTGTGAGGGGGTGTGCATGAGCACGTATGTGTATGTGTGCGCATGTGCGTGTATGTGCGTGTGCATATGTGTGTGTGTCAGCTAAAATACTCACAATTTTTTTTTCTTTTCTAGATGGAATTGCTACTGCAGGAGAATGCTGTGGTTTGTGTAGGACTTGAGTTCCATGGTGTACCTATGGAGATGCTTCCACGAATCAAGGACAAGTAAGTGTGTGTGGGTGGTCCCCAAATGTGTGTGTCCATATGTGTGTGTCTATATCAAAAGGGTGTTAGAAATTCTTTCTGCAATTACTGATGGCAAGACGCCTTTTGACATGAACAGAATGCGGTCTATCCTTGTCACACAGATCAGAGGATTGCTAAATAAGGTATGTCTTTGCTATCCTTAGACTGGATGTGTGCCTGTCACATGCCTGTCATATGACTATCACCTGAGTAGATGGAGGAGGACCCACATGCATTTGTAGCCTTTCAAACCATAGGCGACTTTCTGTTTGGACAGGCAGCCGAAGATGTGAGTGTCGTGTTGGCCACATTGAAATCCTCACACCTATGTGTCCCCACATCCATAACCTCATCCATAACCACGCCCATAACCACTCCCATAACCAGCTCACCACTTACGTGGATCAGTCTGTTCATTACCGTAAACTGCTGGAAGAGCCGGAGAGCTTCTGGCTAGAGCTGCTCAAACGATATTTCATTACTGGTCCATTTGTTGCTGTAAGTGCGTAGGTCTGGGAATTTTCAGAGGGTTAATGTGTGGGGTGGTCCGGGAGCTTCCAGAGGGTTGCCATGTGGGGTGATCTGGGAGCTTTCAGAGGGTTAATGTTGGGTGTTGGTTTAGATGTTGGGCACACCTAGTATTGCACTGGCTGAGACAATGGCCCAGGAAGAAAAGGAACGCCTAGCCAAGCAGAAGGAGTCATTGGGGGAGGCGGGGCTAAAACTGAAGGGGCAGGAGCTGGAGGAAGCCATTAGACAGAATGAGGTAGACACACAACTGTGGCGTACACTGTGAAGCATTTAACCCCTCTGACTGTTAACCCTTAAGCTGCCTGCGCCAGTGGACATCGTTAACACTTTTCCAATACCAGGCATAGACTGTATAAGGTTTCATCCACTCGTTGTCCATGGCAACCAAGATACAACAGATGCTGGCCTCTCCCAAAAGCTGCCTGTGGACCAGCTGCCATTTTTCTTCCAGCTCCACCACATGCACTCGTCATTGGTGAAGGTGGGCGGTGCTATGATCATGATATATATATACAGTCAGTGGAGTTCAAAAATGGCGGATGGTTTCACAGCTGACGGCAGCCCTTAACACATCAGTGGTACCAGAGAAGTCAAGGTCATACCTCCCTCTGTACCTCGAGTTACTTTTTGATTCCCCAGTCCAACGTAACGGAGGTGGGTGTGGCTTTGTTTTAGGGGCGCGTCTTAGTTAATGTCCTGGGGGCTTTTTTTTCCCCTGCAGTGTTGGTTCCCCATGATGTCAGGGTTAGGGAGATAGCTGATCATACTGTGAACACCTCAGCCGTATTGGGTCAGAAGGGAAATAAGTTTGTATGTGGGACGTTCCCTGAGATAGCATTTGTCACCGTAAAGGTTTGTTACCACTTCAAAATCACTGCATAGTACTTACCTCTGACCTCTGCTGGCCCGGGATGGGGCACGGGGGAAACAGGTAGAGCCTGAGTACTACACAAAAGGAGTAGAATGTCTCCAGGAAGCCATGTATGGTGTTCAGTTTACCATAGAGAGGCTAACTATTGTTGTTAATAAACTGCTCAACTATGTAACCAAGTGAGTGCTAGTGGCCCAACCCAGATCTCTGGCGTGTCCATCGTGCCCAAATATATTGACACACCGCAGGGTTAAAAGGATGGGAGATAAGGCAGTGAAGATGGTCCACTCCAATATGGTCTTCAAAGGAGGTGCGTCCATCTGTTACAAGGTCTTAGTACATTACATCACACTTTTGACTTAATACAAACATCACATGCGGTACAGTGGTATGTGCAACTGTGAAATTGCGACTTTAGTTATTCAAGTTTGCAACATCCAGACCCTCTCTTTGAGCTGAATGTATTGTGTAAACAGACTGTCTGTGTTTATTTATTCTCTCTCTGTGTGAATTGGGTTTAGGTGTCAGGTTAGGAAGGATAACATGTGTGATGGTGATGTGCTTCAAGCCAGCAATGTGTGCATTTCTAAATGAAGTGCATGTAAAAGTTAACTACATGTAAAAGTTAACTACATGTACCAAAGCGCCAGATTGATAGTACTATAAAATCCCTCTATCTCTCTCTCTTGAAACAGAAAGTGTCTATAATTCTTGTAGCGCTGTCACACAGGAGAAGTTCCTTGAGTATCTACTGATATGTCTAAAAGATCCCGCCACATCAGAAAAGGTACTTTGCCATGTCATTGTATTGCTTGCGTAATTTCAGCTTCCACCACAGGTTATTGAAGACTTGAAGAGTGTACAAAGTGCTCTTGTTTCTCCTGGAAATATTCGTGTGTTTGTAGCCATGAATGCAGATACTCTACCTCATCAAGTACCTACTGAACCTTGGCTTCAGTTTGTGCCAAGTTCTTATTTAGAAGGGTGCGTGGAGAGTACATGTGTGTCTGTGTGTGCATGTGTGTGTATGTGTGTGTGTTTGTGCATATGTGTGCGTGTGCATGTGTATGCATTTGTTATTTTGTGTTCACTTTCTACCTCTGTACGTTTTTCTGGTCCCCAGGTCATGTTCTGCTCAGCCACCTGCTGTAAGCCTATCGATGTCCCTGTTACAGGATTTGAGCTGTGGAAGGACCACCTTGGCGGGTTTAGGAAGTGTGGAGTCTAGTTACCTCATACAATCTGCTCCCTGCATCAAGACACCTGATCACTCTGATCTTCCTTCAATCATGGTACTCATTGAGTACCTCGGAGCATTGGAGGTACCCCCACCCCTCCCCCTCCCCCCCCGACATTGCCTCTCATGTACACCTCCCACCAGGGTCCTTTGTGGAGGCAGATAAGAGGAATGGGTCTCTCCTATGGCTACAGGTTAAGTGTAACTGGCCTATTATTACTATTGTTAATAAAATAACCCTTTGTAGGCTGGAATGCAAACCTGAAGATGGCCTTCTGTACTTTATGCTGCTCAGGTCCAGTCATCTTGTGCAGGCATATGAAGCTGCCAGAAAGATCGTGGTTAGTTTTGTATTTGCGACAATATTTGAGGGGCTCTGTTTAGAATAATTTTATCGTTTATTGAAAGGATGAATTCGTGAAAGGCCAAACGCCAGTTGATCCAGGACAGCTTGAAGCAGCCATCAGTGGTACAATATTCTGCATCATTGACCTCGAGCAGTCCATGAACGATTTGGCTGATCAGGCCATCCTAACATCTCTGAAGGGCTTGAATATCACCTTCTCCCAGTAAGCCTCTCCCCTCACCCCCACCCCCCTCCCCTTCTGTGTGCCTTTAATGATAGTGATATGCATTGCTGTAGGAGCCTCCTTAGTGCTGTTGCCAAGGTAACTGCTGAGGACCTCGTCAGAGTTGGGAGCATGTACTTTGTGGCTTTGTTTGATCCCACCATCGCTACGTCTGCCATGGTCTGCAACACCAGCAAGGCTGAGGACATCAGACTGGGCTTTGAGAGGTCAGTGATGACATCGTGCCTTGAAAACCAAATCTAATGCCATATTTATACAATGGGGGACTCCTCCCCTCTCCATTCTGCTACTCCTCCCCTCTCCATTCTGCTTCTCCTCCCTCTCCATTTTACTGTTCCTCCTCCCCTCTCCATTTTACTGTTCCTCCTCCCCTCTCCATTCTACTCTCCTCCCCATTCTTCCCCTCTACTTTTTAATTCACTCAGGTTTGGACATAAAGTTAATGTAGTGTATGACCTCGGAGAATTCACTGGCCTCTGAAGGACCAAAGACGTTTGATGTGATCTATTTGTGTATGATGTACACACCTTTAGGGGATGCTTGCTTGCACATGAACCTGCTTACCAGGGGAAAGCCAGTGAATATACGCCCATAGAAATGTCGGTGAAGCGCAACGTTCACAGCAGCCATATTACAGTTCAAGTGGGCGGGGCTGACACTCAGGTAGCGTGTGATCCACCAGAGGGCTGCCGCCATCACATGTCTGGTTCCTCCTATCACGCCCGCATTGTACACTGTGTCTAGCTCTGACAGACACTGCAGGCTTTGGTACATGGGAGCAGCATGGTGTCCAAGACATGCTTCTAACTTCTGACCAATCCAAGGCATGTACTTGACACTAGGAAATACATCTATATCGGTTCCTACGTAGATGTTGTCTCCAAGGAGGTGCATGAGGGAAAAAGGATTTTTTTGGAACCTCACATCACTGATATCAGTGAGCAGCACCATGGAGATATCAGGATGGTTGTCCAGGTATGTTTGGTATGCATAAAATCTTGCGTCATTGGTGCTTCTGTTCTGGAGTGATGGAACTAACACGAAAGTCACTTTGCTGTAATCTCTGAGCACTCTGTGCATGAATCCAGCATCCAACCCATCATGGAAGACGACTGCCTCCAAGCCAAGCTGCTTCAGTGATTGGTACCATTCTAACATGTACTGAAAATGGTTTGGAGGTCTTGAAACGTTCCACTGAGGATCACGTGCTGTTGTAAAGTATGATGTCATCACGACTTCTTTCCCCGCGTCCCTCTGGACATAAGCCCTGCCCCACAGGTTAGAACGAAATATACTGTCCTCGAGATTGTGCAATGACAATGCATCAAGTTGGCCCCAGAGACCTTGTGCGTCAGATCTGAGCACGGTGTTGTTGCAGTCTTCAGTGCTTACCACAAGGCAGTGTGTTCTGATTGGCAGTGCTGTGCGTACAACTAGTGCTACATCAGCTATGTACCAGCATTGGTGCAAGCCGCCCTTCTGGTAAGAACTTTGAGAAATTGAATTAAGAGTCAAATGCGTCCATGGACCGTACAAATCTCCCGTCCTTACGACTACTACAGGGATATGGTACAGCCTGTGGTAAACTGACAGGGTTGCTTCAAAGCTGTGTGACCAGGTTGCCAATAATGGTGCACTGCTGGAGGGCGACCTGCTCAGCAGCACAAATGAACGCAGACGTATGTTCTTGATAACTTCTAGGATGGAGATAAAGTTGTTCAAATCTTCGTTCATCAGCTTGTTGTCTAAGTTGTCTATTTCGTTGCTCTCTACAAGTCCTGGGACATAAACAACGTTGGATATATTGGCTGTCTCCAGAAGGCTTGATAGCATTGAGGTTGTGTCAACGACATGTACACGTATCCCCGCGTTGAGCAGCTGGTCTCTTCTATACCACACCAACTCATCCACCGTGACCTCGCTACTGTGTGCAATGGGGAAGACACGTACTCCTCCACCCACCAACGTAAGCGTCAGCCAAGATCCAACCGCAGTCAGAGCACCTAACACAATAACACCACCACCACCACCGGAATCCGACCACTCGGGTTCACCGCTAACCGCCTCTTCCTTTGAGCACAGCGAATCATACGATGGATTCAGAGCTGCTGAAAGGAAAGAAGCCGTATCATCGCAGCCATAACAAAATAATCCCGGACCTTTGTGGAACGGAATGGCTTCCGCCTTCTGACGAGCGTCTTCAATCAAAATGACAAGAGTATGCCTTTGGTAAACGTACATCGCTGATGCATGCACTTACCCAGCAGGTCGATTGCCAGCCAAGTGCCCAAATAATATAAGCCAAATAATATGGCCGCAGGTGCGAACCATCGCCTCCTCGAACCAAGGTTGAACATCCGAGCCCCGCCCCTTCAAAGCGCGCCACATTAGATTGTAATCAGCACTATTAGGTGTTATGAAAAATGTTAATTATCGACGGGTATACTGTTTTCCAAGTTACATCTACGCCATCAATACTCCATGACGTCTTCTGACGTAACTTCGAAACGGCACACGGAAGAATTGAGCACAGACGTGGTGCCAGGGTTGTAAGCATAGTTACCAGTTCTGCAAGAAATATTTGGTATAACGAAACTCTCAGTGCAAGTGCATTTATTACCTTTCACTTTTGACATTAGCTATTTCATAAGGTCGTATATACTCCACTTTATCTGCCGTGATAATACACATATCCACATTGCTGCCCGAACCCTGAGAGTGACCATGAACAGCAGTCAATGCCTCACATCAGAGATATAATGGAACTCACAAGATCATTAAATATGCCTGCGGCTATTGCATCTCTAACAAGCTTCTTGCCTTCTTCCAGCTAGAGAGAGTCAATATAAAATATTACCAACATTTTAAAGAAGACCACACCCACCTCCATGTTGGGTTTATAACGATCTTCAAACATGGACATAGCAGCTAAAGACCCTGACCCTATTATCAGCAGTGGTCCGCAACTGTAAATAAACTGATCCAATACTGTTTCTTCTCACCCATGGCCACATATGGAAGCTTGTCAGTACTGCCATGGGCATGAACAGTGAACAACTGCGGACCAGTAATGTCCATACCACCCAGGACCAGATATGCTCCTATGTGCCCTTGGTATCTGCATCACACGCACCGACACAACACACATGCGCACACACACAACACACATGCACACATAATCAATCACCAATGAACACTGATGTGGTCATTGAACACACCTGTAGAGGTACTGTTTCAACAGCTGAAGAGCAGTTGTAACTCTAAGCTGAATTATATTCAAGTGAGTGCATTGAACTTTGAAAGCAACATTACCATCATACCTTACGTCCAGTGGTAAGTCGGTGGAGCTCCAATTGAGAAGAAATCATTTCCGTAGTGTATTCAGTGTCTGCAGCGGTACCCGCCCCACAACAGCTGGCAAGTGAGAAACATACACAACCATCACACGCACGCACAAGGGCCACTTTAGCTCCGATACTCACTATATGTTCTTGGCAATATAGTGGATTTTAGCACAATTTTTGTCGGCTACCACTGATCCCTAAGTTAGCGTGCAAATGATTGGCATTTAAATGGTAACATACTTACCCCCGTGGCACGTGTGTCAGCACCCAGTATGACACCATCCTTAGGGGAAAAAGGTGTAGTTAAATGCAATAGGCTTTGAGGAAAATATTACTTTGAATACAATGCCAGCAATGGTGGTACCAGTTTTAACTGGCGTTGGAAATGTTACACCAGACCTTCTTAGCAACTCATTCCTAGGTTGTAAAAATATTTAAATACAATACAACAGAAAAAAAGTAGCAAATCCGCACCTCGCATATTGTTCAAACGAGAATCCACCGCTTGGAAGTTCTGTTACAGCACACCCCGCCATTTTGTCAGCGGTTTCTTAATAAAGCGCACTGGCGATGGTGGGCGTTATCACCATCGGGGTCGGCATCTTAATAGTGTGTCTTATAAGATTTATTCAGCTATCATCAGCAAATGGAAAGCTGCCACCTAGGGTTCGGACGTCCCCGTGCAAGACGCTTATTGTCATGGGCTCAGGTGGGCATACAACAGAGATGCTACGGTTATTGAGTGGATTGAATGTTGATCGTTACCGCCCTCGAGTGTATGTCCTTGGACAAACAGATAAAATGAGTTTGGAAAAGGTTGAAGCGTTTGAGGCTTCCAAAGGCGGGACAGCAGCTGTCGAGTGGATACCACGAGCCCGCGAGGTCCTTCAAAGCTACATCACTAGCGTGTATTCAACCCTCATCGCACTGATGTCCTCCTTGCCACTTGTTCTTCGTACATGGCCCGATCTCGTGCTCTGTAATGGTCCTGGAACGTGTATTCCCGTGTGCTTTTGCGCCTACTTGTTCGCATTTTTTGGAGTCAAGAAAATCAAAATATGTTACGTGGAAAGCATTTGTAGAGTGGAACACTTGTCTTTGTCGGCGAGAATTCTGTACTATATAGCGGACTGCATAATAGTTCAGTGGCCACAGCTTCAAGCTACATACCCAAGAACTCGTTACATTGGAAAAGTGTGTTGAGGTGTTTACAATTTAATAATATTAATTATTATTTTTTAACTCCATCATACTATAGTAGGGCGGTCACAGCGTAATTTAGATGGAGAAAGCTCGTATCTGCGATTTGTGCGAAGCTACTCTCGCAGTTTTGGAATGTGCCATATGTCGCCAGAGTAAGCATATGCTTGTAATGATCTCTGGGTAGTTGGACATTTGCTGGTGTTGTGTGCAGGCGATGGCAATACTCGGCTAGCGCTGTGCCAGTCTTGTTCCGCCAAGATCCATCTTGGGAAGACACGGGACCATCAAGTAGTGGCGATTGAAGTTAAGGTCTGATTGACTTGTGAACGTATTGTATCCAACTCAACATAGCTTTGTGTACAGTGTGGTGGTGATTCCTTAGCGGCGGAAGTAATTGATGTCGGGAGGTATGTTAAGTTAAAATGATGGGCTGTTCAGATTCGTTGTGCATTTGTTGTTCAGACAGCGAGACATGCTTCGCCAATACCGGCAACAAGCGAATGATATCACTGTCGACCTCGCTGAGCAGTAAGTACCGTGGAGGCCGTGGCTAGTACGAGAACGGGACAGTGTGGTTTGCTGTAAACGCCATGTTCCGCTGGCTGTTGCACTAGTTTCGCACGCTTTTTACCGTTTGGATGTTAATCAAGTAACTTACCTTTTCGTCATCATATGTAACGAATTAACAGTTGGTCATTACTCTAATGATAAATCCACCTGGTAAAATGGTCAACCTAAAGACTTACCCAACCATTAGATTAGCTTTGATCGTATCTGTACATTTAGAGCATCCCATACTTGTAAGACATCTTTGAACGTATGCTGAACATCTTTAAGTGTACGTTGGTGGTTCTTCACATGATGAACTATGGCATTACATTATATGGGATCAGTACCATGGATAGGAGATATGTTGTTATCCATTTGTATGTTAACTCCGAGCAGTCTTAATTCTAATCGGAGTGAAGTGTGTACTCATATGAGGCAGCTTCAGGAAGAAATCTGTGCACATCAACAGGTTTGTTGCCTAGATACATATTGGCATAATCTATTATTCATTGACTTGTTTGTTGGCATGGAAGCGGCTTCTGAAAGGATTGGAGGACTTACACCAACAGAAGTCCGAGTGTCTAAGGGAGGCCATAGAAGGTTGTGACGCTGATTTGTCAAGGCTCTCTGCACTGGAGGCATCATCTGTCAGGGTGCTCACATCTGAGTCGTCCTCAATAGAGGAAAGAAGGGACCTACTGAAGCAGGTAGTGTGGTATACATAGTAATGGGAGGTGTGTGATGGGAGGTGATGGTGTGGTGGGAGGTAATGGTGGATGTGTGTGGTGGGGTGATGGTGGATGTGTGTGGTGATGGTGGAGGTGTGTGGTGAGAGATGATGGCGTAGTGGGAGGTGATGGCGTAGTGGGAGGTGATGGGAAGATGTGTGGTGGGAGGTGATGAAAGTATGGTTGGAGGTGATGGTGGAGGTATGTGATGGGGAGGTGATGGTGGGGTGTGGTGGTGGGATGTATGATGGAAGGTGATGGTGGTGTGTGATGGGAGGTGATGGTGATGTGTGATGGGCGGTGATGGTGATGTGTGATGGTGGGATGTGATGGTGGAGGTGTGTGATGGGTGGTGATGGTGTGATGTGGTGATGGTGGGTGGTGATGGTGCTGTGTGATGGTGTGGTGTGGTGATGGTGGGTTATGCTGCTAATTGTGGTACCTCTTTGTCCATATGTGTAGTTGAAAGAGCAAAAGGATAAAGTCCACTCCAGACTTGCCACCCCATTTTGCACCTCTTCGTGTGGGTTCTGTCCATCCCTTGCCTCAGTGCGCAGTGCTCTGGACTCCATGGTGACGTTCTATCCCTGGGACCTGCAGCTTGGTGAGCCCTCACTACCCAACGTGCCGCCAGATTTTGGGACTGGGGCCAAGTCAAAGGCACGAGTGTGCATGTTAACGTTTGTGGCGCCTACACAGGTCAGCGCTATGACATCACAGAGGTGGGATCTCTGCAGTCGACGGGCAGGTTCACCGCGCTTGTTGCTCCTGACGACGCCACCCAAAACATCCTCGACCACATCAGCAGGGCCATCTCGTGAGCCTGGGGGGGTGGAGGGTGGGAGAGGGGTCATTGTATTTAACTATCCATTACCATGGTGACATTAAAATAGAGCGTCTGTACCACAAGGGATGCACCCCTCTCTGCAATGTCCGCCTGTCCCTGGTCAGCTCTGCGCCGCCCAGTACAGTGGGGACAACCGATGGTACAGAGCGCGTGTTGAAAAGAGTATGCCTGAATCTGTGAGCTGCTAATAAAGTTATTTAAATGGTGTGATTTATGGGTGGAGCTTTTTTCTTTTAAGGCACAGGTGATGTTCATGGACTATGGAAATGTGGAAGAAGTGCAGCTGTGTAAGCTCCACCCACTGGATGATAAATTTCTGACGTACCCATTTCGAGTAAGGTGATGTGAATGTGTCGGTTAGATTCTTATCCAATGGTCACTCAAAGGTGCTGGACTGTCATATCACAGAGGAGCCTACGGTGGCTTTTGACAGAAGAGAGGTGTGGTCATTGCACATGGGGGGGCATGACATAGTATGTTTTCCTTTCAGGTTAAGTGGAAGTTCAAAGATTTGGTTGCTGGTCGCAAGCTAGCTGTGAAACTTGTCAAGAAGCTGGCTGGGTCAGGTTATCTGGTCGAACTGATCGATGTCACAAGTGAAGAGCATTTTGACATCGGGCTATTGGTGGTGACCTTTGCACAAGTCATGGTAGACAGCAAGGTGCGTACATTGGGAGGGGCTTAGGGAGTGGCATGGGGAGGGGCTTAGGAAGTGGCATGGGGAGGGGCTTAGGGTGGAGTGGGAGGGGCTTGGGGAGGGGCTTAGGGATGGAGTGGGAGTGGCTTGGGGAGTGACGTATCAATAAGATTTAAGCCTTACTTTTCTCGGACCAATCCTAAAAAGAACTTATACTATGTGCTAGTGCCATTAAATGTAGCTAGGTCCCTTCAAATGACCAAACGACAAAAATGTTTTTATCCCCCGGGATGACAGTCAGGTAGAATAATATGGGGTCGTGTTAGCAAAAAGGGACCTAGCGCATATTAAAAAGATTTCCAGAAGGGAGTATCAAAGTTGATGCTTGCAATAAAAATGTACGTGTAATTAAAAATTCAGGCCACTGTAACTCCATGATGGACAGACTAATTTCCAGTGCGTAAGAAAGAATTTGTAGAGGGCATTCATTTCTGTTAGAATATGAAATAATTTGAAAACTTGAAAAAATATGCGCTAGGTCCCTTTTTGCTGCATCGATCCCATATTATTATATTAATCTTTGAGGAATGCAAAATCCTTTATTCTTAACCTTTAGGTATTTAGAATTTGTTCCACACGTGATTTGTTGACCTTAAAAGCAATCCTACAGTTATACTGATACTTATTTAAAATTTTGTTGCAAATAACTAAGTACTGATGTGTATGTGTGTAGCCTTTCTTCATCCTTGTGTTGTGTGTTCCTCATAATTAGCCTGTTGACCTCATCAGTCGAGACATTCGCTATAAGACTCAGCCTCCATCTGGACACCAGCCTCCATCAGGACACCAGCCTCCATCAGGACACCAACCTCCATCAGGACACCAGCCTCCATCTGGACACCAGCCTCCATCAGGACACCAGCCTCCATCAGGACACCAGCCTCCATCAGGACACCAGCCTCCATCAGGACACCAGCCTCCATCAGGACACCAGCCTCCATCAGGACACCAGCCTCCATCAGGACACCAGCCTCCATCAGGACACCAGCCTCCATCAGGACACCAGCCTCTACCAGGACACCAGCCTCCATCAGGACACCAGCAGCCACCTCCCAAGGTCACTGCAGTGGAAGAGAGGATAGTAGTAGATGGTCTGGGCACCTCTTCAGACAGCTGTGTGCCCCAGAAACCGGATGCAAAGATTGACGCTCTACCTCAAGTCCCCAGACCATTGGAAGCTGAAACAGATTCTCTTTCCCTAGGCCTGTTGCACCCAGCAGTACGTAACGGTAGGTGTACGTAATGGTAGGTGTACGTAATGGTAGGTGTACGTAATGGTAGGTGTACGTAATGGTACGTGTACGTAATGGTAGGTGTACGTAATGGTAGGTGTACGTAATGGTAGGTGTACGTAATGGTACGTGTACGTAATGGTAGATGTAAATTTAGGGCGTGGTGACTTGGTGCATCTCTTTAATGTGATTGGTTGTTTCAAGGTGCACGCCTTGTGGTGGCTGTGAACACTGATATCGATAAAGATGGCACCTTTTGGGTGCAGGTTGATCCTTTGGATAAACAATATCAGGACATGCAGAGTGAGATCCAGTAAGTGACCACACCTCCTTGTAAGTGGCCGCACCCCTTGTATGTGCACATCCTAACCACGCCCCCTTGCATGTGTGCATCCTAACCACGCCCCTCGTGTGCGTGCTTCCTGACCACGCCCCCTTGTATCTACACACGTCCCCTTGTATGTGCACATCCTAACCACGCCCCCTTGTATGTTACTTCTCATTGCACATAGGAAGGAGTGCGAGAGTCCTCCTCGCGTTAGCTCCCCAGTGCACCAAGGCGGGCATTATTTAGCACTGTATTCTGAAGACATGCTGTGGTATCGGGCCAGAGTTGAGAGCGTGGAGGGGGACAGGGTAAGTACTGCTGGTACCTTGGTTGCCATTTAATGTGCCCCCCTTCAGTACATTGTGCGGTACATAGACTTTGGAAATGACGCCATCTTGAGAGAGGACCAACTGACAGAGCTAAAGATGAGGCTGAGGGTGTTGCCTGCCCAGGCATTTAAGTGCACAATTCTCTCGGACAAACACTCAACTTTGTCAGAAAAGGTGGCTTGCTTGGCTAACAGAACTATCACGTTTGTGTTGAATTCCTTCATTTCATTCAGGAACTTGAATTGGTTGTGGAATCTGTTCCATCTGACAGACTATCTGTGGAGATAGTAAGTTGCCTTGTGTTATTCTGATGTTGTATTTTAGCCAATCAATTTAGCTGCAAGTTGACAAGGGGGACACGGTGCATCTGCGGATGTTAGTGGAGTCATCTGGAACGTTAGTGGACGTTCTTCAAAAGATAGCTAGTGATGGTGAGTCTGTGGTCATGTGATGGTGGGCCTGTGCTCATGTGATGGTGAGTCTGTGGTCATGTGATGGTGGGCCTGTGCTCATGTGATGTTGGGTCTGTGGTCATGTGATGGTGGGCCTGTGCTCATGTGATGTTGGGTCTGTGGTCATGTGATGGTGGGCCTGTGCTCATGTGATGTTGGGTCTGTGGTCATGTGATGGTGGGCCTGTGCTCATGTGATGGTGGGCCTGTGCTCATGTGATGATGGGTCTGTGGTCAGGTGATGGTGCTCTGTGGTGGTGTGGTAATGTAATGGTGCCCCTGGTTAAATTGTTGTGTATGTGTATGTGTGTGTGTGTGTGTGCATCCTGTGGTCTGTGCATCCTGTGGTCACATGATGATATGTGGTGATAAGGTTTATGATTACATGTAGATGGAATCCTTGAAGGGACCAAAGGCATTTTTTTTTTCAAGCCCTCAAATTATCTCTTTTGTGCACAGGAAATTGGTCTGTCCGTATTCATCATGGAGTTACAATGGCCTGAATTTTTTAAATTATGCGTGTTGTACATTTCAATAGCATGGGCCTTCCTGGAGCGTTAGGGCAACAATCCCCGTATGGTAATCACACCTCTGATCTACCCAGAGTGGCTGGGGGTCTGCTAACAGCTCGACCTTCTCACGGCTTGTCCCCTCCTTGTACTGTCCTCACAACACCCCATCACATCATCATGTGATGTAATCTCTCAATCTAGTACATATTTGGGAGTACAGAGGGGACCTGTTACAGCACAAAATAACACCTTGCTACAGAGGAAAATAAAAATAATGATTGCACTCGTTGGTCACCGTAATTAGGATTTGAACGTATTTGTTGACCAACGTTTCCCCAAAACCTAATTGCGGTGAACAATGAATGGAATTCATTGTTTTTATTTTCCGCTGTAAGGGGGTCATAATTAGGTTATGAAGATTTTTATTTCTCCCAACAGCTAACAGTGACAATGATTTGAATGATGATCTTGAGAACTGGACACCTGGGTTTTCTGCTAGATCTGTGGTATGGTTACTTGCAATGCCCATGTTTCCTCCTGCCATGCATGTGTGTGTGTGTGTGTGTGTGTGTGTGTGTGTGTGTGTGTATGTGTGTGTGTGTGTGTGTGTGTGTGTGTGTGTGTGTGTGTGTGTGTGTGTGTGCATGCTTTCTTGACAGGAGAGGAACTGGGCAGATGAGATGGAAAGCCTGGAAAGCTCTCAAGATGTAATGAGGCAACCAGAGGGCCTGAAGAAGCATGATCAACGTGGTGACCATGGCAACCAACAACACGAAGGAGTGTAAGTGAAGAAGATAGTTATGTTACGTTACCAAGGAGTGCTACCAAGGAGTGTTACCAGGAGTGTTCTGTCCTTGTGTCCTTGCAGAAAGGAGGGAAGAGCGTTGGCTATGGACAGAGAAGCATCAATTCGACCTCAGGATGCAGTTGTTAAACCTGGAGAGATGAGGGAGGCACCAATTAGAACTGAAGCATCAAACAAACAAGTGCAAGAGAAAGAGACATCAAGTAGGCCAAGGATCAATAAAGATGCTGTAAAGAAACACCTTCTTTCCACTGTCAGACCGACAGGTGTGTTGAGCCTTTTAGTTTTCTCATGTCATTAAGGTACATGCAATTTGCACAGGCCAAAGACCTCGCAATGCGTCAAAAATGACTTCCGCCAATCCAACCAATCCATCTCCATCCACCTCACCTCCACCCAACACTGCTCTTCCGATAAAACTACATGTGACTAATCTTCCTTGTGAGATGCCAGTGGATGAAGTGGCGGCCATTTTTGGCGTACATGGAACTGTGAATGAGTGCGTCTCGTTAGGAGGCGGGGCTTTCTGTATTGTAAGTCATACCTTAGAGGGCGGGGCTTTGTGGCCTCTTAATTAACTTCAGGGGGGTGGGATTTGTGTACAGGAAGTGATAACTTCAGGAGGCGGGGCTTTGTATACAATCATGTTTATAGACAATGGAGGCAGCAGCTGCAAGGGTGGCTATGAAGGAGCTTAGAGAGAAGGTGTTTCCTCCATGTGGCACTCCCAGAATGGAGGTAATTCACCTGCCTTACGTGTAACCATGATGGGGAAGTGAAAGTAGTGTTGGATTGTAGGGTGGTAACTGTATGATGTTGGCACTAACTCACATGTGTGTTATGTATGTGTAGATCACTAGTGATTGTTGGTCACCTGATCAGAGCAAAGGTGGCACTCAAGAGGTGAGGTGTTCTAGCACTTTCATTTACAATACTCGATTATGGTCGTGCTGTTGTTTTCAGTTATCCATCAAGGACTTCCCTGTTGACCTCAGTCGAGAAAGCTTAGTCGAGATGTTTGAAAAGTATGGCAAAGTGCAAGGCCTACGTTTCCACCCGGAAGATCGCTCCATGGCCATAATAGTAAGGATAATGTTATGTAACTGTTTATCAGACAAATGTTGCCTAGACGATGGATGGTGCTGGTGCAGAGAAAGCTCTCAGTGGGTTATGTAGTACTAGTATCGAGGGGAAAATGATGGTTGTTGAGAGATACCATGTAAGTTACACACTACACATGTTCCCCTCTTACATATCTGACCCCCCCATGTAGCATACGTGACTTGATGTCCTGTGAGAACAGCTCAACTTCTTTCTTGTTTGTATCGGCGTGTGTGTCATTCTTGTCCTCACTTTTGATATGTTTTGGTTTTGAGACAGTTGTATTTTAAAATTAAATGTACAGCGTTATTCATACATACATGTAAGCTTATGCAAACAAAACATCTACAGGACTTGCTCTAGAAATCGTTGATCTAAAGCTTTGATGCAATTGGCCTAACAGTTTCACAAATGTTTTTCATCTCACGGAGACTTTCTGTGAGTTTTTTAGCAAAGAGTATACTGTCTGTGTGAGGACACTGCCGGAAGGATGATACAGAAAAGTAGATTCTTTCCTCCTGAGGGTTGTAGCATATGCCATATCCATCCTCAACAACTGCTCCAAAACACAGAAAGATAGGAATGCTTTCCACTGGTACCTGTTACCATGGTTACAGGGATGATGGTTGTGGTTGGGAAGGGGGGGGGGTGGCGTTACCTGGCTGGTAGAGAGGCAGAAATGAACACTTTTGCCATAGGCAGGGTCTTTGAAGATCTCAGGCGTCTCCATCCCAGCTTCTTTGGCCAGTAACCTCAGCCCCAACAAGTGCCTATCCACTGCAGCCCCTGATATGGCCTGGAGAGAGAGCCCTGCAATGTAAGCCATGTGGCCACACCCACAGGTCACTTACATCATTGGTGTACTCTGTGTGGGCGTTGACAGCCTTCTGTAGAGCAGTGACCTTCTGCTGAGCCTTGGGGGGGGGGGCACAGAAAGTTACCATATATGGGAGGGGGGGGGGAGGGGGGGGGACAGCGGCACAAACCACTCACTGAAGCTGTAGGATCACACATGGTTTTCACGAAGGACAGTGATGCGTTTGTTGTAGAGCGTATGGTGTCGGTTCTACCATACTTGAACCATCTGGTAGCCCCACTTTCATACATTGCTGTAGGCCTGCCATTAAGCCTGTGTGGTGAAGTACAGTGTCATTGGCAACACTAACAGTAAACATCACTGGAGAAGCATTGTTATATTTATTGTGTACCAATACAATGCAATCCTTTTGATGAAAAAAAAACACAGTTTTTTGGACTAGACAGCCAACCTTTAGCTCACAAACACTTCCACTTTTATTGAGGTGTGTTACTGAGATGTACTTTTACAGTGTTACTGAGATGTACTTTTACTGTGTTACTGAGATGTACCAAGCTAAAAGGGGTGTGGTGTTGATAGCTGGAAGTGACATAACTATACAGACTGAAACGTGACGTAAACATGTCCCCTTCCTTGGCCCCACCCCTTTGTTGTCCCCTTCCTTGGCCCCTCCCCTTTGTTGTCCCCTTCCTTGGCCCCTCCCCTTTGTTGTCCCCTTCCTTGGCCCCTCCTTTTTGTTGTCCCTTTCCTTGGCTCCTCCCCTTTGCTGTCCCCTTCCTTGGCCCCTCCCCTTTGTTGTCCCCTTCCTTGGCCCCTCCCCTTTGTTGTCCCCTTCCTTGGCCCCTCCTTTTTGTTGTCCCTTTCCTTGGCTCCTCCCCTTTGCTGTCCCCTTCCTTGGCCCCTCCCCTTTGTTGTCCCCTTCCTTGGCCCCTCCCCTTTGTTGTCCCCTTCCTTGGCCCCTCCCCTTTGTTGTCCCCTTCCTTGGCCCCTCCCCTTTGTTGTCCCCTTCCTTGGCCCCTCCCCTTTTTTGTCCCCTTCCTTGGCCCCTCCTCTTTTTTTTTGGAGGGTCCTTTTGAGCAGTTATTAGAAACCACAAACTCATCATTCTTACATACGGATATGCTTAATCGAAGGACTAGGATGGGTTCTTAATATTAGGATGGGTTGACAGTGAACATTAGCAGCAAAAAAAATCTTGGCCAAGATGGCAACACAATCTTGGATACTAATAAAACTGAAGCCAAGGCACCTATGCAATTGAGACTGATACATAACCAAGATGTCCATTTTAGCTATGCCCTATGGGTGGTATTAATGTCACCATCATGCCTATTAATAATTTTTAATAAAGGACCATCTGAATAAAATCCCACCTATTTCAGAGAAGGTGGGTTTGGAGATGCCCATAGCTAAAATGGACATCTTGATTATGTATAAACAGGTGTTTTGGTTTAAGTTTTATTAATATCCAAGATTATGGCCGCAAAAATCTTGCCATCTTGGCAATCTTGGCAAAAGCTATTCGCTGGGATAGTCCCTTACTTGTAGTAAGCCAGCTGTATGGTTAGTCTCTTACTTGTAGTAAGCCAGCTGTATGACTAGTCCCTTACTTGTAGTAAGCCAGCTGTATGGCTAGTCCCTTACTTGTAGTAAGCCAGCTGTATGGTTAGTCCCTTACTTGTAGTAAGCCAGCTGTATGGCTAGTCCCTTACTTGTAGTAAGCCAGCTGTATGGTTAGTCCCTTACTTGTAGTAAGCCAGCTGTATGGCTAGTCCCTTACTTGTAGTAAGCCAGCTGTATGACTAGTCCCTTACTTGTAGTAAGCCAGCTGTATGGTTAGTCCCTTACTTGTAGTAAGCCAGCTGTATGGCTAGTCCCTTACTTGTAGTAAGCCAGCTGTATGACTAGTCCCTTACTTGTAGTAAGCCAGCTGTATGGTTAGTCCCTTACTTGTAGTAAGCCAGCTGTATGGCTAGTCCCTTACTTGTAGTAAGCCAGCTGTATGACTAGTCCCTTACTTGTAGTAAGCCAGCTGTATGGTTAGTCCCTTACTTGTAGTAAGCCAGCTGTATGACTAGTCCCTTACTTGTAGTAAGCCAGCTGTATATGGTTAGTCTCTTACTTGTAGTAAGCCAGCTGTATGGCTAGTCCCTTACTTGTAGTAAGCCAGCTGTATGGTTAGTCCCTTACTTGTAGTAAGCCAGCTGTATGGCTAGTCCCTTACTTGTAGTAAGCCAGCTGTATGACTAGTCCCTTACTTGTAGTAAGCCAGCTGTATATGGTTAGTCCCTTACTTGTAGTAAGCCAGCTGTATGGCTAGTCCCTTACTTGTAGTAAGCCAGCTGTATGACTAGTCCCTTACTTGTAGTAAGCCAGCTGTATATGGTTAGTCCCTTACTTGTAGTAAGCCAGCTGTATGACTAGTCCCTTACTTGTAGTAAGCCAGCTGTATATGGTTAGTCCCTTACTTGTAGTAAGCCAGCTGTATGGCTAGTCCCTTACTTGTAGTAAGCCAGCTGTATGGTTAGTCCCTTACTTGTAGTAAGCCAGTTGTATGGCATTCTGGATGAACCCATCTGGTGAAACCTTTGAAAGCTTTGGTACATTTTTCCCAAAATCTGTGAATATGAATGTCTGGAGATCAACATTGGCCACCAGTCTGGGGAAGAGGGAGGGAAATGAAAGTCCTAGTTAAATAGGCATATATAAACTACACCCATATTAGTGCCAACTACACCCATATTAGTGCCAACTACACCCATATTAGTGCCAACTACAACCATATTAGTGCCAACTACACCCATATTAGTGCCAACTACACCCATATTATTGCCAACTACACCCATATTAGTGCCAACTACACCCATATTAGTGCCAACTACACCCATATTAATTAGTGTCAAACATGGGCCATATTATTGCCAACTACACCCATATTATTGCCAACTACACCCATATTATTGCCAACTACACCCATATTAGTGCCAACTACACCCATATTATTGCCAACTACACCCATATTAGTGCCAACTACACCCATATTATTGCCAACTACACCCATATTATTGCCAACTACACCCATATTAGTGCCAACTACACCCATATTATTGCCAACTACACCCATATTAGTGCCAACTACACCCATATTAATTAGTGTCAAACACGGGCCATATTATTGCCAACTACACCCATATTAGTGCCAACTACACCCATATTAGTGCCAACTACACCCATATTAGTGCCAACTACACCCATATTAGACTACACCCATATTAAAATATTGCCAACTACACCCATATTAGTGCCAACTACAGGAGGCAGGACTGGCCAAAGGCAGGACTGGATGCTATGGGCCCCCTGTCCATATCAGTTGTCCTCACACCCATATTAGTGCCCACCTATCAACGCTTCTCTTTGCATTCTCAATATCACGCGCAGTTTGTGGAGAAATGTTCCAGCACAGCTTCTTAGCTGGCTTCAGAAGTGCAGGGTCAACCAAACACTCCTCAGAGAAGAAGTCATGTTTGTACCTGCCAAAGAGGTAAGGGTGAATCCAGTGACACACACACACACACACAGTGGTAAGTGTGACTGACTTGAACAGGAGTTGCAGTGTGAAGACATTTATGCCAATGGCTGGGGGACCATCTGCCGCACTGTGTTCCAGTATTGAACCACACCCACCGTCTTTGCCAACAACAATCTACAGCAGTACTTAGGTGGCCACTGCAGCTCCAAATGATGCTCACCTTATCCGCTCACCTGTATAGAGGAGTCAAACCACCTGTTCCCGCTGTTGTACTTAGACCCAGAGCCGTGAAGACATCTGTTAGCTATGAAGGTGGAATACGCATCATGGTGATTGGCTAGTCCCGTGTGCAAATTAGGGTGTGGCCTGTCAAGACACACCACAAACTGGGCTGTCTCTATGGCTTCAAGCGATGCACAATTTACTGGGTCTGGGGAACAGAGGAAGAGAAACGTCCAGTCCTGAAGCATAAAATGAAATTAATATTTTATCACTTCTGATGGACACTTCATATAACACCCACACACAGCCTGGTATCAAGAAATGTGCTTGTAACAGGCCCACAATGCTTAGTACCTACCTTTAATAAGCCTCTCCCTGGCTTGATACCAGACATCTCTGTGCTCAGAGGTCAACAATCCAACAGGGAAAGGGCTGGGCTCCGTATCTGATGCCACAATTTCTTTAAGTTGCTGAGCCAAGTGACTGGCTGGTGGAACAGCGAATTCCCCTGACGGTGTCTCATATAGGAGATCCAACTTGTAAAACTGTAACAGAAGTGTGTAACTTCTGACAACATCAAATCACTAGCACTGGCAACACACTAACATGAAAACATCAAAACTACCTGGCAACACACTAAAATGACAACATCAAAACACAGGTAGTGGCAACACACTAACATGACAACATCAAAACACATGTAGTGGCAACACACTAACATGACAACTTCAAAACACAAGTAGTGGCAACACACTAACATGACAACATCAAAACACATGTAGTGGCAAAATACTAACATGACAACATCAAAACACATGTAGTGGCAACATACTAACATGACAACATCAAAACACAGGTAGTGGCAACACACTAACATGACAACATCAAAACACAGGTAGTGGCAACACACTAACATGACAACATCAAAACACATGTAGTGGCAACATACTAACATGACAACATCAAAACACATGTAGTGGCAACACACTAACATGACAACATCAAAACACAGGTAGTGGCAACACACTAACATGACAACATCAAAACACAGGTAGTGGCAACACACTAACATGACAACATCAAAACACATGTAGTGGCAACATACTAACATGACAACATCAAAACACATGTAGTGGCAACACACTAACATGACAACATCAAAACACAGGTAGTGGCAACACACTAACATGACAACATCAAAACACATGTAGTGGCAACACACTAACATGACAACTTCAAAACACAAGTAGTGGCAACACACTAACATGACAACATCAAAACACATGTAGTGGCAACATACTAACATGACAACATCAAAACACATGTAGTGGCAACACACTAACATGACAACATCAAAACACAGGTAGTGGCAACACACTAACATGACAACATCAAAACACAGGTAGTGGCAACATACTAACATGACAACATCAAACACATGTAGTGGCAACATATAACATGACAACATCAAACACATGTAGTGGCAACACACTAACATGACAACATCAAAACACAGGTAGTGGCAACACACTAACATGTTCATTGTGTATGACAATAATGTGTCTTGAATCTTGAACAGCTGTCCTTCTCAGAGTGTCCACAGCTGCCCCAGGTATACGACAGCACGAATACACAGGGTACTGGGACATGCACATTGGTTTGTTTCTATAGACATCTGGAGGTATGGCTTCTCTGAGTGTGGACATGTGGGAGAGGATGATTACATGAGTGTGACCAATAAGCCAATGACACTTAGCTACACGGTACCACAGACTACTGGGATTACCCAATCGGATTACAGGCAGTGGTTCCCATCCCCAGCACATTGTAGTTAATGAGCACTGGATGTCACCCCTCACAGCTCTGTGCGGTAACCTAATGAGCACTGGATGTCACCCCTCACAGCTCTGTGCGGTAACCTAATGAGCACTGGATGTCACCCCTCACAGCTCTGTGCTATAACCTAAAGAGCATTGGATGTCACCCCTCACAGCTCTGTGCTATAACCTAATGAGCACTGGATGTCACCCCTCACAGCTCTGTGCTATAACCTAATGAGCACTGGATGTCACCCCTCACAGCTCTGTGCTATAACCTAATGAGCACTGGATGTCACCCCTCACAGCTCTGTGCTATAACCTAATGAGCACTGGATGTCACCCCTCACAGCTCTGTGCTATAACCTAATGAGCACTGGATACCACCCCTCACAGCTCTGTGCGGTAACCTAATGAGCACTGGATGTCACCCCTCACAGCTCTGTGCTATAACCTAATGAGCACTGGATGTCACCCCTCACAGCTCTGTGCTATAACCTAATGAGCACTGGATGTCACCCCTCACAGCTCTGTGCTGTAACCTAATGAGCACTGGATGTCACCCCTCACAGCTCTGTGCTATAACCTAATGAGCACTGGATGTCACCCCTCACAGCTCTGTGCTGTAACCTAATGAGCACTGGATGTCACCCCTCACAGCTCTGTGCTATAACCTAATGAGCACTGGATGTCACCCCTCACAGCTCTGTGCTATAACCTAATGAGCACTGGATGTCACCCCTCACAGCTCTGTGCTATAACCTAATGAGCACTGGATGTCACCCCTCACAGCTCTGAGCTATAACCTAATGAGCACTGGATGTCACCCCTCACAGCTCTGTGCTATAACCTAATGAGCACTAGATGTCACCCCTCACAGCTCTGAGCTATAACCTAATGAGCACTGGATGTCACCCCTCACAGCTCTGTGCTATAACCTAATGAGCACTAGATGTCACCCCTCACAGCTCTGTGCTATAACCTAATGAGCACTGGATGTCACCCCTCACAGCTCTGTGCTATAACCTAATGAGCACTGGATGTCACCCCTCACAGCTATGTGCTATAACCTAATGAGCACTAGATGTCACCCCTCACAGCTCTGTGCTATAACCTAATGAGCACTGGATGTCACCCCTCACAGCTCTGTGCTATAACCTAATGAGCACTGGATGTCACCCCTCACAGCTCTGTGCTATAACATAATGAGCACTGGATGTCACCCCTCACAGCTCTGTGCTGTAACCTAATGAGCACTGGATGTCACCCCTCACAGCTCTGTGCTATAACCTAATGAGCACTGGATGTCACCCCTCACAGCTCTGTGCTATAACCTAATGAGCACTGGATGTCACCCCTCACAGCTATGTGCTATAACCTAATGAGCACTGGATGTCACCCCTCACAGCTCTGTGCTATAACCTAATGAGCACTGGATGTCACCCCTCACAGCTCTGTGCTATAACCTAATGAGCACTGGATGTCACCCCTCACAGCTATGTGCTATAACCTAATGAGCACTGGATGTCACCCCTCACAGCTCTGTGCTGTAACCTAATGAGCACTGGATGTCACCCTCACAGCTCTGTGCTATAACCTAATGAGCACTGGATGTCACCCCTCACAGCTCTGAGCTATAACCTAATGAGCACTGGATGTCACCCCTCACAGCTCTGTGCTATAACCTAATGAGCACTAGATGTCACCCCTCACAGCTCTGTGCTATAACCTAATGAGCACTGGATGTCACCCCTCACAGCTCTGTGCTATAACCTAATGAGCACTGGATGTCACCCCTCACAGCTATGTGCTATAACCTAATGAGCACTAGATGTCACCCCTCACAGCTCTGTGCTATAACCTAATGAGCACTGGATGTCACCCCTCACAGCTCTGTGCTATAACCTAATGAGCACTGGATGTCACCCCTCACAGCTCTGTGCTATAACATAATGAGCACTGGATGTCACCCCTCACAGCTCTGTGCTGTAACCTAATGAGCACTGGATGTCACCCCTCACAGCTCTGTGCTATAACCTAATGAGCACTGGATGTCACCCCTCACAGCTCTGTGCTGTAACCTAATGAGCACTGGATGTCACCCCTCACAGCTCTGTGCTATAACCTAATGAGCACTGGATGTCACCCCTCACAGCTCTGTGCTATAACCTAATGAGCACTGGATGTCACCCCTCACAGCTATGTGCTATAACCTAATGAGCACTGGATGTCACCCCTCACAGCTCTGTGCTATAACCTAATGAGCACTGGATGTCACCCCTCACAGCTCTGTGCTATAACCTAATGAGCACTGGATGTCACCCCTCACAGCTATGTGCTATAACCTAATGAGCACTGGATGTCACCCCTCACAGCTCTGTGCTGTAACCTAATGAGCACTGGATGTCACCCCTCACAGCTCTGTGCTATAACCTAATGAGCACTGGATGTCACCCCTCACAGCTCTGTGCTATAACCTAATGAGCACTGGATGTCACCCCTCACAGCTCTGTGCTATAACCTAATGAGCACTGGATGTCACCCCTCACAGCTATGTGCTATAACCTAATGAGCACTGGATGTCACCCCTCACAGCTATGTGCTATAACCTAATGAGCACTGGATGTCACCCCTCACAGCTCTGTGCTATAACCTAATGAGCACTGGATGTCACCCCTCACAGCTCTGTGCTATAACCTAATGAGCACTGGATGTCACCCCTCACAGCTATGTGCTATAACCTAATGAGCACTGGATGTCACCCCTCACAGCTTTGTGCTATAACCTAATGAGCACTGGATGTCACCCCTCACAGCTCTGTGCTATAACCTGGATGTCACCCCTCACAGCTATGTGCTGTAGCACATACTCCAATGCACACAGCTTCTCTTACAGCTGAACCAGCACGTTCCACTTCTCTGTAGCGAGAATGTAGTTTGTTGCCAGTCTAAAGGATGTATAATGCAGCATTACTTAAACACTTTCAGATTCCATTTAAACAACAATACATCTATTATGTATGAAACAATTCATTCTACCACGTTTTTCAGACAATGTAACCAACTTAAACAGGAGTGATGGGATTAAAAACTGTAGCTGGCATGCAGATGAAGATATCAAGTGATCTGGCTGAACATGCCTACTACAGAGATCCACTGCCCCCCCCCCCCCCCCCCCCCCCCTCCAAAGTTCCCTGTCAAAATTATTCCACACACCTCACAAAGCTATCCAAATCTGGGACGGCTTGCTGAGGATACCCTATTGCAGGAGATGAATGCACCACAACTGGCAGCCGGTACCCAGTGTATGCAGCCTGCAACCACCACTCAGAGAGCTAGATATGAAGATATCAGGGTAATGTGACACCAGCCAATAGTCCCATCAGTAGCCAGCCAATGGCCCTTATCCAGCCAATAGTCCTTATCCAGCCAATAGTCCTTATCCAGCCAATAGTCCTTATCCAGCCAATACCCCTTATCCAGCCAATAGTCCTTATCCAGCCAATAGTCCTTATCCAGCCAATAGTCCTTATCCAGCCAATAGTCCTTATCCAGCCAATAGTCCTTATCCAGCCAATAGTCCTTATCCAGCCAATAGTCCTTATCCAGCCAATAGTCCTTATCCAGCCAATAGTCCTTATCCAGCCAATAGTCCTTATCCAGCCAATAGTCCTTATCCAGCCAATAGTCCTTATCCAGCCAATAACCCTTAACCAGCCAATAACCCTTAACTAGCCAATAGCCCTACCTAGCTTGGCACCAGCTCACCCAGTTATCCCGTGCTTTGGACCTCTCTACGAGAGCCTGTTGAAGGGCTGCACCATGTCCACCATCACTGCCAAACTCTTTCACAATGCGTTTGGTTCTCTCCAACTCCTCAGCTGACAGCAAGGGCTGAAATGAAAGGGAGGAAGCGTGGTTAGTGAGTAGGCGTGGGTGGTTAATGAGGAGTAGGTGTGGTTAGAGAATGATACTCGGAGATGTAAACCCAGTCTCTCTTCCAGACCACGCACCATTCTAAATATACCTCCACACTGGCGATGTATTTCGTAAGCGTCTGTTGAAGAGGTGGCACTGGAAGTTTAGGCAGCGCTCTCTGATGCTGAAACATCTGCCCAGGTTTGTATCGATCCATCAGCTCCCTCGGTAGAGCAGGAAACTGGAACTTGGCAGTAGAGCGAACGGATCCATTCGACAAGTGCGAAGAGGTGGACATGGCCGCCACTAGTCTCAAGGGCTGATAATAGCATACTTACTACAATTGTGAACCCACAATGACATACCCACCGTTTTGCCAAAGCGAAGCATTTATTACCTATAGCCACACCCACGTGGTCCCCAGACCTTCCTTCATAAATTGCTAAAGTGGAGGGGGAAGAGGGCGGTGCACCCTCCCGTCAAGGCCGGGGTGGGAAGCTGGGTATGGACCCAGAAGCCAGCACTTTTCACGTTACGCCAATAACATACAAACTGCGCAAATAAATTGTAATTAATGTCGGTAATCGCTTAGTTCAAGTATGCACAGTGCCGGGGAAATACTTTTTAACGGTATAAAAGTCCCTTTTTCATAAGCGTCTGCTGCTGATTAGAGGCATAAATATGCTGTCGTGTGGCATACATTCCCTTGTGCAACGCCGTCTTACCAGAAAATCGAAAGTAGGCGTACCGGAAGCTAAATTTATTAATTTAGACATCACTCATCAAATAACGCCCACTTCATATTATGTATGGCGAGGAACTGCAAGTACTGTATCGTGATTGTAGGAGGAGTTGTGACGCTTGCATACGTCCTTTCGTATGCCTCGTATGTTTTCCAGTGTGCAGAACATGATCATGTGCGCCAAAGTGTACGGAGAGAGCCGGTTACAGAAAGAAGTCGCGTAGGTCCTGCGGTCGTTGACTACTTTTATATTTCCAACAAAGAAATCGCAGGTAAATTTTGTATCAGCCTGTTGTAGTTCAGCGCGCTATAATAATTGACTGGTTTCCCAATTTATTAAAATGAGTTTACTTATCGCACCTATATTCCGCCCCGCTTTTGTTTGTGTAGGGCATTGAAAGGTGATAAGTGCATGTAGCGTGGTCGTGGTATTGTAAACACATTTGCCCCTAAATTAGAACTTACAGTAGCGAGTTGTAGATGTACATGTACGCACAATTGTTTGTTTAGCATATCCAATTGGTGTATAAAGGCAATGGTATTTTCAGACAGACGTCCTAAGCGTAGGATTCAAGTTAAAATTAATTTTTAGCAAATCCATATGAACAGAGAACAAACCAAAAACTCTTTGTACAGTAGAGATGATTAGCAATTCTGTACTTTCTTGAAATTCTTCAAAGACTGTCAAATACAGTCAATACTGCATTGCCAAAAGATGCTTCTTCGGTAAATTGCGAAGCAACTTCACGTACCAACAAGTAATGTTGAGAACGATGTGCAAAAGAAGGGGGGTGAGGGGGCAGTAAGGGGGGTGAGGGGGCAGTAAGGGGGGTGAGGGGGCAGTAAGGGGGGTGAGGGGGCAGTAAGGGGGGTGAGGGGGCAGTAAGGGGGGTGAGGGGGGCAGTAAGGGGGTGAGGGGGCAGTAAGACAGGTTTTGGCACTAGGAAAATTAAAAAAAGTACGTTGTAGATTTGGAATTTGCTTGCTCCACTAGCATACGAACAATACGTATTTGTCAGTCACGAGTTTTGGAATAGCCAAGTGAATGGATAAAATCTTGAAAACGCAGTGTGTTTTCGGGCAAAGCCAATTAGAGTTAGAACACTGCTATAGGATGCATAAAGCAGCCCACAACATCAGTCTTCAAAAAACATTCAAACATCACGCTATACATCCATTTCCTTTCCATTTCAGTCACTTCAATGAGGCCCTATTCAGTGATTCTGAGTTTCTGGTCACCCTAGTGGTTGGTTAGGGGTAGAATACCGACCGCAGGTGTTATTATCATGTTTTCATCTTATATTTACTTGTCAAACTATTTTTTTTTGCATTGTGTAACAAAGGTGTGATTTTAAAAATAGATTGACAATTGGTAAATTTAGCATGGCGTCAAACACCGCTAGAGTGCATTTCTATTTACAATGAATTTCCAAATATTGGTCCTACGCATGAGACTTGGCTCTGGAGATTAAAGGTTAAGCTCACGAAGTTAGAGTTTATCTTTTTCACATCATGTTATAAAGAAAAGGTGTTTTGTGCATGCTATTTTGCCCAACCAGATGAAATATTACCTGGTATACCTTGCATTTGGTTTAAATGTTATTTATCTACTAAATGCTCGTCTCTGTTGCATAAGGTATTTGAATGCCTTGTATATGATTATGCTTAGTTGTACAAGCAAGGGAAGTGACTAACTAATTAATCCAAATGCTGCTATAGTAACATGAAAAAAAAAAAAAAGATAACACTTGCAAGCAATGAGGCTCCCCCGCCCCCGCCCCCCGCCCCCCGCACATGCTTCTACACAAACAACAAGGGTGGTGGCATGTACCTTTATCTCTGTCTCCTGTATGCACCTGGTGAGGGTGAGATTTGCATTGGGATCTCAAAACCCGTTATACGATTCAGCTGCCCATGGACACTGTGCTCCAGATTTGAACTTCTCCAGTGCCAAAGCTAAGAGGTCTAACCCCCCTCATGCACCAATATGTGATACATGAGGATGTCAGCCGGGCCTGTGTTGCTGCTGTGATGGTGGTGTGAGGTCAGGCTTTTTGGACAGCTTCTAGGTGGAACATGGGTGTGGTGACAACATGTCTCTACTGATATCCTTAAGTCTATTAACATCCAAGTATGACCAAATGGATCGAGGATAATCCAAGCAAAAGCCACTACTTGGAACTCGGATGGCCGGTCATTAGTATTATTATAGACTTGTCTTGGAGAAGTCCACATCTGGAGCACAGTGCCCATGGGTGGCTGAATTGTAACAGGTTTATCACACATTGGTGCAAGGAGAGGTTAGACCTCTTAGCTTTGGACCTGTCTCATATCACCAACTGATATTACCAGAAGCAAGTTAGACGCAGACAGACAAGGCCGTAGTAAGGGGGGGGGGGCTTGGGGGGGTCTTAAGCCCCCCCAAAATTTTGGTCCAGCATAATATTTATAAAAGGATACATGTTGATGTTATAGTACAAATTGAACACATTCCGGTATTGCAAGCGGCCCGTAAATTTAGAACGAGAAAGTGTGGTCAACCGTCAATCAATCAGCGATGCATCGTATGATCAAGATCATGAATATTAATTAGCCCCCCCCCCAAATTTTTGTGATTGACTACGGCCATGCGCAGGTGCAGCTGCAAATGGTCACTGAAGCACGATGCCATGCAAAATGATGGGATGGGTATGTGTCGCCGTGGTTACTGTGACTTATGGTGGTAGGGATGCAATAGCTTCTTTTCCATAATTAGCCTCTTCTCACCTTGCAAGTCTGGAGCATAACATCTGGGCAGCTGAATCTGCCCTTTGTGAGATCCAACATAAATCCCATTCTCACCAGTAGTTGATTTTATGTAGGGGTACCACCAAGCCACCTGCCTTACCATTTAGGGTACCAAGCCACCTGCCTTACCATTTAGGGTACCAAACCACCTGCCTTATCATTAGGGTACCAAGCCATCTGCCTTACCATTTAGGGTACCAAGCCACCTGCCTTATCATTAGGGTACCAAGCCACCTGCCTTACCATTTAGGGTACCAAGCCACCTGCCTTACCATTTAGGGTACCAAACCACCTGCCTTATCATTAGGGTACCAAGCCACCTGCCTTATCATTTAGGGTACCAAACCATCTGCCTTATCATTTAGGGTACCAAGCCACCTGCCTTATCATTTAGGGTACCAAGCCACCTGCCTTACCATTTAGGGTACCAAGCCACCTGCCTTACCATTTAGGGTACCAAACCACCTGCCTTATCATTAGGGTACCAAGCCACCTGCCTTATCATTTAGGGTATCAAGCCACCTGCCTTATCATTTAGGGTACCAAACCATCTGCCTTATCATTTAGGGTACCAAGCCACCTGCCTTATCATTTAGGGTACCAAGCCACCTGCCTTACATTTAGGGTATTTGCCTTATCATTTAAGGGTACCAAACCACATGCCTTATCATTTAGGGTACCAAGCCACCTGCCTTATCATTTAGGGGTACCAAGCCACCTGCCTTATCATTTAGGGGTACCAAGCCATCATTGCTGTATGTGGCCTGTGTGTGCATTTCACCAGACAAGAGCATCTTAGCGGCCTTTAATGTCACTGTTACACTGCTGCTTAATTAGGCCAGCCACTGTTGTAGCAAGGGCAGCGCTGAATTCAAGAGACACTCAGGCAATAGACACTAAATGGGTTACAAATGTATTAGCTGCAGGGAATGAGACCCAGAGGCTTTCAGACCTTAGTAGCCTTCCTACCTTGCCATCTGTGGGAATATTGACCTCTATGGTCACCTCATTTTGTCAAGCTCACTCCCTTGCTTCACATTCACTTTCTGAATATATTTTCTAACTGATGGGGGGGTTTTGCAGGTCCCGGGCGTACATGTACAGTTGCCCTGGTAACAACATTCAGATGTGGTCTGTTCAGTTCGAGTGCATTGGTATTATGTGTTACAGAGACATCTGTTTAAAATCAAGCCAACCCAATAATGATGCAATGAAATACCTGAGTCATTTGCCTTAATATTACAAAAAAAAAAAAATGGATTTGAATAATTTATCACAATTTCATGCCCAAACATGTTACTAAAATTACTAGAAGACAAGTAAGAACATAAATTAAACACTAACTTCATTTTCCCACACCCCTGGAGTACATTCTGATTATATTAGTCCTTCTCCTGGACAGACATGGATTTAGTTAGTTGTATAGTGGGAGCTGCCTGATGGACTGCAAAAATTTGCAAAGCAATTGTTGCATCATTCCATTCTACCTGACATCTTGTTTCAGGCCAGCAGGACCTACATTATAATATTTTTTGCTGAACGGTAAAATGCATTATCCTTCTTCTGCACACTGTTGTGAATGTTGCCTGAGGCGGCGAATTTTGTATTCCATTTTTTATCCACATTATTAGTCAAAGCCTTGTCGTCAAGGAATTGCCATGCTGCTTGGCTAATAAATTTGTGCTGCTGTTTAAAGTACTGTTCAAAAGCCTCTAATTCTGTTTTCACCACTATAGCACTGCATCTGCCATAGAACATTGGGTGTTTTGGTGACAATAATGAAGAATTTAGAAATGGCACTGTTGTGTTAGTTAAGAGGCTGTTAGTGGTACCAAACCTGCAGGAAATGCAACTGATTTCATCATGATTGCAACTATTTCCTGCCCCGCCTCTTGCCTGTCCTTGACATAAGACATAACGCAGTACAGATCAAAATTTTTCTGTTTTCAACATCAACTATAGTATCTCAGTAGAGTATTTAAACTTCAATGAAAATATTTCATCCAGATTCAAACCTTTAGAGATATGATTAATCTGCTTTTATAATTTCTATCTAACGAATTTATCATAAGAATACTTTTCTTGATTGTGGGACACCTGTGTAACAAGTGACTGTTTTTGCTCAGCAGATGCGAACTTAAAAGAGTTTATCAAAACAGCACAGGTAATGCAATATTTAATATAGTGTACATAAACAATAAGTGTCTTCATCACGAAAGTGTTATTAATTGTATGTATATATATATAACTAAGAAATATGTAATTGAACAAGTTCAGAAACATTAGAACCTTGTGCGTGATTGGATTGGCTTCAGTGTACGAGTGACTATCAAGAATGGCTTTTGTGTTTGATTCTACGTAGTATGATATAGCCTGCCTAGTAGGTCTCTTATGTGCATTATGTGATATTTTAAGGGTGAGGTTACCCTAGGCCCTTTCATTAATTCCTTTTGGAATGCATTGAACCATGAAAACATGCTTCTGTGCATGTGAGACATTAGGAAGATGGCATTTCAGAATTGCAATCTAGCCTTCCGTACTGTTAGTGTTGTGAGCAAGTATTGACCGTGTGGTGGATAGATGATATGGAATATGGGTATTGGGTGAGGGGGTTATAAATTTAATTGCTATCCAAATCAGTTCGTTCAATTTGCTGTGTGTGTGTGTATGTGTGTGTGTGTGTGTGTGTGTGTGTGCCATTGATGTGTTAGTGGCAGCAAACTGTTGTGAATAATATTTGCAGAAGATATGAAATTGAACGTTTGTCTGAAAGTGGTATGAAGCTATTGCCGACATGGGATGAAAAGTCGTACCTGTATTTGATGAAACACTTGTGGTATGATGTGTCTACCTCTAGTGCATACTGTTCACTACCTAAAGTTGCTTCACGTGCTATAAACGAATTCTTCCTACTGCTAAATGGACTTGTGTCTGAAGAATATTTGTCAATGATAAGACCCCCTGCTGAACTTTTAAGCACCGTCAACAAACTAAGTGACCTCAATATGTTTGAGCAAACACACCACCTGAGCACATACTATTTGTTCACAACTGTAAGGAACCCTCTGGAAAGGCTGGTAAGTGGTTACAGAGACAAATTGGAACGTGCACAAATTCCGTGGTACGAAGGCATACAGATGGAAATATTGGAACGTTTCAGGCGCCGAGACTATAACGCTTGGATAGAAAGCAATAAAACTAGTGAACTGAGGCCGACGTTTCGAAACTTCATTCAATATTTCATCTCAAAACCCTTCAATTTACTAGATCATCACTTCAGACCTTTCATGGAAGTATGCTTTCCATGTATCATCAAGTACAATTATTATATGCACATGAATTCTTTGGATAAGGATATCAGGTCAGTAGCCAAGCTCATGAAATGGAACATATCCTTGAATAGTATCGAACATACGGTTGACCATCCAGATGTCAGTACAGCAGAATTATTGACAACCTACTATGCTCAGCTGCCAACTTCAATAAAGAGATTGCTTAGAACCAAGTTACAGTTTGAACTTGAATTCTATTATGCATTACATCCTGAAGATAAAGAGAGGGATAAATTACTGTTGTTATGAAAACACCTGTACAAATTATTTCATTTTCTTTTGTGCATTTCATATCATGAAATCTGCTTTACAAGTAAATACTCAGAGGCTATGTTTGTAATGCATGTTCTCTCAGAGGCTATGTTTGTAATGCATGTTCTCTCAGAGGCTATGTTTGTAATGCATGTTCTCTCAGAGGCTATGTTTGTAATGCATGTTCTCTCAGAGGCTATGTTTGTAATGCATGTTCTCTCAGAGGCTATGTTTGTAATGCGTGTTCTCTCGGAGGCTATGTTTGTAATGCATGTTCTCTCAGAGGCTATGTTTGTAATGCATGTTCTCTGAGAGGCTATGTTTGTAATGCATGTTCTCTCAGAGGCTATGTTTTTAATGCATGTTCTCTCAGAGGCTATGTTTGTAATGCATGTTCTCTCAGAGGCTATGTTTGTAATGCATGTTCTCTCAGAGGCTATGTTTGTAATGCATGCTCTCTCAGAGGCTATGTTTGTAATGCATGTTCTCTCAGAGGCTATGTTTGTAATGCATGTTCTCTCAGAGACTATGTTTGTAATGCATGTTCTCTCAGAGGCTATGTTTGTAATGCATGTTCTCTCAGAGGCTATGTTTTTAATGCATGTTCTCTCAGAGGCTATGTTTGTAATGCATGTTCTCTCAGAGGCTATGTTTGTAATGCATGTTCTCTCAGAGGCTATGTTTGTAATGCATGTTCTCTCGGAGGCTATGTTTGTAATGCATGTTCTCTCAGAGGAGGCTATGTTTGTAATGCATGTTCTCTCAGAGGCTATGTTTGTAATGCATGTTCTCTCAGAGGCTATGTTTTTAATGCGTGTTCTCTCGGAGGCTATGTTTGTAATGCATGTTCACTCAGAGGCTATGTTTGTAATGCATGTTCTCTCAGAGGAGGCTATGTTTGTAATGCATGTTCTCTCAAAGGCTATGTTTGTAATGCATGTTCTCTCAGAGGCTATGTTTGTAATGCATGTTCTCTCAGAGGCTATGTTTGTAATGCATGTTCTCTCAGAGGAGGCTATGTTTGTAATGCATGTTCTCTCAGAGGAGGCTATGTTTGTAATGCATGTTCTCTCAGAGGCTATGTTTGTAATGCATGTTCACTCAGAGGCTATGTTTGTAATGCATGTTCTCTCAGAGGAGGCTATGTTTGTAATGCATGTTCTCTCAGAGGCTATGTTTGTAATGCATGTTCTCTTAGAGGAGGCTATGTTTGTAATGTATGTTCTCTCAGAGGCTATGTTTGTAACGCATGTTCTCTCAGAGGCTGTTTGTAATGCATGTTCTCTCAGAGGCTATGTTTGTAATGCATGTTCTCTCAGAGGCTATGTTTGTAATGTATGTTCTCTCAGAGGCTATGCTTGTAATGCATGTTCTCTCAGAGGAGGCTATGTTTGTAATGTATGTTCTCTCAGAGGCTATGTTTGTAATGCATGTTCTCTCAGAGGCTATGTTTGTAATGTATGTTCTCTCAGAGGCTATGTTTGTAATGCATGTTCTCTCAGAGGCTATGTTTGTAATGTATGTTCTCTCAGAGGCTATGTTTGTAATGCATGTTCTCTCAGAGGCTATGTTTGTAATGCATGTTCTCTCAGAGGCTATGTTTGTAATGCATGTTCTCTCAGAGGCTATGTTTGTAATGCATGTTCGCTCAGAGGCTATGTTTGTAATGCATGTTCTCTCAGAGGCTATGTTTGTAATGCATGTTCTCTCAGTTGAGGCTATGTTTGTAATGCATGTTCTCTCAGAGGCTATGTTTGTAATGCATGTTCACTCAGAGGCTATGTTTGTAATGCATGTTCTCTCAGAGGAGGCTATGTTTGTAATGCATGTTCTCTCAGAGGCTATGTTTGTAATGCATGTTCTCTCAGAGGTTATGTTTGTAATGCATGTTCTCTCGGAGGCTATGTTTGTAATGCATGTTCTCTCAGAGGCTATGTTTGTAATGCATGTTCTCTCGGAGGCTATGTTTGTAATGCATGTTCTCTCAGAGGCTATGTTTTTAATGCATGTTCTCTCCGAGGCTATGTTTGTAATGCATGTTCTCTCAGAGGCTATGTTTGTAATGCATGTTCTCTAAGAGGCTATGTTTGTAATGCATGTTCTCTCAGAGGCTATGTTTGTAATGCGTGTTCTCTCGGAGGCTATGTTTGTAATGCATGTTCTCTCAGAGGCTATGTTTGTAATGCATGTTCTCTCAGAGGCTATGTTTGTAATGCATGTTCTCTCAGAGGAGGCTATGTTTGTAATGCGTGTTCTCTCAGAGGCTATGTTTGTAATGCATGTTCTCTCAGAGGAGGCTATGTTTATAATGCATGTTCTCTCAGAGGCTATGTTTGTAATGCATGTTCTCTCAGAGGCTATGTTTGTAATGCATGTTCTCACAGAGGAGGCTATGTTTGTAATGCGTGTTCTCTCAGAGGCTATGTTTGTAATGCATGTTCTCTCAGAGGCTATGTTTGTAATGCATGTTCTCTCAGAGGAGGCTATGTTTGTAATGCGTGTTCTCTCAGAGGCTATGTTTGTAATGCATGTTCTCTCAGAGGAGGCTATGTTTATAATGCATGTTCTCTCAGAGGCTATGTTTGTAATGCATGTCCTCTCAGAGGAGGCTATGTTTGTAATGCATGTTCTCTCAGAGGAGGCTATGTTTGTAATGCGTGTTCTCTCAGAGGCTATGTTTGTAATGCATGTTCTCTCAGAGGCTATGTTTGTAATGCATGTTCTCTCAGAGGCTATGTTTGTAATGCATGTTCTCTCAGAGGAGGCTATGTTTGTAATGCGTGTTCTCTCAGAGGCTATGTTTGTAATGCATGTTCTCTCAGAGGAGGCTATGTTTATATTGCATGTTCTCTCAGAGGCTATGTTTGTAATGCATGTTCTCTCAGAGGCTATGTTTGTAATGCATGTTCTCTCAGAGGCTATGTTTGTAATGCATGTTCTCTCAGAGGCTATGTTTGTAATGCATGTTCGCTCAGAGGCTATGTTTGTAATGCATGTTCTCTCAGAGGCTATGTTTGTAATGCATGTTCTCTCAGTTGAGGCTATGTTTGTAATGCATGTTCTCTCAGAGGCTATGTTTGTAATGCATGTTCACTCAGAGGCTATGTTTGTAATGCATGTTCTCTCAGAGGAGGCTATGTTTGTAATGCATGTTCTCTCAGAGGCTATGTTTGTAATGCATGTGCTCTACCAGAGGAGGCTATGTTTGTAATGTATGTTCTCTCAGAGGCTATGTTTGTAATGCATGTTCTCTCAGAGGAGGCTATGTTTGTAATGCATGTTCTCTCAGAGGCTATGTTTGTAATGCATGTTCACTCAGAGGCTATGTTTGTAATGCATGTTCTCTCAGAGGAGGCTATGTTTGTAATGCATGTTCTCTCAGAGGCTATGTTTGTAATGCATGTTCTCTTAGAGGAGGCTATGTTTGTAATGTATGTTCTCTCAGAGGCTATGTTTGTAATGCATGTTCTCTCAGAGGCTATGTTTGTAATGCATGTTCTCTCAGAGGAGGCTATGTTTGTAATGCGTGTTCTCTCAGAGGCTATGTTTGTAATGCATGTTCTCTCAGAGGCTATGTTTGTAATGCATGTTCTCTAAGAGGCTATGTTTGTAATGCATGTTCTCTCCGAGGCTATGTTTGTAATGCATGTTCTCTCAGAGGCTATGTTTGTAATGCATGTTCTCTAAGAGGCTATGTTTGTAATGCATGTTCTCTCAGAGGCTATGTTTGTAATGCGTGTTCTCTCGGAGGCTATGTTTGTAATGCATGTTCTCTCAGAGGCTATGTTTGTAATGCATGTTCTCTCAGAGGCTATGTTTGTAATGCATGTTCTCTCAGAGGAGGCTATGTTTGTAATGCGTGTTCTCTCAGAGGCTATGTTTGTAATGCATGTTCTCTCAGAGGAGGCTATGTTTATAATGCATGTTCTCTCAGAGGCTATGTTTGTAATGCATGTTCTCTCAGAGGCTATGTTTGTAATGCATGTTCTCACAGAGGAGGCTATGTTTGTAATGCGTGTTCTCTCAGAGGCTATGTTTGTAATGCATGTTCTCTCAGAGGCTATGTTTGTAATGCATGTTCTCTCAGAGGAGGCTATGTTTGTAATGCGTGTTCTCTCAGAGGCTATGTTTGTAATGCATGTTCTCTCAGAGGAGGCTATGTTTATAATGCATGTTCTCTCAGAGGCTATGTTTGTAATGCATGTCCTCTCAGAGGAGGCTATGTTTGTAATGCATGTTCTCTCAGAGGAGGCTATGTTTGTAATGCGTGTTCTCTCAGAGGCTATGTTTGTAATGCATGTTCTCTCAGAGGCTATGTTTGTAATGCATGTTCTCTCAGAGGCTATGTTTGTAATGCATGTTCTCTCAGAGGAGGCTATGTTTGTAATGCGTGTTCTCTCAGAGGCTATGTTTGTAATGCATGTTCTCTCAGAGGAGGCTATGTTTATATTGCATGTTCTCTCAGAGGCTATGTTTGTAATGCATGTTCTCTCAGAGGCTATGTTTGTAATGCATGTTCTCTCAGAGGCTATGTTTGTAATGCATGTTCTCTCAGAGGCTATGTTTGTAATGCATGTTCTCTCAGAGGCTATGTTTGTAATGCATGTTCGCTCAGAGGCTATGTTTGTAATGCATGTTCTCTCAGAGGCTATGTTTGTAATGCATGTTCTCTCAGTTGAGGCTATGTTTGTAATGCATGTTCTCTCAGAGGCTATGTTTGTAATGCATGTTCACTCAGAGGCTATGTTTGTAATGCATGTTCTCTCAGAGGAGGCTATGTTTGTAATGCATGTTCTCTCAGAGGCTATGTTTGTAATGCATGTGCTCTACCAGAGGAGGCTATGTTTGTAATGTATGTTCTCTCAGAGGCTATGTTTGTAATGCATGTTCTCTCAGAGGAGGCTATGTTTGTAATGCATGTTCTCTCAGAGGCTATGTTTGTAATGCATGTTCACTCAGAGGCTATGTTTGTAATGCATGTTCTCTCAGAGGAGGCTATGTTTGTAATGCATGTTCTCTCAGAGGCTATGTTTGTAATGCATGTTCTCTTAGAGGAGGCTATGTTTGTAATGTATGTTCTCTCAGAGGCTATGTTTGTAATGCATGTTCTCTCAGAGGCTATGTTTGTAATGCATGTTCTCTCAGAGGAGGCTATGTTTGTAATGCGTGTTCTCTCAGAGGCTATGTTTGTAATGCATGTTCTCTCAGAGGCTATGTTTGTAATGCATGTTCTCTAAGAGGCTATGTTTGTAATGCATGTTCTCTCAGAGGCTATGTTTGTAATGCGTGTTCTCTCGGAGGCTATGTTTGTAATGCATGTTCTCTCAGAGGCTATGTTTGTAATGCATGTTCTCTCAGAGGCTATGTTTGTAATGCATGTTCTCTCAGAGGAGGCTATGTTTGTAATGCGTGTTCTCTCAGAGGCTATGTTTGTAATGCATGTTCTCTCAGAGGAGGCTATGTTTATAATGCATGTTCTCTCAGAGGCTATGTTTGTAATGCGTGTTCTCTCAGAGGCTATGTTTGTAATGCATGTTCTCTCAGAGGAGGCTATGTTTGTAATGCGTGTTCTCTCAGAGGCTATGTTTGTAATGCATGTTCTCTCAGAGGCTATGTTTGTAATGCATGTTCTCTCAGAGGAGGCTATGTTTGTAATGCGTGTTCTCTCAGAGGCTATGTTTGTAATGCATGTTCTCTCAGAGGAGGCTATGTTTATAATGCATGTTCTCTCAGAGGCTATGTTTGTAATGCATGTTCTCTCAGAGGAGGCTATGTTTGTAATGCATGTTCTCTCAGAGGAGGCTATGTTTGTAATGCGTGTTCTCTCAGAGGCTATGTTTGTAATGCATGTTCTCTCAGAGGCTATGTTTGTAATGCATGTTCTCTCAGAGGCTATGTTTGTAATGCATGTTCTCTCAGAGGAGGCTATGTTTGTAATGCGTGTTCTCTCAGAGGCTATGTTTGTAATGCATGTTCTCTCAGAGGAGGCTATGTTTATAATGCATGTTCTCTCAGAGGCTATGTTTGTAATGCATGTTCTCTCAGAGGCTATGTTTGTAATGCATGTTCTCTCAGAGGCTATGTTTGTAATGCATGTTCTCTCAGAGGCTATGTTTGTAATGCATGTTCTCTCAGAGGAGGCTATGTTTGTAATGCGTGTTCTCTCAGAGGCTATGTTTGTAATGCATGTTCTCTCAGAGGAGGCTATGTTTATAATGCATGTTCTCTCAGAGGCTATGTTTGTAATGCATGTTCTCTCAGAGGAGGCTATGTTTGTAATGCATGTTCTCTCAGAGGAGGCTATGTTTGTAATGCGTGTTCTCTCAGAGGCTATGTTTGTAATGCATGTTCTCTCAGAGGAGGCTATGTTTGTAATGCGTGTTCTCTCAGAGGAGGCTATGTTTGTAATGCATGTTCTCTCAGAGGCTATGTTTATCGCTTAATACATGTTCTATGTTTGTGGTGTGTAAGATAAATCGGATCTGCCATCACTTCTCAGTCTTTGGATCATGGATTAATTAGACACATGAGCTCATTACTATTAGACAAATATTATACTTGAGAATGTTGCACACATATTGGGTGTGCTAAATATAGGTATATTTCTTTTTTTCCATTTCAGTTGTAACTTGCTACCGTGCTATTTACACCACTATTGCCTTCCACATCCTATATGTACTTGTGTTTTGTGAGCTTTTGTTCATATTATGAGATAGAATGTTTAATAAGAAATAACTAGTGATGCCACCACTGTGACAAAGGTCAGATTGCAGGCTATTTCTGCGCCTCAAGCCCATGCATGGCTTAAAGTGCAGCCTTCACCAAAGTTAGGTCTTGCGTTGATGCCTGATGAAGCGCAGGCCATTTCTAAATGGTGGTTTGGCCTTCCTTTGACACCTGATGGCACTACATGCCCACTTTGTCATCACAATATGGATGCTTGAGGACACCACATGCTTACTTGTCGTTCTGGGGGTGATGTGATAACCAGACACAACCAGCTAAGAGACTGCATTGCTGACTTCTGCCACAAGGCATGCCTTTCCCCACAAATTGAGAAAGGAAGTGGCATTCTTCCCAAAGATCAATCAAGACCAGCAGACATTCTAGTGCCAAACTGGTCTCTCTCCTGCCCAGCTGCATTTGACATAAAGGTAATCAATCCGCTAAATCTGCAACTGTTACAAGAAGTGGCTCAAACCTGTGGTCATGCAGCTGAGATGGGAGAAGAGGCCAAGCACTCTAAAAACAATGAGGCATGTGCCCTTAGAGGATGGACATGCATCCCTTTGGTTGTGGAGGTGTTTGGGGGATGGGGCAATGAGGCTATCAATGTGCTTTCAACCCTGTCAAAAAAAGTAGCCACTCAGCTGTGTCGACCTCTAAATGAGGTTATATCCACCATGCATGTACGGTCGCCTCAGCCTCACCCTCATGAGGCAGAATACCAGGGCAATATTGGCCAGATGTGTCCCACCAACCACATCTTGTGACCTTTAGTTGTTGTTGTGCTTTAATGTGCATATTATTATTATTGTATTCACTGCTTATATATATTTATATAGATTTTTTGTTGTGATACTAATAATTCCGAAATTTCTTTAAAAACTATGCATGAAAGGATTTGGACTTAGATCTCATTAGGGACATAAGACTTTGTTGTTCATGGTCATAATCTCATCTTGCCATCTCCTGAGCTGTTGAGTTTTTGTAGCAAGGGAGATATCTGGAGGGCAAAGTGACCCATGTCTTGCTGGTCCAACATGCTTACTTCTTGTGAACACCCCACCAAGTTAATCGCCAGTATGTTCACCTGAAAATGATGTTCTCTATCATAGTAAGCAGACATCACCTTACACTTTGAGGAGGTGAAGAATGTTATGGAGGGCTGCCATAGGGAAGGTGTTGCAGGTCATCAAGATTTCTGCATGCATGAATCAGAAGGGGAGGAGTGAAAACTGTCCACCTTGCTCAAGTATTTGTGGGGTGGGGGGGCATCTTGCCAATTTTCTGTTGAACTGTACCAAAGGGAATAGTAAATAGTTGGGAGGATAGCCTAAGCTGTGATTTACTATTGTTATGGGCTAAGATAGGACGTGCTTCAATCAATGTGTTTGCTGAAGGAATCATTATGTGTTCAAATATGTGTTAACAGCTGGGTGCTTTATGGGTGATTGTTTCATGCATGTATTCCTTTTCCACCCCAAGTTCATTACTATGGACCATCTTATAAATATATGCACCATTGTTACAATTTTTTACAAAAGCATTAACAAAATATTTTTTAAAGTTATACAAAAAAATATCACTCTAAGAACAAATATAATTCATCACTCTAAGAACAAAATATTCAAGTTATAAAGTCATCTCTCTAAGAAATATTAATTCATCACTCTAAGAAAAAATTATTCAAGTTATTCTAAGAACAAGTTAGTAATTCATCACTCTAAGAGCTGCTCTTGTTCTTGATCTCGTTCATGATCAACAGCTTGCACAATATTGTCATCTTCATTATTATAAATTTTGTTTTGCTTCGGTTTGTACTTGCAAATTACACATATCAGGTAATGATAAACATGATACGAAAGTATTCCAACAAAGCAGAGTAGAGAGCTGCCAACACCGAGCCAAACAACAATGGTCGTGCTCTTTTCATTACTTTGCTGGTAGAATAGAAGTAGTGTTGCCATTATTGTCATATTGATGTGGAAAAAGGTTTCGAGCACACTCAATATCCAATTCTTGTAAAATGCTATTCCAGCTACCAGAATTATTGACACATGTAATACTATGATAGCAACTAGAATCACATCTGGGTTATTACTGTAATAGGTTGTTATGATGCAAAGGATAAATCTGAAAAATAAAGTCGCTCCAGGCCAGTACCGGAACTGATCTTTGTATGGTGCTTGGTAGTTGTCAAGGAATGGTTTCAATTTGTTAACCCATAAAAGGTATTTTTTATTAGAATACTTTTGAAGCCATGGGGAAAATAGCAGTATTGTAGCATATGGGAAAAAAACAAATAGCAAGATTAGAAATCCAAATACTGCCAGTGCAAGATGTTTTCCATCTAAATACTCAATATTTCCATCATACAGCCACATCCAGTGTGCTCCATTTGCTGATACAATTTGAACTGGAAACAGAGAAGCTACGCTCATCCTAACTAACTTGGAAACTGACATGTAGATGAGTGTTGCCAAAACTGGCACAGCATTTGATCTGAAGAGTTTGGATATCGTACGAGAGTAATTTGCACAGATAATTGTGATTCCAATAAGGATGAAAATGTATGTAGGAAAGGCTAGTTGTAGCCATGTATAGAAATACATATCCATGCCATCATAAAAACATGATACAACGCCAAAATCAAAATTAAACCACGCAGCAAATATTAAAAGAACTTCTTGATGTACGTTATAATTGTTTGTTTTAAAAAATATAAAATAATTGAGATTGACGACAAAAGTGTACCAAAGGAGACCATTCAGTGTTCCTGTAAATATTGTTAGATTGAGCACAAATATTAAGGCTTCAAATACTACACCCATTACTGCAAACACCACTAGAAGCAGCAGATATTCATTGGAACATACTTGACATCTTGGCAGGCCAAGAGTAACACTGAAATTAGATTCACATTGACTGCACATTACTCCTGTATGGCCATTTGTACACTGTGCAGTTTGATTATGTGGAAAAAAGACTGAACTATTTAGGCATACATCTTGCAAACAGTACTTGGAGTACGCTAGAGTTCCATCTACTGCTGCACCAATCCATACATATTGTGATACCTTTTGAATGGTCACATCACTGATGTTGCAATTTGTAACGTGTCCACTTAATATAGAGCTACACTGGCAGTATGATACATTGTTTACAGAACTGTTAGTCCAGTTTAATGAGAATCCTAATGGACAAGGAAGAAGTGTGGTAGTGATTGTAAAGTTTGAGAATGGTAAGTCGTTTGAATTGAATGAGTTCTGTGTCACAACTAACATATCTGTGCCATTCAGGTAATGTGGCAGAGAGTAATTGTAGCAAGTATTTTCGGTCAGCAAAGGAGGAAGAATGATTGGTGCTGAATCACGCCTGTACACCACTGGAAGTACCACAGCTGGAGCTATCCCATTTCTCTGTCCAGTAGCAGCAAATTGAATAACAATTGGTTGTCCAGGATACAGTGGTGTTTTAAAATGATCAACTACATTGCATGTAGTATAATTAAAAATGGGACATTTACAGAGGGTATATGGAAAAGAAGAAATTGAATTTGAGTTCTGATAATGGTTAACTTGAAAAACCTGATCAAATATTTCAGTTTGATCAGCATTGTAAGTAGATGCTCGAGGAGTACAGGTATCAATATTTCCTCCATACAGCACACCTCCCGCTTGTGCACTGTTGTTGTAGAAAGATAATAAAATATTAGGATTTTGTATTGTACCATTCAAATCTAATAATTTGTAAAAGCAGGGAGGCTGGGCCAGCGTCTTGCTGACATAAATATCTTGAATATAGAGGGCCCCTCCAGCAAGTGAAGCAGAATTGTTACTGAACACAATTTCAGATGGTGCTATTATATCCAGAATGGAATCAGTGCTAAAGAACAAAGCACCTCCACCATTGAAGGCCGTATTTTGTGAGAATATGGTACTGGACATGTTATGAAATGTCAAGTTAGATGACAGCAGATACATACAACCTCCAAAGTACTGAGCAACATTGCTATTGCATTGCAAACTGCTTGATATAAAATTGATACTTGACTGGATTTGACAGACTGCTCCTCCAATGGCAGCGTTATTTCCCTCAAATTCTACATTTGTATCAATAAAGTTAACCACAGATTGGTTTAGGAATAATGCACCACCATTTTCAGAATAAATCTTGCAAGCATTGTTAAACTTAAATTGCATGTCAGAACTTTGTACAGTCAACGTACTTGCAACTAACTGAATTGCACCACATGAACTGTTGCTGAAGATGAGTTTACTAGATGTTGCATAGAGCAGCATTGCCTGATTAGCTGCAATAGCACCATCAGAGTTGCTAGTGAACACAATTTCAGTCGATGCTGATATATCCAGAATGGAATCAGTGCTAAAGAACAAAGCACCTCCACCATTGAAGGCCATATTTTGTGAGAATATGGTACTGGACATGTTATGAAATGTCAAGTTAGATGACAGCAGATACATACAACCTCCAAAGTACTGAGCAACATTGTTATTGCATTGTAAACTGCTTGATGTAAAATTGGTACTTGAATTGATCTGATAGACTGCTCCACCAACGGCAGCGTTATTTCCTTTGAATGTTACACTTGAATCAATAAAGTTAACCACAGATTGGTTTAAGAATAATGCACCACCACTTTCAACATAAATCACGCAAGCATTGTTAAACAAAAATTGTATATCACAACTTAGCACAGTCAATGTACTGGAAATTAACTGAATTGCACATGACCCATTGCTAAATATGAGCTTACTAGATGTTGCATTGAGTATGGTCTGATATGCAGTGATGGCACCATTGCCAACTGAAGTACAATTATTTAGTTGAATTGTTGAATATGTTGCTATAAAACCTTGAACATTATTGCTCAATACACTGTTATCAATAATCACTGTACTAAAGTATGATTGAAATCCTATGGCTGCACCACTGAAGTTACAGTCATATGAGTACAGTGTGCTGTTTGTAACAGAAATGAAGAATCCTGAACTTGGAAGATTACAATAATACATATTGAAAATTGATGGCAGATTATCCTTTCCTACAAAAATGGCAATATTTGTTAAATTTGTATTTTGCCAATCTATGTTACTTGCATTAAACGCAACATAAGAAATGGAAGCAGCTTGGACATCCAAAGATGAATATCCAGATTCACAGATTAGTAGACATGAATATAATAGTATATCATAAGTGTAATTTGTATTCTGCCATAGTTCATTTTGAATGGTTATATAAAGAGATGAACCTTTATTGTAGGCATAATTATTTCTAAAAATAGAATTAGAAATGGTGATCTGCTCATTTAAGCCCAGAAAGTCATCCAACGGCATTGAGGCATCAGTAAGATAAGATATACCTCCTCCATAGATGGCAACACCATTGTTCAAATTTATGTTTTCCATATTGATTAAAATTCTTGAGTATTTAACAACAATATTGATCCCAGCACCATAGTATGCCTGATTTCTATATGATGTGATGTTGGAAAGAGAGATATTTACTTCACAGCCGGTTTCAACATGCAGTGTAAGGCCTGTCCCTGCTGAATTAGAGACAGGAGTAAAGTTTCCATAATTGCAGTCTAAACCCAAGCTAAAGAGACATGAAGATATGTACCAACTGGTATAGCCTGTGCCACCTTGAATTGCATAGTCAATTATAACATTTCCACCACCACAGGGCCCAACAGTACCGTTATTCCAATACACTGTTATTGGATTGCAAGCTGATTGTTCACTTATCAATTTCTTTTGTAAATTATCTTTTACATACTGGCCATTTCCAATGAACGATGATCTTGTGATCTGTGAATTTCCTATTACATCTGTTGCCCACAAGCCATTGCCTGTGCTATTCTGTACTGATACCCCATCCATTGTTAGAGAATTGATATAGTACATTTCAATGGCAACACCACGATTGCCACCACAATTAAGAATAGTAAGATTGGTAATAGTGAGGTTTGTAATTATATGGAAACTGAACCATGTAGATGTGTTGCAAATAATGATGCTGGATGAAGAACTATATCGTATGGTGTTGTCCGTGTTGTAGGAATCAAATCCATACTGCTTCACATTGTAATCAATACTAAATTCATGAAAATCTCCAATTCCTAACAATGTAAAGTTCTGTACAGTTTCTATGAGTGGCACCTGATAATTTATTATGTGCTCTCCTGGCAGAAAAACAAAGATGGTATTTGACTGTTTAAAGTATTGTCCATACGATTCCAAGTAAGTGTTGAAGTCATAGCATGGTGAGTACGAGCAACTTCCATTTGCTGACACATAGTATATATTTGCACTGCCCAAAGAAATTCCACACCAAATAAAAAAGAAAGTAACCACTTGGTAGTACATGGTTGATTTTATCACTGCTAAAAATAAAAAATAAACTATAATCAATATTGCAAATACCTCAACACATATAAATAAGCCTGTAGTAATGTGCCATTATGTGAAGGTTACATGCTAATTAATCAAACAAAGTATCTTATTGTAGTGTTGTAAATTAATTTGCCTATAAAATAATATGCTGTCATTATAAATTAACTTGATACAAGTATGACTAAATAAGTTTTGTAAAAAATCTTGAGTCCTCTGCAGTTTAGCACATATCTTGATTGTGTGTTACCCTGTGGAACTTTCTCCAGGGGTAACATTCAAAGAAAATAAGTAATACATTGCTCAAAGGAAGAGGAGGAGGAGGAGGAGGAGGAGGTAACTTTTATAACAAGTAGGGGGAAAGGGCATCAGATAGGAGTGAAGTTTTGTCTTCAACCGATAGTTTAAAGTATGTCATACATTGATTGCCTAAATCACTGGCGCGAATCGAGCGGGAAACCGCGCACGCAGTAAAGAAACCAACGAACAGAACAAATCAGTAGGTACAGGATCTCTCTATCTACAAACCGAATTTGAATTTGAAGCAATTTGATTACTCCTGCCGAAAAGTTATGACGGGTTCAAAACCTGTGGGGTATCGGACGTTGTAATACTGGCACGGAGCAGGTGCAAAACTACGAAATGTATTGTATCATAGAAAAATGGTGTTAGTAGTATGAAAGGTTGACGTTACCGTTCGGACGTTATAACGATTCAAACACATGCAACGGATGTTTATACGAAGTAAGTCAACAATAAATTGTGGTCATGTGATTGGTAGACTGTACTAAATTCATGCTATTGACGTCGACGTTTTTATTGGAGTGCCAACTGAGCAGAATAATCAAAAGACCACGTGCACGTTCGTAGCCGAGATGCTCAACGTGTGCTATAATTTGAACAGAAGATACACATACACCAATCTGAGCGCCAGTGTAGTAACTACAACCTGCAGCTGATATGCTGTACGCGTAGCTGCATCAGCAAACAAGGCTTTTTATATGCATTGACTCAGCTAATAAATGAGCACGACACGACAGGTAATTGCTGCGCACTAGTATGTATCATTATAAAGGGTTAACACCATGAAGATGTTGGAAAATGCAACCATGACGTATACGAGTACAAGTAACGAACTAACTATCAAATAATCACGTACCTTACTTTGGAATTGGCAGCATGTACACAATAAAAAGTCACGTGATCAGTGTAGATATGAATAATAATTTTTTGCCTGATGGGCAATTTGACCTCTATACTTCTGGTTTGGGCCACTTACTGGTACCAAGAAGAATTTCTACTTTTGCACATCAGTGCTCCCCCCCCCTCCCACACACACACACATACACACACATACACACACATACACACACACACAACACATAATGACACAGTTACATAACAAACTAAAGTTAAGCATAAAGAAGGATCCACCTTGAGATGGTTAATGTAGCATTGAACATCAAGTTGAGCATGCTATACAAGTACTAGTATTTATAGGAACGATTCCAGATGAACTTTATGGATACCTTTCCCCAAGCACCATAGTATTCTACAACAGTAAGCTAGTGGTATACAACACCAGCACAAGAAAGTGCACTTTGTGTTATTAATATGCCTACGTTCTTCAGTACAGTCGATAAATTTGGCTGCACTATGCAGCTGACAATCCCGCTGCTGAACAGTTCGGATTTAGTGGTGATGTAAATGAGATATCAAATGCAGCTGCAGGCTTACCAAAGGTAGCAAAGCGTCTGCTGGATAAAATGAGGTGGCTTTGTGGCAGCACTCCACATTGCGCATGACGTGTGACCATGTCTCCTCTCTTGCCAAGCCGCTGTGGCCCAGCAGATGAGAGAATGGCTTTTGAGTATATCAGTGCCTCACTTTCAGATTGTGCGGTCCGGTGTTTACCTGGGGTTTACTCCCGGGTAAACTTTCGGAATGGTTTAAAACCGTAGAACCATTTCTTCTCTAGCATCCATATTTCTATTGTTGTTATATGCAATGCAACTATTATATTTATAATTACCTAATATAAATAATGAAGCGGGGGATTTCCCATCATGCCGATTCGCATTCCTTTCATAAGGACAAAATCTGTAAGTCGCGATCGATCGCATAGTAAGGCAAGATGTTCGGATTGAAAACACATCTACATCGCTACTAATAGTAAAGCCTGGTGGGCGAGGACATATGAGCGAAACTTAGAAACGATATCATGACGAGTGAACTCGGACCAGGCGCTAGTGAAACGTTCAGTGACGATGAACACATAACGTTTGACAGACTAGCTGTATTTCGTGACATGGAGGAAGCGTTGGAAGGTCTGGTGAGAAAATACCTCATCTCGCCGGACGATTTGAAGAACCTGCTCGAGGTACGGTTTCTCGATTGTTTACATGACGTCATAATGAACGCGTAGCGTGGATAATATATTATGTCTGGGTTGTTGTGAGTGTAGCAAAAAGTCAAAGTACTTTGTGGAGAGTAAGATCATACTCCAATAAAAAATAATAATAACCCCAAACTTAGAGCCTCACTTTCAGATTGTGCGGTCCGGTGTTTACCTGGGGTTTACTCCCGGGTAAACTTTCGGAATGGTTTAAAACCGTAGAACCATTTCTTCTCTAGCATCCATATTTCTATTGTTGTTATATGCAATTCAGCAAATTGTCAATTTATTTTTATACCACACATCCTTGGTTGATAAAATGTAAAACTAACGGATATGGTTCTTTAATATGCATTTCGCATAAAAGTACTGTATTATGAAGCTTTGTGTGTGTGTGTGTGTGTGTGTGTGTGTGTGTGTGTGTGTGTGTGTGTGTGTGTGTGTGTGTGTGTGTGTGTGTGTGTGTGTGTGTGTGTGTGTGTGTGTGTGTGTGTGTGTGTGCTACTTATACATTCTATTTGGCAGTTCCAGCTCTAATCAGTTTTGCCACTTTTGCACACAGAACCTGCAATGATCACAATGTGTATTGTGTGATAGATGCCAAGATGGCATATTCATATACATGTACATGTAGCTCTGTTCCCACTGCACTATATTACATGTACATGTATCATAGCTGTTCCAAAGCCAGATACACAATGGAAAATTTTAATATTACAGATAATCGATGGGTGGAAGATTTCTTTTGCATAGAATGACTAATACCTTTGCCCCAAAGGAAGTACCGCATTTGTAACGCAAGCATTAAAAAAAAAAATCGCAAGCGTACCTCCCTGCGAATTGAGTTCCTTAACAAAAAACCAGTCCCGCGAGAACTTCTGCACTATTGCCCAATTTTATAGCATCGTGTTGGCGCTGCATAGAACTTGATTATATTACAATACTATTTCCTTGCAGCTTGTGGTTCACTTTGAAAGGCAACACTCTAAAGATTATGGATAGTTACATCCCATAAAACAACTGAATATCCCTCCAAGGATACTTAATTGTCACATACATTTGATCTTACCAATAAAGATTTTAACTACTAATGCCAAATAACAATTTATTTTGAGCTAGTCATGCAAAAATCTGACATTCTAAATCCTAGGGCCCAGGCTCCTAATTTTAACCCCATTTTGGATAGCTAGACATTATACTTGGTTAGACACATATGGTTTAACTTATGTACATAACTACAAGAACCTTTCTCTGTGTGTTAGAAATAAGGTTTTTGGCTACACACTTTACATACATCACCTTAGTACCTCCCAAGTCTAGGTAGTGATGGCTCTGTCAGAAACAATGGATCAGAGTTCAAAGGAACTTGATGAGCTCAACAAGCAAAGGGGCGAAATAGAAAACATGTGGTTAGCTGAGAAAAATAAGTGGAGACTGGCTGAGAAGGTTAGGATTTCTGTCAATGAAAATGATGCACCACGTCTGCACATATTTAGAGCAAATTGGAGCTAGAGTGTCAGTACGACATTGAACGTGCGCAGTTTGTCAGTGAGAAGAGAAGTTTGGAAGGAAAGAAAGCAGACTTGGAAGCCAGACTGGCGCAGACCAAGCAGCAGAGTACGTGACCTGACCACTTAGTAATCTGGTAACTGGTTGCTAGGTAACCTGAAAACTAAGTAACTGGTCACTGGGTAACCTGACAACTAAGTAGCCTAGTAACTGGCCTGTAGCCTAGTAACTGGTCACTAGGTAACCTGACAACTAAGTAGCCGAGTAACTGGTCACTAGGTAACCTGACAACTAAGTAGCCTAGTAACTGGTCACTCAGTCCCTACCTGACCTGATTACTCACAATACATTATCATTATTTATCATGTGTTGTTTTGCCCTGGCCAATTAGAACAGGAGATAGAATCTGAGCTCCTCCAGTTGAAGGACAAGATAGCACATGATGAACACACCAGGAGAAAGGTAAGTGTGCTTTTCACCTGTCAAATACGTTAGTCCTCCATAATTTTATTCACCAAGTAACGGTTCACACTCTTGCAGCTCACACAACACTACAGAAATCAGTTTGAAAACATAAGAACTGCTTCTATTAAGAGGTTTGCATATGAACTAGCATTGTTACAAAAGGTCAACGTATTGCAAGGAAACATATAGCACATATTTGAGCAATAGCCATTAATAGGACAGAACTACCACACAAGTGCATACATGACATGATATTTTGCAATGTCAGGGCCACATCTCGAAAGAGGCAGCGATGGAAGTATGCAAAACCTTCCCAACAAGACCAGCTGCTTCCTGTACCTGGGCCACACCCAGAAGTCAACGAGCCTGTGGTAACTGAAGCTATATCAGAAGACAACGTAGGTAATGTGCAGTGCTATATTGATCCATACACCGAGGGAACTCACTAACTTTATGAAATGCTAGTGTAACCATAGAAGGCACGGAATGACCATAGAAAATTTGGAATACTATAAACTTAATTCCCTAACAGATGGCATGTACAAGATGGCATGTACTAGATGGCATGTACTAGATGGCATGTACAAGATGGCATGTACTAGATAGCATGTACTAGATGGCATGTACTAGAGGCATGTACTAGATGGCATGTACCGGTACTAGAGGAGGCATGTACTAGAGGAGGCATGTACTAGATGGCATGTACTAGATGGCATGTATTAGTATTGGAAGTGTTCAAGAATCCAACACATTGGAATTTAATTCCACCATCTACGCTATAAATGAAGTGGATAAGCAAGTCCCCAGTCCCAGTATGTGATACGACTACTAGACACACCACCATAGAAGGGCCAATAGGTGATACAATGGGCAAATGTAAACATCTTCTAATTGATGGTTGGCTCCAATATTTATGTTACCACACTGAAGCGTTACCTGTGCCAAGCACCTTGGATGTAGGAAGTATTGGATGGGTGAGTTGTGAAAGTCATCACACACATCAAAATAACATTAGTACCTTCCCCCCCCCGCACCCCTATAAATCTGTACAGCAAGACGGAACGGACGAACAGAATGGCTATGTGTTTGCCCAATCTGCACCAGAAAACCTGGAGGGGATAACCCTCTATGACGAGCTCATGTCTGCAATGGATCCTGTTGCCTTAGGGGGTTCCAAGGCAGACCTCCAAATGCTACTGAAGGAGAAGGAACAGTGGGACAACGATAGATCAGAGCTGGTGAGCGAGGGACAGAGGTTCAGGGAAGAGAAGGAAGCCTTAGAGAGGTCAGTGTACGCATTTCCAGAGCTGTATCAAGCTATCCAGAAATGTATCATTTTGAAAGTGAGAACACAAGGCTTCGCATTGAAATCGACAATTTGCAACAAACGGAGAAAGCTCTCCACGCAAAGCTACTTGAGTGCGTCCTATTTTTATGCGTGCATATGGACTTGTATCTATCCATGTGGGTGTGTGCATGCATGTGTGTGGGTGGATGTGTATTGCTTATGTATGCACATGTCTATGTGTGTCAGGCCCGCAGCACTGGAAGCGCGTACTCAGGCTAAGCAGGTATTCACTACTCACACTACCCATATATGGTATCAACCACACCATATATGGGTAGCAAGAACAATAAATATGCGCTTGGCCTGAGTACACGCCCTCCAGTGCTACGGGCCTGTGTGCACAGGTTGAGATCAAACACACCATCAATTTTCACCATACATGGGCTTTAATAGCACCATATATGGTATAATCACCCCGACAGGTGCACCTGAGTATGTACATGAGTGTAAATGTGCATGCTGCATGAGGTTATGCATGCGTAAAGTTTTCACTCACATGTGTCATGTTGCCTTTTCGCTTTCTAGAGTACGGAAGGAGGCAGACATTGTCCTCAGTACCTACTTTAACCAGGTAGGTATGTACGTAGGTGGGTGGGCACAGTGAACCCTTTGCTCCTTTGCAAAGTCATAACCGTCTGCAGCTAGCTCGCTTTGTGGTGTTGCGTTCTTATTAAAGTGCATGTTCTCTTCCCCAGCCTTATAAGGACTTCTGCATTACACAAGTGGAGCTGCTTAATGTGCTTAAAATGCATCAAAATGCTCAAATTCAACTTGAAAGTGAAAGAGAAGAAAAAAGGAGGTAATTGTCTGTGAAGGCATTGCATATATGGTGTCCCTCGAGACTATAAAAGAGTGAAAACCATAAATGTTTTTGTTCATTGACATATGTATATACCATTACAAGTGACAGTGCCATGACACATGTAGTGATGTGGTACCATGTACATGACTTTAGCTCACATGTAGTGATGTGGTACCATGTACATGACTTTAGCTCACATGTAGTGATGTGGTACCATGTACATGACTTTAGCTCACATGTAGTGATGTGGTACCATGTACATGACTTTAGCTCACATGTAGTGATGTGGTACCATGTACATGACTTTAGCTCACATGTAGTGATGTGGTACCATGTACATGACTTTAGCTCACATGTAGTGATGTGGTACCATGTACATGACTTTAGCTCACATGTAGTGATGTGGCACCATGTACATGACTTTAGCTCACATGTAGTGATGTGGCACCATGTTTTTTGGTAGGTTACAACAGCAGTTGGAGAATAAAAAAACATGGTTTGACAGGTAATATGAGGCAGCTGTTGAATGTGGTGTAATCATTCTGCTCAACTTTGAATTAGATTTCGATCGAAGATAAAAACAGCACTCAGCAAGGACAGATCCATTCCTGATGAGGAGAATGGAAATGAAATTGAAAGGTTTGACTTACTGCTAACAACTCTTTCCCACTTACCCCCCCTCTCTCACTTTCCTCCCTCTCTCTCTCTCCACCTATTCTAGACCAAATGAACTACCAGCGAGACAGGACACTCCATCCCTCCCAGGCAGACCAAACATGCCTCTTCCCAACACAGCACAGGGACAGCTTACCTCATGTGCCCACACCACTACTGTCAAAGATTGGCTACTTACCAAATCATCCTTTGTACCTAATGACTCCTTACCAGCTTGGGTGGGCCATATTCCACTGTCTGGTATAGACATAAGAAGTGTAAGCACATAGTCATCTGTGTATTGAGGAAATTTCTAAACACCTTCCTGAGTACGGACATCTTTGATTTCTCATTTGCCAGATTGACTGTGCCACAGTGGGAAGAGTTAGAAAGACTTTCTCTAAAGACAACTCTCCCCATAGCAGCCTCAAGAAGAATGCAAGTGCCCAGACCTTAACTCCAGGCTGTGAGGTGACCAATGAAGGCTCGGAGTGTCACTGGAAGGCTGAAGTCTGGATAGCCACCAGCGACGAGTTCTCAGCATTTATTGAGATAGTGGATCTCCTTGGAAAGGTACAGAATATTCAGACACGCCATGTTTTGGGTCGTCCATCATGTGTGCAGGGGACAGTGCACATACATAAAGGACACACACATGCACACACACATGCACACAAAGACTACAAGCACATATGTGCAATTCACTTAAATCCTCAGTTGTGCAAAGGTGTGCACACACCCAACTACAAATCTTCATTTCATCATCTGTGAAAGGTTGCCACAAGATTATGCAATTCTCTGATTGCTTGCGTGCCAGCTGTTAGCCCAAATATGCCCCAATGGCGCCTGTGTGTGTGTGTGTGTATGTGTGGTGTGTGTGTGTGTGTGTGGTGTGTGTGCATGTGGTGTGTGTGTGTGTGTGTGTGTGTGTGTGTGTGTGTGTGTGTGTGTGTGTGTGTGTGTGTACAACTTACCACTCAACTTTTCCCTCTACAAGGCTAAGAAGGTACGCCAGAGGTTTCTGGTGAAGCCAAGTACCCAGAGGGTTCAGTGCATGAGGGCTATCCCTGGTTATGTGGAGCCATCGCAAGACTACTTAAACTACCAAAGCTTGGACCTCAGTTGGGTGGAAGATATGTACTCATCTAAGTCTCAGCCGCGTCCCTCTACTGCCATTGATAGTATGCCAACCATTGGGAGGGGGGGGAACACTACTCGTGAAAATGATGGAGAGCTTTCCTTGCAGGTGAAGCAAGGTTCTCCAAGTCTGAGGAGTTCAGTCCTGAAGGTATGCAGCACCCATTGGGTGTGAAGACCAACCAACTTATTATTGCATTTTTATATCTTCCTCACCATCTTTAACTCTAATGCAACCTAACTATTGCATCACCAATGCCATGCGTGACTGGTAGATTACTGTGCATGACTGGTAGATTACTGTGCATGAGACTGGTAGATTACTGTGCATGACTGGTAGATTACTGGGCATAAATGGTGCATGTAAATGCTGCACACACACACACACACATGCACACACACATGCACACACACACGCACACACACACACACACACACACACACACACACACACACACACACACTGAATGCATGCACATGCATTCAAAAACAAACAATGATATACATTGTGTGTGCATGCACCGACAATGACAGGTACAGAAGTCCATGATCACAATCTGCTGGAGTCTGTAACAGCTGGGACCCCGCCTAAAAGCAAGAATACCACAAGACGGATGTGCTTGAAAAAGAAAACATTTGTGAGGAAGAAGCCAACAGACTCCATGTGGCTGATCACAGCAGATGGAAGGTGAGGTCTGGGGAAGAGAAGTGGGGTGGAAAGGGGAGGGTAGAGGGAGGGTAGAGGGAGGGAAAGAGGGGAGGGGAGGGGAGGGGAGGGAGAGGGAAGTGATGGAGGTGATTTAGTGCACTAACTCCCTTCATCCTCCACAACTGATGATACTGACTACATATGTGTATGCTACAAAGTTGTAGTATGTTACCTACATTGCACTAAGGGGGTGATTAATGATGTCTCCCATAGACCCCATGGAATCAGGGCGTGGGTATATTATGCCCCGCCCCCTAATGTTAATCTCCGCCCCCACAGGTTATGCTTCTACCCCACCAGTGATCCAAGCCATGTCCTCATCAACAGCATCCAGTTGTGCCAGAGAGCCTTCTGCCTTCTGTGAGTACCATAGGTCTAGCCTATGTGTGGTGTTAGTACCATAGGTCTAACCTGTGTGTGATGTTAATACCATAGGTCCAACCTGTGTGTGGTCCGTAGGTCCAACCTGTGTGTGATGTTAGGATCATTTCTGTGCACACACCACTGCAGATATGCTCAATCTAAGGTATTCGTGGGACACACTGGAGCACTAATGACTATTTATAGCAAGTTAACAGGTTAGTAAGGGAATAGACTAACCTTAATAATGGAAGGATACTACTAATGGGAGGTGACTAATCTTTGTATTGTGAGGAGACTAACTTTAATAATTGGAGACTAACCTTAATAGTGTGAGGAGACTTACCTTAATGGTGGGAGGAGACTAACCTTAATTAATAGTGGAATTAATAGTGACAGGATCATTACAATTTTTTTTTCATACTTAAGGAACATGGATACTAGACAGTCCAAAGAAAATCAATCTCTCCTCCTCCTCCCTCTCCACCACCACTGGCTCCAGTGATGATGTGAGGTGTATGGTTGAGGTGGGGCATCAGCTGTGGGTTGCTTGTGGTGGATCCATTAATTTTTTTGATGCCACTACGTTGGAAGTGAAGGTATCATGGCACACCTGAGAGCGTGTGTGTGTGTGTGTGTGTGTGTGTGTGTGTGTGTGTGTGTGTGTGTGTGTGTGTGTGCGTTAAGTGTTGAATGCACACACATATGCACACACGCACACACACACACACCTGTACACACATATATATACACCTGTATAGCTGTACACACGTATACACATGTACACTCATATACACTCATGCACACATCCACACACATACATGCAAATACAGTGTAAATAATATGCATTATGCATTGAATTAATAGGGGTTCACCACTGTTCCTGAGGGCATTCTCAACAACATTGTTGTGTCAGGAAGTGTTGCTATGGCTACAGTACAGAATGGCTCCACACTCTACATATATGACACTGAATCTACAAACCTGTTGACCACTTTCAGTCTGACTTCACTGGCCTCCATGATAGGCATACCACCAGGTGAGTATGAAAGAAGGAGGAAGGAAAACGTGTTCTGCGAAGGGGGAGGAGGGAGGAAGTGTTCTGGGAGGGGGGAGGAGGGAGGATGGAGGATTTGTTCTGGGAGGAAGGTGGAGGAAGAAGGGGTTGAGAAAAAAAATGTGGGAAGGGAGAAGGGAAAGGAGAAATTAGTAAGGATTGCAATAACACTCTTTGTTCCAGATAAACTTCAGATCAGTGGCATAATTGCTGATGAAGTGACAATGTATGTTTGCACCTCAAATGGAAAGATGGCCACCATTCCTACTGCTAGTGTGCTCTCATTGAAGCACTCTGATACAGTAGCAGACCAGTGTGCTACATCGGCCCACAGCCATCTTGGGGCTGCTGCCTGCCTCTTGCACATACCACTGCCATCAAGCTGTTACCAGCCTCAGTTAGGGCAGGGCAGGAACAAGACTGGCAGCGACCATGACTTCATGATAATGTCTGCAGGGATGGGACACTGCAGCCAGCAGCTGTGTGATGAAGGGTATTGCGTGATGGCGTGGAGCTGCCCAACAAGAGCATCCATTTAATCCATTGTAGTGTAGGGGGCATGCTATATGGTGCGTTCATATCAACGTCGTTAATATTATCAGCAGTATAGCAGTGGAATTTTTCACATCTCAATTTGACTAAATGTTTGTCGGCATGCTATGCTTTTTTTATAGAAATATATTCTGATGACAACGCACTTGTTCTTATAAACATCGTTTCGGAAATAGTTGCATGTATTTAATTAACGTCATAAAATAATATAATTACAGTATCCCTACCCCTATATCAACCCCCCTATACCATGGGGGTCGATATGAGGGTACGGTACATGTGGGAAACATAGAGATGTTGGGCTAGGGTTTTGTGTTCCTAGAGATCGTCTCAACCCACCGCTAATGACTTCACTTTGTGAAGTCATTTAGCAATATAAGATGATTTATGTCAACTATACCTGTTTTGATCCTCCCAGCAGTTATTAGCGGACTATACCATGGGGATTGGAGGCAGTTGATACGAGGTAAGGGGGTAGGGTGTCTACCGCGGTGTATAGAAAATAAATTCGTTTCTGCCAGTTTTACATTTGACGGTGCATGCTCGTTACAGATCCTTTAGACCTTGGCCGAAATTACCAAGCTCTAATTCTTTTTCTCTGGTCTGAAGTCAGAGTGTCAAAGTGAAGCTATTCGATCGCAATACACGTAATTTTCTATCTCTAAAGTATCTATGTCTATACTAACTACGCGTATCGCGATCGAATACAGTAGCTTCACTTTGACGCTCTGGCTTGAGATCAGAGAAAAAGGATTAGAGCGCTTGGCAATTTCGGACCTAGCTCCAAAGGACCTGTACAACGAGCATGCACCGTCAAATGTAAAAGGGATGTTAAACTGGCAGAACGTGAACAAATCTATTTTCTGTACACCGCTGTAGACAAATGTACCTTCGGGAGGACGCCCGGTACATTAGATCAATATTAACTGCTGAGAGGATCAACAGGGTATAGATAAACCACCTTCTAATGAGATTCCATTACACAGTGATTATCATTGGCGAACACAAAATCCTAGCCTAATATCAATATGAATAGGACATATTTTCCCAAGGTTGATATAAGGGTGGGTTAATTGATATAGGGGTAGGAATACTGTATATACTTTCTTTGGGAGATACCCCGGGGATTCCCTGTCTATTTAACTATATAAGTCTATATAATAATATTGCAATTCACACAAAATGTCGGACTGGTCCATTTTTGTGAATGGTTTCGAAGGGAAGACGGTCATCATTTCGGTTCCGGGGCCTCACCCAGAGGTTTGCCACTTTAGAAAGCGATAGTTAACTAGATTAGTTACTTCTATGTTTGCACCCAAGCGCATGAAAATTAAGGACTTCAAAGTGAAAGTAAAGGAAAAAACCGGCGTTGACGTGCAATACCAGCGCCTTCTGTACGCAGGGAAGGACCTGGGGAAGGATGCAGAGGACGATAACAAGTGTCTAGGCGACTTTCCGCCCCTCGGTAACCAATCTCAACTTCAACTTGTGGCACGATTACTTGGCGGCTCCACCAAAGTCACCAGAGTCATCGATCGGTCGATCAGAAGAAGCAAAGGTCCCTGCATGATTACCTTCGTCGACTACGATACACCCGAGTGCGTTATATTACCTTGCAGCCACATCGTTCACCCAGATGAGCTGATGAGCTTCTGCCAGAATGAAGTGTTTGATAACCGAAAATGGGAATTGCGTTGTTACCAGCCTGGCTGTAAATCCGAATGGCCTCTGAGTTTCATTGCAATGTGCGGTGCCACACGCCACGAGCTGGAACTTCTCGAAAAGGGGTTATCGGAGAATCACTGCAATCTAAACCCCGCGGCTGACATACGTCAGTGCCCTGGTTGCCACAGTTACTGTGAGCGGGTCGACCCATCCAACGGCAGGGTTCGCTGCTGGCAATGCACCAAGAAGGCGGGCGGCAAAGCATACGAGTTCTGCTGGGATTGTTTTGGCCTATGGGTTGGGGACCACAAGTGCCCCCTTGGTGAAGCCATTAAGGTTCTCTTATCTGCTCCAGAGAAGGAGATCAATGGCGTCAAGTGCCCCAGTATACGTGCGTGCCCCAAGTGCAGCTCGTTGATTGAGCACAAAGAAAGGTGCAAGCATATGGTGTGCAGTGCTGCAGTATGCAAAACGGAGTTCTGTTTTGTCTGCCTCCGGCCTAAGGTCAATGGGAGTTGGCAGTGTGGTGCTTTCAACACGAAATGTGACCCAGCTCCTAGACAGAAGAGGTTGACCACTCGCTGACTGTCGGATATTAAGATTTACTTAGTTGGTGTGTGCATGTCCGTCTATTCTACATGTAATCCTATTTTACTGTACATCGCTTACAGAGTGATGCAATTGTAATTAAATAAAATATATACTCACAAGGCGCTCGTTCACATGCAAGAAAGTGCATGGTTGGTGTGGCTTAAAATATAATGGGACAGTGTCCAGCAAAATCACCCTTCTGGGTTATTTTTGATTTTTTATGAACTGCATGCAAGAGCCTCTATCAAATGATCATTACATATCCTAAATCGGACTATCCATCACAAAGTTATTAGGCACTGAATTTATAATTACAGCCATACATTTCAATGTGAGCGTTACTTTTCTTTTGCTTGTCCTCAAGAATTTGGAAAAGATGCTGGGCGTTGTCCCATAAAAGGATTGGAAGGTGCACATCTATATACAGAGTCTTTGCGAAAGAGCGCAACTCTTTTAAATGGATATGATTTCTTAATAGGATTGTCAATCTATGAATGTACGTTTAGTCAAATACGAACCGCATTGTTACAATTCGTTTATCTTTAGCAGTTCAAAAGATAAAATCAAATAGCTTGCAATGAACTAAATTGACAAAACAATGTACGACAACTTTTAATTAATAACGTGATTTATAAACTGCAGAATAAAATTGATGAGTCTTTGAAACAGTATGACATTTGACTGGCATTTTACTAGTTAATATTCAAAACAACAAATCAAACTTGAAAAAGCTATATGACCACTACGTTTTTATTAACTTTGAGTTTAATAACGCACCATTAAATAATCCATTACCAAATCAAATGGTGTTATGTACTTCATTTTATATCGGAATAATTTATGATGGTTATTAAAAATATTTACCACATAACAGCTTAACTTTAAAGCAATGATGGTCTTAAATGTTTATAACTCACTATTGAACCTATAGGAACTTGAAATCAGTACTGTTCCACTGCATATCCAGATCTTGTGTTACTTATTATTAGTTATTAAATCAATTATCAATATTGAATAACTTTGTTAATAGAGGGCTTTGAATATGAGGGATTTGATAGTTACTTAACCGCTTAAAATATCTAATTGGATTATTTGATGCCTAACTACTGCAACATTTAAGAAATCAAGCAGTTATCTAATTTCAATCCTGAGTTATAGGGATTTTAAAGCGTTGCGTTCTTTCGCAAACACCCTGTATTTAAAATGTAATGGTGCTATAAATTCTTTCTTTCCTTCTCAGTCAAACCTTGTCTTTTTTTGTTTTGTTGTTGGTTTTACAGTATCGTTCTCAGGTTCACGTAAAACCGCTACTAAGTGAATCAGTCTGGAGATTATTATAATACCGATGAACCTTCAAAATTACTATTGCAAATGAGGTTGGTGTTTCAGTCTTGTTGATTGCGTCTTTATACTTTCCTAATTCGTGGTCATTGCATGCACTAAATGTTTAAACTCATTTGTATACCTATGTGCAGGTTGGAAATGTATATACACTCAGGTAGTCTTTGTGATGACATCATCATAATCCTCATATACAAACTGAACATGTTGAGCTGAAATGTACATGTATATATATCTTTACAGCATGCATGCCCATTTGGTGGTACATGCTTTGGCAGTGGACGGCACAGTTGTAGCGTGCTATTATAGTAAATTGGTCACGGTTTGAGGTCATTGGTCACGGCTTGAGGATCTTTATCTCACACTATTATCTCGCAAGCTGTGATAGAAAGTTGCAATACAAATTAAAACATGGCTACAAAAACAGAGCCTTAGTTAGCATTTCAAAACTATTAGTGTCTTTCTACTGAAATTCGGACAGCCCATGACCATCATGGGTATAGTTCATTTTCAATGCAGGAATAATTTTACTTGTCATGCAAAGTTGCTAAAACAGGTTAGATGCCTCTCAATAACAAATCAACAAACTCTAAAAAAAAAATTCTACACTGCCTCTAGCAAATCAAATGACACTTGTGGTTTCCTGAGAGGGAAAGCCCCACTGTTCTCAAGTGCCCATCCAGCCTGAAGCAGCACGTGTTCCTCGTGCCATCGTCCCATCAGTTGCACACCAATAGGCAAACCACTCTTTGTGTACCCGACGGGTAACACGAGGCCAGGAATCCCGGTGAAGTTGGCCAGAAACGCATACCTCATGAGCTGCCCACTGGATGTGGCATCTGATATTCCCTTGGGGACAGCAGCCGGGGTGATGGCTGGTGCAGGTATGGCAGTGGCGGGGGTCACAATGATGTCCACACTCTCAAACAAGTGCCTGAGGATCTCCACAGCTCGCGTGCGCTGCTTCTGAGCGTTGATGTACTCTAACGCTCTGGCTTTGTAGCCAAACACCAGCAGCAGGAGCGTCTCCAAGTTCATCTCCTGAAAGTGGCGGTCGACGTCAGCCAACAGAGCGCTGCCCATCTCTGTGCTAATCGAAACAAAGTGGGCCACCCTGCTCTCCTCCAGCTCCGGTATCACTATCTCCTTCACCTCAGCCCCAAGTGCCTCCATCTGCCTCACTGCGGCCTTGCACGCCGCCACCACTTCAGAGTCTGCGTGCTCAAAATACTTCCAATAGACGCCCACCCGCAGTCCCGTCAATTCTGTCTCTCCTAGCCCCTTCAAAGAAGCCAGTTTCATGTCTGAGTGCTCAGACAGGATGTCCAGGGCTATAGCACAGTCCAGCACAGAAGCACCAAGTGGCCCGTGGGCCCCCACCGTAGCCGCTAGATGCAAGATTCCCTTGTTGTCCAGGGACCTGTTGGTGGGTTTCAGTCCAACCACACCACACACACCCGCTGGGACTCTGATGGAGCCACCGCCATCCGACCCCAGGGCAACGGGACAGAGGCCTGCAGCCACGCACACGGCCGAACCGGAGGAGCTCCCTCCAGCAAAGTGGTCGGGGTTGTGAGGGTTGCGGGCGTGGAGGTGGAGCCGATTAGGGTTGGACCCAAGGGTGCCTGTTCCAAACTCGTGCATGTTGGCCACTCCAATCACTAGGGCGCCTGCGTTCTTCAGTTTCTTTACAGAGCCACCTTCCACGAGACCTCTGGATAGCTCTGGAACGAACGCTGAGCCCCCGCGAGTTGGATATGGCTCCACCATGAACTGCCCTTTAATAGCTACGGGGACACCATCCAAAAGCGACAGAGGCTTTCCTTGTTTCCAGCGTTCAGTGGAGGCCGCAGCCATGGCTAACACGACGCCCGCGTCCGAGTCCACAATCCCCTTAAGAGGGGGTGTCATCGAATTAGACCGTGCAATGAACGCAACTGCTCTGTTGGCTACGTCGGTCGGCGTGCATGAACCGGAGCGGAAGGCTTGAACGTAGTCTGCAACGGTGTTCAGTCGAAAAGCCTTGTAAGTGGATATCCTTTTATCTATCAGCGGATGTAGAACGATACTGTTGGAACCAGCGTTGTCTTGAAGATGACGAGGGACATCTGGATAGTAAGTAGGCTCTTCTGGGATGTAGAGGTAAGACAACAGGTCTAAACCACCCTGTTGCAAGATTAATGGGACCAACAGGGTCTTCCCAATGCGTGTATATGCAAGCCAAATCAGGAACTGTAACGCCGTGCCGGTGGCGGGGACGGTAGGCATGTCCTTGATCATGTAGGCAGCCGCTTCAGGTGTTTCCAGGACAACGCGAATGGGCGGTACTACCCTAACTCGTCGGGTTGCTCCATGTCGTCTGGGCGTTCGAAGTAGGTAGTATATGAGCGAGGCCAAAAGTATGAGCAAACATATAAGCAGTACCATGACTGGGAACCGCCCACACGTACACAAAAATGTAATTGGCGAGGGAGGGGTAATCTGGGGACCCGACTGATGGTTGTACCAATGGAATACATGTGGAGCTTCAATCAGATTCATGCTGCTGCACGATTTTGTGCAGTAGCATGAGAAACCATCCACAATTTTGAAACTGTTGAGACTACACTCAGTTTCATCAGGAAATGGTCCGTACTTTCAAATACCGTGATTTTCGTCTATATGTTCTGCTCTTTTGAAGCGGGACCTTTCTTAACTGCAATTTAGCACAGAGAGAAAAAGGTGTGAAATACAAAGAAGCAAGCAAGTAAGCCTGTCACTGTCTGCGCATCGTACATGTAGAGGTAATCGAAAGAGCCCACCTTTTTTGAAAACGGCCCAGCCAAATGCTCAAGAAACTAACACAGACGGATAGAAAGACTATCCGAGTATTTATAAATAGGTGGAAATCTTTTACAAAGGCCACCAAAACGGAGGTCAAGTAGTCAATATTACGTCCAAGTTTTAACGCTAAAAGATTTGCAGTATTTAAACTAAAAACATTCTCAATGAGAGTGTTGGTGGGATATAGGATTTGAAGGCAATAGTGGTGTAAAGCAAGCAAACAAGGGTCTAGCAATAAGGGAAATTTAAATCCGGGAAGACCCTATTTTTCTACGGCCGCGCGGTTTTGCGACATAAAAAGCGCGAATCGGCACGTTTTCGTCTTCTCGTTCGATTACAGCAACTAACTAAACGATCCGATCGTCGTTATAAACGGGTCGCGTGATTTCATAGCCGGAGTCAAAATCCTATATGGACGTTTCTAGCGAAACTTCCTATAGTGATAAATTTATTACTCAAGATTCGCAGAAGGTGATTGTCCCATACATACTAAAATTTTAAAAAGCCCATGAGTTTGAGAAGAGTGGAGGTATGGACCATGCTCCAATAATGCCATCTTTCTTTCAATTTTGCCATTGAAACTGATACATTCATAAATTATGGCGACCCTTCCCTCCCTCCCAAATCATATGCAATAGAAGCTTCCAAGTTGCAAACAAATAAACGGTAGTGAGTCATGAGTGACAGTCCATGGTGGAACACATGTAAATACACCTGTGTATACAATCCAACCGTACTGAAGTGACTTAAACTTCCTACACAAATTTTTTCGCTGCTGAAATAGAGAGACATTAAAGCCTCATTACATCCCTTCAACACCTACTTGACATAATTAGCGTCTTCCCCAGGGTTCTACCCGTAAATTCCTGGTAGAATGTACCATATGCCTCACGATGATGCTCACCAACGAACCGATGCATACCTAAACATGTGTGTGCATGCATGCATGTGATTGCAGATGCATATGAAGGGAGGAGAGGTGAGATGAGGAGGAGGGGAGGAGAGGTGAGATGAGGAGGAGGGGAGGAGAGGTGAGATGAGGAGGGGAGGAGAGGTGAGATGAGGAGGGGAGGAGAGGTGAGATGAGGAGGAGGGGAGGAGAGGTGAGACGAGGAGGAGAGGAGGAGGAGGAGTATGAGGGGGAGGAGGGACAGATGACATGTAAAAGGCACAAGTAGGGGGGAAAATACACATCTTGCACAAATGGAGGGACCAACCACCTTGGAGGAGATAAAACATTGAAGGATGCGTGAAGATTTCCCTAAAACTTGCTATGAGCAAATTGACATCTTTATACTATAAAACAGATAAAGGCCAATGGGACAATCAGAGGAGGCTGATGCAGTGGACACACCTGTTTGTAGTTCCGCAGAGCCGTTCTGAACTTTTCAAATGATTCGACACTTAGGGCTGCCTTTAGCTCTGTTATGTAGTCTTCAGCATTGCTGGTTCTGTCAGCTTGTTTGTCCTGAAGTGCATAGAGATGTGTGTAACATACTGAATCATTGCAAGCTGCTCAAAAGTATTTCAGATGGATCAAATTTAGGGCCCATTTGAGGTTGAAGGTGAGGGAGGGGGTGAGGGAGAGTGAGGGAGGGGTGAGGGAGGGGTGAGGAAGGTGTGAAGGATGTGATGGTGGGAGTGAGGGATGTGAGGGTAAGGGTCTATATTTCATGCACATGGTACAAACATACTCATGTACTGTAAGCAACAAGTAGTGTATTAAAATCAAATGTGTTAGTGTAGTAAATATAAAGCTTTCATTTACTATAGCGGACATGTCACATGTACAATATTTACATACACATTTGCACCATATTTGATCAAAAAAATTATTATGCAGTGAAGAGCAAAGGGAGGGAGGGATGAGGGGGAGGGTCCAGGGGGAGGGAGGGGGAGGGGTCCAGGGAGAGGGAGGTGTGAGAGGTCCAGGGTGAGGGAGGAGTGAGGGGGGAGAGGGGTCCAGGGGAGGGAGGGGTGAGTGAGGGGGAGGGGTCAAGGGTGAGGGAGGGGGGAGGGGGAAGAGGGGTCTAGGGGAGGGAGGGGTGAAAGGGGTCCAGGGGGAGGGAGGGGTGAAAGGGGTCCAAGGGGAGGGAGGGGTGAGGGGGAGAGGGGTCCAGGGTGAGGGAGGGGTGAGGGGGGAGAGGGGTCCAGGGGAAGGGAGGGAGGAGAGGGGTCCAAGGGAGGGAGGGGTGAGAGAGGAGAGGGAGGGGGAGGGGTGAGGGGGGAGAGAGGTCCAGGGTGAGGGAGGGGTGAGGAGGGAGAGGGGTGAGGGGGGAGAAGGGTCCAGGGGGAGGGAGGGGGGAGGGGGGAGAGGGGTCTAGGGGAGGGAGGGGTGAAAGGAGTCCAGGGGGAGGGAGGGGTGAGGGGGAGAGGGGTCCAGGGTGAGGGAGGGGTGAGGGGGGAGAGGGGTCCAGGGGAGGGAGGGGTGAAGGGGAGAGAGACACATATGTGCCCTATGCAGAGCTACATGCACATGCTCAGCAGGTCCATACATTTAACTTGCACACTGAAGATCAATGCAGGGTGGGTGCACAACAGGAACAGAGAGAGAGAGAGAGTGAGAGAGAGAAGGGGATCAGAGTGGACAGAGACCAGGGTCAGAGAAGATGAGGTATGCCCACAAACCTTGATCACTATCCTCTTGGTGGTAGACTTAGGCTCTGAGGCGACTGCTGCATGGTCCACTCCAAACACGTTGACGGGTCTCAGTGCAGCACCACACACACTACCAGGCTTAACACTGCCAGTCTTCAGAGAAATAGAAAACACCCCTATGTCTTTGGGCCGGGCTCAATACGGGGAGACCACACCCACCTCACATTCATCGAGAGCACTGACCAAACCAGCTGCATACTGCTTTGTATCGCTGGCTATCTTAATTTTTGCAAGAGAGGCTGTAGATAGAATACTTATGTGTTTATGCAGCCCATTGCACAGGTTCATTTCTATTCCCCATTTTTCTTGGCTCCCCTCCCACCCCTCCTCCTCCTCACCATTTCCCTTGGCTCCCCTCCCACCTCTCCTCCTCCTCCTCACCATTTCCCTTGGCTCCCCTCCCACCTCCTCCTCATCATCATTTCACTCCTCCCACCCCTCCTCCTCCTAATCATTTCACTTGGCTCCCCTCCCACCCCTCCTCCTCCTCCTCATCATTTCACTTGGCTCCCCTCCCACCTCTCCTCCTCCTCCTCCTCACCATTTCCCTTGGCTCCCCTCCCACCTCCTCCTCATCATCATTTCACTCCTCCCACCCCTCCTCCTCCTAATCATTTCACTTGGCTCCCCTCCCACCCCTCCTCCCCCTCATCGTCATTTCACTTGGCTCTCTCCCCTCCTCCTCCTCATCATCATCATCATTTCCCTTGGCTCCTCTCTCCCACTCTACATCTCTCCCCTCTCCCTCTCCCTCCTCTCCTCCTGTACCTTGTGGCACCAGGCAGGAGGTGGAGGGGCGCTGCAGGTGGTCTTCAATAACACTAGCCTTCTGCACAGGAGGGAGGGAGCCCCTGTCCTGCCTGCATACGAGGCTGCTGGCACTAAGCCCTCCCACAACAGGCTCTGAGGTCTTGGGTTGAGGGTTGATGGTACCGAACTGTGTCACAAGGATACAAGTATTGCACTGACATGGGATGGCAAACACACACACATCACATAACCCATACGCTCAAATACAGAATGAGGCACATCACTAACATGTACATTGTACAACACACTCTTGTACTTGAGAACCTGAATTTCATAACATACACACACATACACACACATACACACACATACACACACGCACACACACATACACACACGCACACACACACATACACACACATACACACATGCACACACACACACACATACACACACACAAATGTACATGTACACATACATAACACATGCAATGTGAGTATATTGAGTGACTGACCTTCTGTGCAGTGTTTTTGAAAAACTGGGTCAGGTCCTTCTGCAACTGTCCAAATTTGTCATAGACCATGGCATGAGGTCTCAACCACATAGAAAGCTGGTCCAGTGAACTGCGTGATGCAAACCTGTTCAGAAGAACAGATAGCATGCAGTGATCCTAAATCCACAGGATATATGCACACATCCAAACACACATACACACACAAACACAAACGTGTGCAAGAAACCCTTATGCACATTAAGACATACATGTACATCACACATAAACACACACACAAAACAGACCTCTCATCACAGAGAAGGATGGCTCCATAGTCCATTCTATGTCTGATTACTCTGCCCACAGCCTGGTTCACTGCACGGTATGCTTGCTGGTGGTACCAGTCTCGACCAGACAGTGATCCCTGGAGGCAGAAAGGAGAAGGGAAGAGAGAGGGGAGGAGAAAAGGGAGGGAAAGGAGGGAAGGGAGGGGAAGGAGGGAAGGGAGGGGAAGGAGGGAAGGGAGGGGAAGGAGGGAAGGGAGGGGAAGGAGGGAAGGGAGGGGAAGGAGGGAAGGGAGGGGAAGGAGGGAAGGGAGGGGAAGGAGGGAAGGGAGGGGAAGGAGGGAAGGGAGGGGAAGGAGGGAAGGGAGGGGAAGGAGGGAAGGGAGGGGAAGGAAGGAAGGGAGGGAAGGAAGGAAGGGAGGGGAAGGAGGGAAGGGAGATGTGGAGAAGGAGAGGAGTAAAGAAAGAGGAGCACAGGTGGTGAAAGGGAATGAAAAGTGTAATGTCACATCATTTTTAAACAAACCTGTTGGTGCTGTCCATCGAGATACTGCATCTTTAGGTCCACCTGCAAAGGGGTTAGTACACAACACATTAATCAGGTACACACAAGCCTCCATAGCAACACATTAATCAGGTACACACAAGCCTCCATAGCAACACATTGATCAGGTACACACAAGCCTCCATAACAATACATTTGTCCCTCTCCACACTCTCCAAAAACCACATCCTGACCTTGGCATCCATTCTAGGGGGGTACGGTAGTCCAGTGATGATCACAGCCCTGCCATTCATGTCAGCAAAGTCCAACCCTTCACTCACCTGGAAAGATGGGGAGGAGGGAAGTCCAAGAATATACATATACACAGAAACTAAGCAACTTGAGCAGATGTGTCAACATGTAAAGAAATTACACATATCCGCACCACACACCACACATATCCGCACACATCCACACCACACAATACACACACCAAACACATTTGCACACATCCAAAAATAGATATACTTACACATTCACACATACATACACACATACATACATACATACATGTACATACATACTGTACATGTATATACATGTACATGCATGTACATACATCCAAACATACATCCAAACATACATCCACACACACACTCACAAAGGCCTGACCTTCCCTCGACACACAGCAAAGAATGCTGCCCCTCTGTGCTTTGGGTCTGCTATCTTCTCGTAAAATGCATCCATGGTCTTAGAAATGTGGAATCACACACAACAGTTAATAAGATAACCAACCACCTGAGGTAAGCTTCAAATGTACAGGATTTAGGTCAGCCTTCTTCTTTGGTTCCAGGAAGATGGGTTTCTGGCTTTCAATTCTCTGAGCAATCCCACTTGCCTAGATGAAGCACACACACCCAAGTGATAAAAACCTGCTTCAATGAAGGCTATAAATTCCAACTCATTAAGCCCCTCCCAATGTCACCACCATCCCACCCTCCTCTCCTCTCCAGCAAACCCTTACTGTACCTTCCAACTGTCCATGAAGCTGTACATGAGGGAGTACGAAGGGAAGAATACCAACATACCATGGGGTACTGTACGAGCAAAGTTCACTGCAGAAACAGAGAACACCAACACCCAATGGTCTGGACCTCTACAGCACACCCAATGAGGGCCATGCAATGGTCTGGACCACTACAGCACACCCAATGAGGGCCATGCAATGGTCTGGACCACTGCAGCATACCCAATGAGGGTCCTGCAATGGTCTGGACCACTGCAGCATACCCAATGAGGGCCATGCAATGGTCTGGACCACTGCAGCATACCCAATGAGGGCCATGCAATGGTCTGGACCACTGCAGCATACCCAATGAGGGCCATGCAATGGTCTGGACCACTGCAGCATACTCAATGAGGGCCATGCAATGGTCTGGACCACTGCAGCATACCCAATGAGGACCATGCTATGGTCTGGACCACTGCAGCATACTCAATGAGGGCCATGCAATGGTCTGGACCACTGCAGCACCCAATGAGGGCCATGCAATGGTCTGGACCACTGCAGCACCCAATGAGGGCCATGCAATGGTCTGGACCATTGCAGCACCCAATGAGGGTCCTGCAATGGTCTGGACCACTGCAGCACCCAATATGAGGGCCATGCAATGGTCTGGACCACTGCAGCATACCCAATGAGGGCCATGCAATGGTCTGGACCACTGCAGCACCCAATGAGGGCCATGCAATGGTCTGGACCATTGCAGCACCCAATGAGGGTCCTGCAATGGTCTGGACCACTGCAGCACCCAATGAGGGCCATGCAATGGTCTGGACCACTGCAGCATACTCAATGAGGGCCATGCAATGGTCTGGACCACTGCAGCATACCCAATGAGGGCCATGCAATGGTCTGGACCACTGCAGCATACCCAATGAGGGCCATGCAATGGTCTGGACCATTGCAGCACCCAATGAGGGCCATGCAATGGTCTGGACCACTGCTTCATCCCTTGGAAGCACAGTTGGTTAGCAATGTGTGATGTGCTAATGATACCAATACAACATCCATACATAAGCTTATATATACCTATGGTATTGCCTAGACTATTCTGGTAGTCCTCTGATGACCTGGAGGGAATGGGGAGGAGGTGATGGCAGAGCACAGGAAGAGGCGGGGCATAAAGAGGGAGGAGACAGAAATGAAAGGCTACAGTGAGTGAAAGCATCGAGAGAAGTTTCTTCTGGTAGGCGAAGATGTCTGGCACATCACAAAGTAGTACTAACAGAAGATACCTTTTTGCAAAGGACGAATTCAACGGAACGTTGTCACAACCTTTGCAGACAACACCAACAAACACCTGGTCTTTTTGAATCACGTGAGGACCTTCATAGGAGACAGGGAACTCACTACGAGGAAGGGAGGGTCATTTTGGTGTGTGAGGGGGGAGGGGGACAGGAAGAGAGGGAGAGAGATGGTGAGTGCAGCCAATTGATCATTGCAAGAGAAATGACATTAAAAAAGTTGTAACCACAGCCAGCTCCAACGTTATAAGTGTTCCTTCCACCTACATGAACTATTAACCACACTCACATTTGCAGCTCTGAAGAGAAAGAGTTGAGTGGTGACAGAGTGCCACTGGTGAGTATGAGAGACCTAACACCATGTACCAGGAGCTCCTTCATGGCCAGACCAGGGCTGAAACACCAATATCCAAGGACACGTGCTGGGGAGGAGGAAGGGGATGTGGGAGCAGTTACTACCAGGGTACCCCAACAGGAGGAGGCCATCTTTGAACCCAAATCACTGCAGACCACATCCCACTATGGTACATTCACTACTGTGTACTATGCATGCCTGCCTGTTTCCCTTAGATATGGATCTATCTATATACCTATCTAATCTCTCTCTCCCCCTCCCCCTCTCCCTCCCTCCCCCTCTCTCCCTCCCTCCCCTCTCTCCCTCCCTCCCCCACTCTCTCCTCCCTCCTCTCTCTCTCCCCCCCCCCCCCTCTCTCTCCTCCCTCCCTCCCCCCCCTCTCTCCCTCCTCTCCTTCCCTCCCCTCTCTCTCCCTCCCTCCCCCTCTCTCTCCTCCCTCCCTCCCTCTCTTTCTCTCTCAACCCACTGACTGTCTTTCTTGTTACTGCCAGCAGATGGCACTGTCCACACATCTGACTTGGCCTTCTTCTGGGCCTTCTCCACCTTCAAATGGACTTTGTACTGCCTTGTGCACTCTTCCAGGCCTATACCTTCTGAGTGGTTGAACACAACCTAGAAACGCCCAATACCACACACACACACACACACACACACACACACACACACACACACACACACACACATGCACACACACACAAACAAAGACACGTGTGTGTCAAGTTATTTTTCAACACGTTCAAATTTTAAGTAATGCACACACACACACACATACTCCCACACACCTCGATGCACACCTTCCACCACTTGGCACATGCCCACACCCTCCCACCCCATCCCCTTTCAGAGGGATGTAGTGATGTCTTCTGAACATACCTCCCAGGACACCCCCCCCCCCAGGACACACCAGTGACCTCCATGGACACCTCCCAGGACACTCTTCTGATGACATAACTCTCAGGATACACCTCTCAGGACACACCTCCATGGACACCTCCCAGGACACTCTTCTGAGGACATAACTCCCGGGACACACCCCCAGGACACACCTTCACCAGGTCCAGCATCTTCTGCATGTTGAGGCCGCTCCTGTGCATGGTCTTACCCTCTGAAGTGAGCAAGGTGATGGCTAGACCACACTGGTCCACAAAGGCAGGCCAGGTGTCCCGTGTCAATCCAGCACTTGCAAAGAACGTCAATATGAAACTGAAAGGCAATCTGTTAATTGCAATACTTACAAGGACAAGTCATAAAGCGTAACACACACAATGTTTACATAGGCATTTTGAAAATACACACACACACAGACACACACACACACACACACACACACACACACACACATACACAGAGACACACACACATACACAGAGACACACACACTCCTTATACATACTCTCCCGGGCGTTGTTCTTCTGCTGAGTCGGCTGGGAATTGTATGGAATCCAATGTTTTTTCCAGTGTCAAGAAAAACTCTGACCACCAACAGAATTGTATCATAGACGTGTGTGCATTTAGCAACAGCAATAGCTTACCTTTTAGGTTCAATAAAGCCTTAAAATCATCATTAGATGTAGAGTCTGTGGTGGTATGAAATAGATTCAGAGAAAATATATGTACAAATGGAGGGACATGCCACATAAGGGGAGTGGGGGGGGATGGGGGTGTGAAGAGAGATACATATACACTTATATCCACACGAACCTCCATCTCCTTCTATTAACTCCTCCTTCTTATCTTGCAGGAGATAGTCTACATCGGCAATGCAGCATGCAATGTCCAGGGAAGTCAGGTCAAACGACGTGGCCTCTTCACATACCTTCTCCTGATTCAACGTAACGTCATCACACATATAATACACTTGCACATCTACACACATCTCCACTGAACACTCTTCAACATGCATCCCTTGTAACTACAAACGCAATTACCCCCCCCCCCCCCCGCCCCCCCACAGGAGACTCACGATGTTGTGGGCCTCATCGAGAATGACCACTGCTCCCCTAACATCCACACCATGCATCTTTCTGGTCTGTGCAGATATTAGAAAGGTGCATTGGGCAGAGGTGACCCCCAGTGGTGGATGGGAGAGAGTGTGAGGGGTCCTCCCCCTCTCCAAGGAGGGGTAAACCATGCTTTTTACCTTTGCATCCAGAAGGTAATTGTATGGCATAAAAATAATGTCTGCGTCTTGCTTCAGCTCCCTGGCTAGGTAGTATGGACACATCCTAATAACAAAGAGGTGTGGTAACTTAGGAGGGTGTGTGGTCATTCTACCCCACCTGTGTCTGTTACCCACCACCACAAGATCCTCTATGTCCATAATTTGATCTGAGTCTGGCAACCGCTTTGCTGTGCAGTTGACAATGGGCAAAGGTGTGGGAGGAGGGAGGAGGAGTGGCAGAGGTGTGGGGAGGAGTGGCAGAGGTGTGGGGATGAGGGAAGAGGAGTGGCAGAGGTGTGGGAGGAGGGAAGAGGAGTGGCAGAGGTGTGGGAGGAGGGAAGAGGAGTGGCAGAGGTGTGGGGAGGAGGAGTGGCAGAGGTGTGGGGATGAAGGAAGAGGAGTGGCAGAGGTGTGGGGAGGAGGGAGGAGTGACAGAGGAAGGATGAAGGATGGCAAGGGGGATGTGATTGAGGAGAAAGATGGAGGAGTGGTGGTAAAGATGGAGGAGTGGTGGTAAAGATGGAGGAGTGGTGGTAAAGATGGAGGAGTGGTGGTAAAGATGGAGGAGTGGTGGTAAAGATGGAGGAGTGGTGGTAAAGATGGAGGAGTGGTGGTAAAGATGGAGGAGTGGTGGTAAAGATGGAGGAGTGGTGGTAAAGATGGAGGAGTGGTGGTAAAGATGGAGGAGTGGTGGTAAAGATGGAGGAGTGGTGGTAAAGATGGAGGAGTGGTGGTAAAGATGGAGGAGTGGTGGTAAAGATGGAGGAGTGGTGGTAAAGATGGGGGAGTGGTGGTAAAGATGGGGGAGTGGTGGTAAAGATGGAGGAGTGGTGGTAAAGATGGAGGAGTGGTGGTAAAGATGGGGGAGTGGTGGTAAAGATGGAGGAGTGGTGGTAAAGATGGAGGAGTGGTGGTAAAGATGGAGGAGTGGTGGTAAAGATGGAGGAGTGGTGGTAAAGATGGAGGAGTGGTGGTAAAGATGGAGGAGTGGTGGTAAAGATGGAGGAGTGGTGGTAAAGATGGAGGAGTGGTGGTAAAGATGGAGGAGTGGTGGTAAAGATGGAGGAGTGGTGGTAAAGATGGAGGAGTGGTGGTAAAGATGGAGGAGTGGTGGTAAAGATGGAGGAGTGGTGGTAAAGATGGAGGAGTGGTGGTAAAGATGGAGGAGTGGTGGTAAAGATGGAGGAGTGGTGGTAAAGATGGGGGAGTGGTGGTAAAGATGGAGGAGTGGTGGTAAAGATGGAGGAGTGGTGGTAAAGATGGAGGAGTGGTGGTAAAGATGGAGGAGTGGTGGTAAAGATGGAGGAGTGGTGGTAAAGATGGAGGAGTGGTGGTAAAGATGGAGGAGTGGTGGTAAAGATGGAGGAGTGGTGGTAAAGATGGAGGAGTGGTGGTAAAGATGAGGGAGTGGTGGTAAAGATGGAGGAGTGGTGGTAAAGATGGAGGAGTGGTGGTAAAGATGGAGGAGTGGTGGTAAAGATGGAGGAGTGGTGGTAAAGATGGAGGAGTGGTGGTAAAGATGGGGGAGTGGTGGTAAAGATGGAGGAGTGGTGGTAAAGATGGAGGAGTGGTGGTAAAGATGGAGGAGTGGTGGTAAAGATGGAGGAGTGGTGGTAAAGATGGAGGAGTGGTGGTAAAGATGGAGGAGTGGTGGTAAAGATGGAGGAGTGGTGGTAAAGATGGAGGAGTGGTGGTAAAGAGAAAACATTGTTAAACAGAGTGGAAATGAGATACAGAAAAGCAGAAAGGTAACAGAGAAGGGAGGGAGGAACCAGTACGGCAAGGAGAGCGGCAAACCTAACCATCTAAGTGGTTGTAGTAGGTGCAGGAGTTTGCCTTCACCTTGGCCCTGCAGAGGTGAACCTAAGACACCCACAGAGGTATAAGGTTCCACCAATCAGACCAGTCGACCACACCTTCTCTGTGTTGGTCTCCTTTCTCTGCACCTCAGGGTGGATGCACATCTGTTCCCTTGACCCAATGATGGAAACTCTAGGCCTAAGGGGTAACAAGCCATGATGGAAATTCTATCTATATGGGAGAACAAGCTATGATGGAAACTGGGCAAGCCATGATGGAAACCCTGAGTTTATGGGGGGAACAAGCTATGATGTAAACCCCAGGCCTATGGAAGAGCAAGCCATGATGGAAGCCGCCCTGAGTTTATGTGGGAACAAGCCATGACGGAAACCCCAGACCTACGGAAGAACAAGCCATGATGTAACCCCAGGCCTAACACTGCTAGAAAAGTATGGTTATCCTAAGTTATCTAGGCTTGAGAAACTTGGGATAAACTCACAAAAGTTACCCTAAATCCAGTATAACTCTGCACAACTACAGTTATCTGATCTATGAATGTAATTTTGTGGTAGTTGTGCAGAGTTATACTGGATTTAGGGTAACTTTTGTGAGTTTATCCCAAGTTTCTCAAGCCAAGATAACTTTGGATAACCATACTTTTCTTGCAGTGTAAGGAAGAACAAGAAATGATTGGTCTGAATAAAAAAGCATGACAGAAACCACTATGTGCAGGTATATGTCTGTTCCAGCTGTACAGGGAATCAGGATCAGTTGGCTTTGATATGTAAGAAAATTAATATCCAACTTATAACTTAAAGATGGTCTTGTGATTGCACTTGTGCAGACATAAGTGTCTTGGCATTGGTGTTTGGATTTTGGGGAGGGAATGGAGGGGTGGGGGGGGGGGGGGGGGAGGAAATACAAACCTGTAGCTGGTGTTTTTGAGCTCGCGAATGACTTGTGAGAGCTGTGAGTGAGTCCTGGATGCATAGATAATCTTTGGAATGCCTTCACCAACACCTAGATAATGATAAATATGCATGTCCACACCCACCCACACACATATGCACACACACACATTTATATGCACACACACTCACACATACATACATGCACACACACACACACACGCACACATTCACCTGAGTTCAAGGGTATTCTCGTGTCCCACACGTTTCCTTCCACAGTCCCGCTCCCACGTCGCAGCTGCTCCTCTCGCCATGCCAACGTTGCGCAGAGTAAACACAAAGTTTTTCCCGTGCCCGTAGGAGACTCAAGGATAGCGTTGGTACCCTGCGCGAGAAAGGACACGAGGAGGCATGCACTGAGTGGAGAACGCGGGTAAATTATTTAATCGGCCAGGTGCCATTCGATATCTGCATGCTGGAATGCTGTCATCCATGAACCTATGGCTTATAGTTATTTTACCTGTTGCAAGCACTGTATGACTTTTTCCATGTACACGAATTGGCAAGGGTAAGGTTTGAACGGGAACTCCACCTTCACATTGTCAATAGTGAACTCGACGCTCTCCATATTAGTAGACCGCGGATGTACCAGTATATACAATCAATGTGAATGTATTAAAGATATGTTTCCAACTCCAGATATGTCCGGCACATCGTAGAGGCTCAGGTACCCGGGTAAGTATACCAATTTTTAAATAATGTTAATAAAGTGGCCATATTTAATTGACTGTCTTATATAAATACAACGTTAAACTAAATAATGAAATCTCTGTCGTAAAAATGTTTTGTACATAAAGCACACACATATGTGTAGCACCCAACATGTCAGAGGCAAAGCATCTGGACAGCATTTGCTCTGGCAAAGTTGAGGCTCAAACGTGCCGTATAGGTTGGCAAAGGACTACTGCTTGGCCCTCTGCTTGATCTGGGAGGCCAGAAGTGACAGTGACTCCATGGCCTTTCAGTCCCCCAAGCACACTGCATGCTTCACCTACCATTGGGGACACAGACCCACCTGAGCTCCTTACACTGTGTGTTGTTGATCTCGGGCTTCCCGAGTAAGCTCTGGCTGGCCCCCATCACTTCCAAAATACTTTAGAGTTTAGAGGTGATGTTACACAGGTCAAAAGGCTGCTGGGCTTACCGACAGACCAGTTGGCACCAGGGTACCAGTTGGATGCGAATGGCTATCATTGTGGGTGAGATGGCTTCCATCTTCCACTTTAACATCGAGGTGGGCCTTGTGACATGCCTTAGCTAGAGGGGGGTGGTTATGGCCAGTGATGACATCACCACCACACTTGCAAGTGAGAGAGAATGATGGCCAAGGGGGTCACAGCACACTCCCTGGATATAGAGAACACACATGGAGCCACCAGCAGTGCCAAGGCCCAGCCACCACTTTGATGGCTACCTGGAGCTCTGAAGGCTGGAGATGAAGGCCAAGCCCCTTGGAGGTGTGTGACAGAAATCCATGAAGTAATATGTGGGCATGGGGAGGAGGCAGAAAGCAGATGAGCTCTGACAGCATACAGTGGGAAGAGTTCTCTACTAGCAGCTTGGAGAGGTTGGTTGTCTACCTTGTTGGACAGCGCCTTCAGGAGGATGGGTGATGTCTTCCAAGAGACTGCCTCTGATGGGACAAGGGGGTTGAATGCCTTAAGGTGTACTGCCCTTTACATTAAAAAACACATACCATAGCAATATACACATATTCTAAACATACAATAGGAAGAATATAGAATTATAGTTCTATTTTTATGCAACAATTTTGGACTATGCTATTTAGATTCCGCATTCAAAATCCTGTTCCGGCGGGTTATAAATGCCTTGGCCTTGTCCAGCATCAAGGTAATGGTATTACGTCGAGGCCCCCCGTCATTAAGTCGGCGCTGGAAGGTGACGATATATTCCGGGTATGCTTTGAACTTTTCGTACAGGATTATTTCACGGAAAAGCATGCTAGCTTCCTGAACATTAGACATACACTCCACAAGAATAGAATCATAGGGGATATCAAGACGGACATCTTGCTTGGGTTTCATCAGTTTGCCCATTTCATCTGCTTTTGAGTTGTCTATAACGACCTGGGCATTACCCAACATGGCACGATAGACTAGCATCCTTGTGGGAGTCTCTTCGGTAACATCAGCTGCGTTAGAGGAGGTTCGGCGTAAAGTAACACCAGCTGCATTAGAGGTGGTTCGGGGTAAAGTAACACCAGCTGCGTTAAAGGTGGTTCGGCGTAAAGTTCCTGCGCGAGCTTGAAAGCACAAGCAAGGTTTATTCTGACTTTTACAAACCCCACATTTGGTATAGAGAAATGACTTTCTAGGATCCTCAGCTAAGTAGAATCCATGGCCAAATAACCCTCCTCCCATTCTAGGGTCATACCCAGGAGCCACTGTGAGATATTTGTCAATTGTGTTCGAGTCAGTACCATGAAAAAGCCAGTATTCATTGACAGGATTTTCAGGATCGCCATCATGGCAAGGTGTCAACATTGGGTAGTGTGTCAAATGATTACATAATTCACAATTGGCTAGAGACTCGTGGCGATGCAAGAAGCGAGCACGAGATTCAGGATCAGTAAGATGTGACGTGGCTGCCCCGTGTTCTTTTGCATCAAACTTCCTATAGCAGTTGACCAATTTTTGGCGCTCATAACAGTAAGCATCCCATAACTCACGGTTTTCTACCCTCTCAATCTGAGTGACATCAAACAGATATTTTGTGGAAATATCAAAAAAGCCATCATCTTTCTCTTTTTTTGTCCTTCCTATTTCTCGAAAGTTACACATTAAACTGGCCACAACTCTGTATTCTTCACTATCATGGTCAAGCAGAACATGACGATTATGAGATATAAATGCAAAATCAGTTGACCAATACTCTGGAACACAGCTACTTTTCTGGATTTGGTTTTGGTATTGTCTCCGTTCTTCCTCAAGTTTCTTTATCCCTTCTGCAAGTTTCTGCTGAGCGAGCACTTTTGCTTCCATTGCTTTCTGTCGTTGCTCTTGTTCATTTGACAGCTCACTAGACACAGACATGAGCATTTGTTTGATTTCAACAACCTGTTGCTCAGAAATATTCTGGATTTTTTGAAGCTCATCCTTAAATTTTCTTTGGAGTACAACCATCTGCTCTCGGTGATCATTCTCCAGTTTTCTAACAATAAATTTCCAGTAAGAGCGTTCCTTCTCTACAGCTTCTTGAACTTGGTCTTCGTTCATGCATGCAACAACCTTTGGTTGTGGAAGTTGTTGCTCACTTGTCATGCCGGTCCACATCTGGGTTGGAATAATTGCCTTTGGTGGAAGAGCGGGTGCAGAATTGCTTGAATTTTGGCACACTGTATCTTGAGACATATTTTGCTGCGATGCAGGGTAGAGAGAGGAAGGAAGTGGTGCATGTGGAGCAGTCATAATCAGATGTCCCTGTGGTAAAGGTATGCCTTCAATGGGCTGTCCTTCTGCTGCCATTTGGTAGATCACTACATCATAATTGGGAGATTGGGTGCAAAACTTTACAATGGAATCGAAATACAATTTCCAATCTCCCTTAGCAATACCACAACCAATTCTCCATGGAAATGCAAGACTTGGATTATGTTGTTTGAATGAAGATTTAAGATCCATACTTGAAAGTGTATTCAAACATTTGTTGAACAGTTCCAAACGACAAGATGACGAGTCTTTTGAGAAAGGCTGATCACATGGTGGTCCAGGATCGTTTTGAGCATACATGTTGATGACATACATCAACTGAGCCGCTGACGGACGAGAGGCAGTGGCAACCTCATATATACCTACAGTGCCAGGCTCAATTGGGGCCAAGGGAATGCCTCTCTGTGACTGAATGTACCTGGTGTGGTAAGTATTGCTGGTAGGGTATTTGAGAAATATCTTTTCTGCAAGACCACCAACAGGAGCCACGTCACAACAGTGACACTGATGGACCAGATATTCTTCCCTACATTGTAGGATATCTCCAACCTTCACGGAAAGGTTTGGAGGAAGGAATTCAGGATGCTTGATGGTGGCAGTGTTATTCTAGAAGCCAAACACAACAAGAAAGCATAAATTAATTTCATAGGAGCCTACAAACACCAGAGAGCACAGAAGGTAGGGTTACAGAGGTAGAAATCACACAGTAGAATTCAGCAGTCCAGATCTACTTACAACTATAAGCGTGCAAATCCCGCTTGTCTATGTGTGAATAACCATCCAAACAATGAGACAAGTGCATGGGGTTTCTTACATATGTGGACTGCTAAACTGCTGTGTCAGTGTAGGTAGAGGTCAGGGGTAGAGGTCATGTAGAGGTCAGGGGTGGAGGTTATATAGAGGTCAGGGGTGGAGGTTATGTAGAGGTCAGGGATGGAGATTATGTAGAGGTCAGGGTGTAGATAGAGGTCGGGTAGAGTTCAAGGGTGGAGGTCAGGGGTGTAGGTAGAGGTCAGGAGTAGAGGTTATGTAGAGGTGGAGGTTAGTGTAGGGTAGAGGTCGGTGGAGGTCGGTGGAGGTAGAGGTCAGGGTGGAGGTAGAGGTCAGTGGGTAGAGGTTATGTGGAGGTCAAAGGGTAACGGTGAAGTGATCAGAGGATAGATCCACTAACACATTACGTGTTTCAATAAAATCAAAAGTATTACCTGCTTCAAATGTTCATTAGGAAAGTAAAGTTCAGTTCTCACATGCCTGGTTCCATCTGAGTGGAAAGGAGAATAAGCCAGTTAGTAACATGGAGTGCAAATAACTGTGAATGGTAAAGAAACAAGTGTGAAGATGAGACAGTACTTGAACTGAGTGAAGGAAAGGATGTACAGGGAGAAGTGATGATGTGGAGGTACAGTGAGAAGTGATGATGTGGAGGTACAGGGAGAAGTGATGATGTGGAAGTACAGGGAGAAGTGATGATGTGGAGGTACAGTGAGAAGTGATGATGTGGAGGTACAGGAAGAAGTGATGATGTGGAGGTACAGGGAGAAGTGATGATGTGGAGGTACAGGTAGAAGTGATGATGTGGAGGTACAGGGAGAAGTGATGATGTGGAGGTACAGGGAGAAGTGATGATGTGGAGGTACAGGGAGAAGTGATGATGTGGAGGTACAGGGAGAAGTGATGATGTGGATGTACAGGGAGAAGTGATGATGTGGAGGTACAGGGAGAAGTGATGATGTGGAGGTACAGGGAGAAGTGATGATGTGGATGTACAGGGAGAAGTGATGATGTGGAGGTACAGGGAGAAGTGATGATGTGGAGGTACAGGGAGAAGTGATGATGTGGATGTACAGGGAGAAGTGATGATGTGGTGGTACAGGAAGAAGTGATGATGTGGAGGTACAGGGAGAAGTGATGATGTGGATGTACAGGGAGAAGTGATGATGTGGAGGTACAGGGAGAAGTGATGATGTGGAGGTACAGGGAGAAGTGATGATGTGGAGGTACAGGGAGAAGTGATGATGTGGAGGTACAGGGAGAAGTGATGATGTGGAGGTACAGGGAGAAGTGATGATGTGGAGGTACAGGGAGAAGTGATGATGTGGATGTACAGGGAGAAGTGATGATGTGGAGGTACAGGGAGAAGTGATGATGTGGAGGTACAGGGAGAAGTGATGATGTGGATGTACAGGGAGAAGTGATGATGTGGAGGTACAGGGAGAAGTGATGATGTGGAGGTACAGGGAGAAGTGATGATGTGGATGTACAGGGAGAAGTGATGATGTGGAGGTACAGGGAGAAGTGATGATGTGGATGTACAGGGAGAAGTGATGATGTGGAGGTACAGGGAGAAGTGATGATGTGGAGGTACAGGGAGAAGTGATGATGTGGAGGTACAGGGAGAAGTGATGATGTGGAGGTACAGGGAGAAGTGATGATGTGGAGGTACAGGGAGAAGTGATGATGTGGAGGTACAGGGAGAAGTGATGATGTGGTGGTACAGGGAGAAGTGATGATGTGGAGGTAAAGAGATCAGTTTAAGGATGCAATGGAACTAAAAGATTGTCACTAACCCCCTGTGTCTTCCATACCAACTGCCAACCCTCTTTCTTCTCTGAAAAAATAAATAAAATAACAGCAGGTCTTTACAGAAAATGAGAATGCACAAGTGTTGTTGCACAAGACACATCATGCAACAGCACTGTAAAACACATCATGCAACAGCACTGTAAAACACATCATGCAACAGCACTGTAAAACACATCATGCAACAGCACTGTAAAACACATCATGCAACAGCACTGTAAAACACATCATGCAACAGCACTGTAAAACACATCATGCAACAGCACTGTAAAACACATCATGCAACAGCACTGTAAAACACATCATGCAACAGCACTGTAAAACACATCATGCAACAGCACTGTAAAACACATCATGCAACAGCACTGTAAAACACATCATGCAACAGCACTGTAAAACACATCATGCAACAGCACTGTAAAACACATCATGCAACAGCACTGTAAAACACATCATGCAACAGCACTGTAAAACACATCATGCAACAGCACTGTAAAACACATCATGCAACAGCACTGTAAAACCAGAAAATGCACTAACCTGTTTGCCAGGCTAATAAACAGCTTCTCGCTTTCTTTCTTCACCTCCCTTAATCGCAGTTCATTTAGAAGTTGGTCAAATTCCTTGATATAGAAATAACGCATACCAGGTTTGAATAGATGAATGTACTAATATGCATGCACGACAGGGCTGCATATAAGGGACAGTTCACCCTCATTTATATATATGGAACATTCTAGGAGATTTTCACCCTCGTGGATTTATATATATATATAGGATCGAGGCAGCGAAAAGGGACCTAGTGCATATTTTTTCAAGTTTTCAATTTTTAAAAATTTTCTAAGAGACACCAATGTCCTCACAACTTCTTTCTTACGCACTGGAAATTAGCATGTCCTGATCATGGAGTTACAGTGGACCTCATTTTAAATTACGCGTACATTTTAATTGCATGCGTCAACTTTGAAGTTCCTTCCTGGAAATTTTTATAATATGCACTAAGTCCCTTTTCGCTGTCTCGACCCCATAAATATATATATATAGCATCAGCATCCAAATCAAATTGATATATCTTCCAAAATATTGATGCCATCGGGTTGCTATTTTTAACGCAGCATGCCACACCATTAGTATATGTGAAAATACATTTTGGTGTCTTAGTTACGTGGAGTAATGATGTTGCAATGTCCGATACCCCATAGGGTTCAAAACACCACATCTTCAGGTAGGAGTGTTCAAATCGCTTCAAATTGGGAGGGTACATGGAGTGGTCCTATCACTATTGAATTTGATTCGAACACTCCTGCAGAAAGACATATGATCGTTTAACCCCAAAGAGAGATGCCCTTTGTACGTTTCATAGGGAAATGAAGTATGGAGCAAAAATATGAGGTCTAAAGCGCTAATGGTTCGGAAGTTACATTAATTCCAATGCAGAGCATTTTAATAACCTGAGAGCATTTTAATAACCTTGTATGCATATATAAACGAGGGGTCATTAAAAAAATTACTGTGAGATCACTGCTGCGTCAAGAAACACTGATATGTGCAATTTGAAAAAAATGTAACTCCATGATGGAAAAACTGATTTCCAGTGCTTATAAGAAAACAAGTTGTAGAGGACTTACGTACACCGTAGGTATCTATTTTTTTTATTTAATGAAATAGTTTGGAAACTTGAAAAAACATGTGATAGAGTCTTTTTCGTGGCAGCAATCTCTTGTATGAAACTGCTATGTAAAAATTATAAAAAGCAAATTGAGCCAAGATTACCTTGTTACCATCTGCATACATGTACTCTTCAGACTTCATAACTGCTTCCACCACATTAAGGTACGTCGTGAAAAGAATATACGACTGCTCCTCATCTCCTGATAGCTGAGCATCTTTAGCTTTCTGAAATATCGACTCACCAAACGAGCATAACCTGAGTACAGAAAATGAAGGCACACACTCATTTGGGTGCCATAGGGAAGGCAAAGCATGCATAAAAACTGACCCCTAACACATGAAATGCATTCATAAACTTTGCACACATACATGCAGGACTGAGCTGTGTCATGATGCACAGATGTATACGTATACACACACTAATTAAACATGCTAAGGGCAGATCCCGCTCACTGGTTTGAAGGCATTTTCTGTATAGAGTCAGTCATGACGTCCACTTCAGCCATGATATTGGCCATGTGCAGTGGCTTCTGGCTGGTCATTATCTTAATTGTTCTTTCAATACATAAGGAGATAAATCAATAAGCAAGAGTACCATAGCAATTCTTTCATGTTACAATTGAATACATGTTGGTAAAATGGTAGTTTGTACAGATCAAAATAGAAGCTTCCAAATGAACCATGATTTCAGAATCAATAGTCAAATAAATGACGTTGACTTGGCCAAAAACCAGGTAGGGCTCATCCATCCATCCCACCCCAGCACAGTGCCAGCAGCATGCTTACTTTTTGCAACATTTAGTTCCTTAATTCCAAATAACTCATTTTGATGTAAATCTGCTTTATTACGTAGCGATATTTATTAACTGACAGAGAACCATTCAAGCCTTTTACATGTAATCAGTTCTACTTGATACCCTATTTCCTTTCAAGGACTTAAAACTGTAATCTAATAGCTATAACCACTAGAAGTATTCTTGGTAAACTGAATTGCCTCCCATGCAAAGGCAATGTTGAATCTTGAAATAATCATCATAGATAACTTTTCAAGAATGATATACTACATACACATCCAAGTTTGTTTTGTCAAAGCGGGTGAGTAGAATACCATGCAAGCTCCATTTTGTAATTTACCTTCTAATATAATGGTATTGTTAGCCAAACATGGCAGTGGCGGATCCAGGGGTAGGGGCACGTGCCCCCCCCCCCCCCCCCCCCTCGTTCGACTAATTATATATTCATAGTTGCGCAATATAGCGTTTTTGAACGTATCTACCAAAAGCTTCCGAACTACGCCCATTGCCCACTTAATTGTTACATTTAATAATTGTTACATTTAATAATTGTCCCCCACCCTTCCTGGATCCGCCCTGACATGAAGTAATTTATGGGAGCTTGGAAAATAACACTGCATGGAACAACTCACTAGAACAATGGAAAATCACAGAGTTCATTGCGGCGTTTCTAGCCTCGTTTAAGCCGGTCAACACGGTTTAGTTACGTCGTTCCGAAAAACAATTTAAAGAACACGCAATCTGTCAAACTATTTCCGTAATTCATTCCTGAAGGTTGTTTTGCAGAACAACGGGAATGTATTGACTTTAGAAATCCAATTATAAGGCAGAAACGCGCAATGATTCCTGTGTTGCTCCGCACCCCCCCCTCCTCCCCCCCTCCTCCGGTCCCCCCACGGTCACAACCCCACCCGCAAAATGGCCGCTTTCAATCATTTGACAATAATAGCAAGTTCAATCTGTTTCTTGAATCAGTAAGTTGAGCGATTGTTACAGTGTGATTCAACACAATTCACCAGTACACTGTTACGTACAGGGGGACCGGGTTGTGGGTGAAATTGGAAATAGGAGATCGACAAACTGAAGGCCATCCGGCATTTTTTGCCACATTAACTTCCAAGCGAATTGGTTGAAGCCAGTTGAACGCGAATGGCTTCGCATTCAACCTTCGAGAGATATTATCCCTTGCCTATGCTCTGCGCATCGACTCGTTTTCATAGAAATACGTCCTGCACTTCCGAGTTGCTTACCTCGTGCTCAGTGACAAACTCAAATCCGAATTCGCTCAGCCTCCTCTTCGTAACTGGTGCAATGACGCTTAGCCTGGTATATGTATCAGAGGACGCGTGATCTACCCAGCAATAGTCTCGGCCCCAGACCTGCTCGCAGCAACGTCAGTAAAATTCTAGATTTGTGCATATTACTCAAATATGTAATGCTTACATAAGCAAGGCAATTTCACTTCAATGACATATGTTGTTGTCTTTTTCATCATTCAGTTTCACGATAGCTGTGTTCCTCTGGCTTGCATAGTACACCATTATCCTTTTCTTCTTGTCACCATTTGAAGGTATTGGAAACTTACAAAGGCGAAGGGGACTCACAACTGATTGAATTATTCTGGTTTGGGATCTTCAAAGGTGTCTCTTAATAACTGCTCAATATACTCTTCAAACACCACTTGATATTGTCCCGTGACGTTAAAGTGCTTACCCCGCTTTTGAAGACGTTGGAAAACTATTTCCTGCAGTTGGGGGGGGGGGGGGGGGGGGGGGGGGGGGGGGGAGAATGTGTTCAATGCATCGAATTCATGAGACATATAAAAGTGTAGTGTTTACATGACCTCAATCCATTCCCACGAATCAATCCATTCTTGATACTTAATTTTATTATTCATTAAAAAAAAAAAATCCCACGATGCATATATATATATACACACATTTCCTTACCCGCCACAGTCTCACAATAGAACCACAGAAGCCCATATTGATATTTATAATTACATACATTTACCTTCATGTTCTGATTCCATGGCTTTGAGCTTCTCATCCATTTCGTCCAACCGATCATTTACACTGGTCATACTTGCTTCAAGGACCGATATTTTACGGCGTAGAGTACATTTTTCTCTCGATTACTCTTTCCTGCCATGATAGTGAGCATGTTGCGTTATTTAAAACGTAGAACGGAAATTATTTTATCCGTACATTTTCGGCGGTAAAAATGTCGGATTGTCAACAGTGTAAAACAAGCAAATTGCACTTCTACACAACTATCAGAAGACATCAATCCTTGTTTGGCTCCTGCAACAAACCCGCTGAACGTACATATGTAGAATCTAAACATATCCTAATGTTATTTGTAACCATAGTAACAAAAATCAGCAAATGATTTTTTTCTTACGGTAAAAAAATCACATGTGAAACTATACTGTTACCACTGTAAAATCTCACAAAAATTGTTTATGTGATACTCGGAACCATTTGAAAATCACCTGAATATCATTCTCAGATTTGTCAAAAGATTTGGAATCAATGACATATTACAATGTGATTTGTAATTATCTCAGAAATCAGCATATGACACAAACAGTCCGGAGGACTGTGAGTGCTAGGAGAAGAAATTAGGGCTTAGGGCAGGGTAGGGGGGGCCGAAGGCCCGCTACGCCCTTCAACTTTTCACCCCCTCTCCGAATCCGACCTCAAATTGCACCCGTCCCTCCCTCCCGACACTCTTCATTGAAACTCACTAACCTCCGTCCCCCTTAATAAACGCCATCTTGGCTATGGGGAGGCGCCTGCGGCGCCGTACTTGGCGCCTTCGGCGCCACACTCCATCTTCTGATTTGTGAGGTAGAAAAGTCGAACGTGGAATCACCAGTTACCACTGTAAAATCAAACAAAATCAAAATGTGATTTGCGCTCTTTTTTTTTTTGCTGTGTTTATTATAGATGGTGTTGTTGGTGACTATAAATCAAGAAGTGTTATAAGGCTATTTGTTGATAAATAATTAAATTCACTATGCAAATTTGTTGACGTATAAACATAAAATAGTAAACAGGATAAGAAAACCTACTTAGAACAGCATTTTAGTGCGATACAATTTGAAACAGTCAGGTACCCACAATCCAGTTCATTTCCTTCTGGTTCCTCTTCTAAATATATTTCCTCACCTGCCACTTGCTGGTATGTGTAGGCGCTTCTTCAGGGTCTCTGTCTGATTCGTGGTCGTCGACATCATCGTCGGTGATATCCGTAATTTCAGGGCCGTCCGACGCACCCATGAAGTCATCACCCGAATCGCTGTCGTGGTAGTAGTCGTCCCCCCCCCCCCCCCCCCCCCCCCCCCCCCCTACCCCTTCTAAGACCCTCTAAAGCATTTTGAATCAACATGGTTTTCGAGCGCGATGCCATATTTTGCGAATTATAGCAAAATGTATATTGTTTAGATATATTAAAAAACAGCTCTCAGTGATGTACGGCAGTTTCTACACGAAGTACTGAAGTCATGACGTATAGTACAGTCTGACAAAAATTTATGACGTACGCGTACGTCATTGAATTGGTTAAGTAAAACGTGTTACAGTTTACTTTAATTTTCCATCACACAGACAGGTGAATACGATCTAAAATAGTGAATCACAGTGGTGATAGTGGGCATCAACGCTATCTACAACCTCACCATGGTTCATTTTAATTTGATGGCTTGGATATGAAATGGTGCAGATGGAGGAGCTCTAGTTAAAGGATAGTAAGAAAAGAATAACTATGGCGGGACCGTACCAGAGAGAAAACAATTCTATTTTTGCGATATTGCTGGTGTCGTTTACAGCAGCAGTATAAAGGAAGCACATGCCCAGTCGGTTAACTCCGTAAGTGCTAGTCATCAGCGGTATCGCTGCTATCAGGGCTGGGATGAGTAATGAAGTCACAACGTACAATATTTCAAATCTTTTTAGGTTCTTGTGTAGTACTGCGAAGTAGAAGAGATGAAATGTTACACACGTCGTGAAGAGAACTTTCACCCATCGAGTGTACATGATCATCCATCCAATAGCGATACACGCCCGTTCGTACACCTGTGGATTTCTTTGGTAGTTGACAAAAATGATTTCTAAGGTCTCGGCCGTAGCAAAGGCCAACGAAGCCAACACCTGGTAGAGTGACAGCCGATACACCATCGTTCTGTACAATCCGAGGCGATACACCAGAAAGGCAGCCAGCAGGCACACGAGTACGGACACACCGTTGGTGCTGCAGTTGATGGACAGTATCAAAGTAATGGAAAGGTTACTCATCTGCTTGATAAAAGTTTTCAGTAATGGCTGTATGCACACGTACCACACGTATGACAAGAAGTGTTAATAAGACCTACGCATGCAATTTATGCCTCCTCCCCCCCTCCCACCTCCCCCCCACATTACGCTAATTTGTTGCTCTGGATGAATAGTACTGGTATCATGAAGATGAGGAACAAATTCGGGGGTACCAAATTAAGGGGGTGCCGATTATTTTGTGACACTGGCATGCAGCTGGCATGAGTTATGTTTTCTGTAGCATTTTGACATGGAGAAATTGGCATAGGATTGAATGGGTTGAATATTCTGACGTCAAAATAAGCCGTTTGGTGGTCTTTCCCTTAGGTTCTGTATACAGATTATGACTTACTTCACTGAGGAATGCGGGGTCAGATCAAAGTAAGCCGTTTGGTGGTGTTTCCCTTAGAAATTCTGTGCAGCAACGTCAAGTCAAGCTCCAACTTCCCCATTGGCAGTCTTATATCTGATGTGCTCACCCTGCGATGGCTGCAAAGTAGGTTCTGTATACAGATTATGACTTACATCACTGAGGAATGCGGGGTCAGATCACGCACCTCATCGCGCCAGATTGAAGGAAAGTCTCCTGATGGGCAATTCATGGCATGTTCCACAGCATACACGGAGCCACATGATGGTAATAAAGAAGGTTGCCAGACATAGCGTAAACAGATAGCATCTTGCACTGCTCAAAAGTCATGCGTCACGACAGCTCTCTATGGCAGGCGCAGTCTCACTCTTGTGTGGTCCAATACAATTAAGAGCCATTTTGTCTGGACAATGCATGCTATTCATGAACAATCTATGATGCACTATCTTAAAGTGTTAGTATATGTGTGATGTGTATAAATGATGTTACAATTTTATTATATTCCCACAATGCACTATAGATGACAATGCACACTTAAATAATAAATGTATGTTTAATAGAGAACACGTAATTCATCACTCGTAGCTTAAACTATTTTAACTGTAGTGGTATAACCCTATTGTACATGTATGCATCATCTTCTAATTTAATCAATATAATTATAATGAACTATATAATTACCTTGTTCAACAAAAACAATAAGTGCATGTGAAATAATGAAATAAAAGTGTAAAATGTTATAACATAAGCAAACTCCCAAACCTCATGATGCATATGCAACTGATTTCTATTCATAAAGTGGTATGGGTATTCCAGCCTCATTGTCCATGGCACATAAATTTGTGGGTCTAATGGCATTCTGGCCCTTACCCACGCATTGGTCACTTCAGTTAGTGATTTTTCCCTCTTCAATCTATTTTTGTTGCCAGCAGTTTCATCACCAAGTTTGCTTTATGACCAAGGACACCATCAGCTGATATAACAAAAAAATGTGAGACCGTGATTGGCCTCCACAGCCTTCATTTTTCTTTCGTTCTCAGCTGATTAAAAAAACAGAATCAACAGTGCAGTTAGTATAGGACTAAGCTATAGTCTGAGCATCAGTTTCATCAGTTTCCATGTCACAATGTCAAGCAATGCCTCAGTTTGGGTAGCCCACACTCCTCTCACACCAAGGTCAGCTACCGTGCAAGGCAGGGAAACTTGTTCTCTGATCATGCATGTCCCTGAATACAATGGATGGTAGAGTACCTCATTGTGCCGGCGTTGCAGACCAAACCACCTTTTCAGCATGCTGGAAAGTACACCACATCCATCACAGTCAGCAAGCAACTTTGATAGTGGTTGGTGATATCTAATAGTCAAAGCTCTAATAGCGAGAGGTCAAAGTGGTAGTGGGAGTCTGGAAGTGTCAATAATATATGCGTGCGCAGCCCAGCTTGACAGTATAATGAGGATTGCAATAGTCCACACAATGACATTGTACACAACATGATAATTTGGATTTACAATGTATTTACTATTCATCAAATGTAGTGCAAATGTGTTAGTGAACAAGTAATAAAAACATTCTCTATGAAAAAGTTGGTGGCACATAGGATTGGAAGGCATGCACATGCGCGGAACTGTCATTTCAACTCAGAATATTGAAGCGGAGGTTGAATATTATTTGAATTAAGCTTTCTCTTTCTCTTCGAGAAACACCGAACCACGGATATGTGTATTATTAGGGTCACACCGGAAGACATACTCCATAGAGAGATAAATAGAAGGGTAACTGAGAGGGATTTGTTGGCAGCGACGGAACTTTCAGATAGACGGACGGCATCTATGAAAACTGGTATTAAAAAGATGAAGAATAATATTGGGAAAGCAGACAGTGGAAGGAGCTGCTTAACAGCTGTCCAAAACTGATCCCCTTCCGTGATAGGTTCGTACTTGGACCGCGAATACACCCGACGAGCCAGAGTTATCACCATGACAACCATGGCTATTGACAGTGCAAGAAGAATTAACAATGCTGGACCATACCAAAGAGAAAACCTCTCTATTATTGCAACGCGGGCAGTATCGTTTAGAAAACAAAAGCCTAACTTGTTTAATCCGTAAGTGCGAGTCGTCAGCGGTATTGCTGCTATCAGGGCTGGGATGAGTAGCGAAGTTACAACATACAACACTTCAAATTTTTTTAGGTTCTTTTGTAGTACTGCGAAATAGAAGAGATGAACGGTTACCCACGTCGTGAAGAGAACTTTCACCCATTGTGTGTACATGGTCATCCATCCAATAGCGATACACACGTGATCGTAGACCTTCGGAGCTTTGCTGTAGTCAATGAAAATGATCTGGAAGACATCGACCGTGGCAGAGGCCAACGAAGCCAACACCTGGTAGAATGACAGTCGATACACCACCGTTCTGTACAACCTGAGATGATACACCAGAAAGGCTGCTAGCAGGCACACGAGTACAGACACACTGTTGGTTCCGGTTACAATAACTTCCGAGGTAAAGGAAAAACTGATATTGCTCATCTGTCCCTGGCCTTGGATGATACCACTAAAAAATAAATAAATACTGACGGCAGAACTGCTGTGTCGACAGTTATATATATATATAATAGCAATATATAGATGAATTTTGGATTTAATAAAAATTCACTAGTCAGTTAGAACATAATCATAAAGGTATGGCTGGGTGTCGCCGTGAACACTATAGTCGGGCCCGTGCGTAGGATTTTGGAAAGGGGGTTCGATTAACCGCTGGAAATAAAGGGGCGTCGGTCACAAAATAGGCGCGAAGTGCCCGTAAGCTTTGAGTATCGTTAATTTAAAGTATTCTCCGGCTCCACACAGGGGCGGATACAGGAATTCTGACCCCAGTATGATCCCATTGCGTGAGGACCATAGTCGCCACACAGATGCTGTGGGAACGTTTGCCTTCAACCCTTTCTTTTACCCACATTTTAAAGCAAATGTAAACTAAAGCCAGAATTATTTAAAATAATAATAATTCTAGGTGCTCCAATTGGTAACTTTGTCTTCTGTGCCAAATATGCATCTCAGAAATGTGCAAAGGCCCAGGGGGTTCTGCACGTGTTGGAGGATGTTGATTCTGTGGATCCTCAGGTGGCGCTGCTTCTCCTTCATCAGTGTGGCAGTTTCTGTAAGATGGTACATCTTGTTCGTTCTACACCTCCCTCTCTTATGGCTGATGCACTGCAAATGTTTGATAATGACTTCATCATGCTTTTGCTGAATGCACTGCAGTGGATGCCTTTGGCAACTCATGGCAACAGGCCCAACTCTCTCTTAGCAAAGGTGGGCTGGGTCTACATAGCCTTTCACTCCACTCAGCAGCAGCCTACATTTCATCTGTAAGTGCATCTGAGCAGTGTTCAGTGTCCATGCCCCACCTCTTCACTTCAGTGAACCACTTCAATGCACTCATTCCACCTGCTGATGCGATCATTCTAGATGACATTGTCTCTTCACCGTGCCGTCAGCGTACTCTGTCTAGTAAGATTGAGAATCACCAATTTAAGCTTCTTTTTGACAATTCATCCTTACCTGACAGAGCACGTTTGCTATCAGTTTCTTCTCCCAATGCTGCAGCCTGGCTTTCAGTTATTCCCTCACCAGTTCTTAACCTGCACATGGACTCTCCAGAATTACAAATTGCCTTAAAACGGTGACTGGGTATGGATTTGGCTCAGGGCCTCAACTGCACTTTCTGCCCCAAGTCTTGCCTTGGATCCCTTGGGTCACCATGTCATTGCTTGCAAGCATGGGGGTGATGTGGTTTCCCGCCACAATAAACTCCGTGATGTGTTTGTGGGCGAGCTAATGTATCTGCCCAAGTCGAGGTTGGCAGTGGCTTTGGGCATGACAAATGCAACACCAGACCAGCAGATGTTCTGGTCCCCAACTGGTCTCTTGGGAAGCCAGCTGCATTTGGTCTTACCGTTACCTCACCGCTAAACCTTTCTATTTTGTCTGAAGCAGGAGTGACGGCAGGGTCTGCAGCTTTAGTGGCGGAGTGTTGCAAGCATGATTTGAATGACCCAAAGTGCTCCGAGTTGGGCTGGAAATGCACACCACTAGCATTGGAGACCTATGGCTGCTGGGGTGCTGAAGCCAGGGAAACACTATTGCGTATTGCCACTTGTCTGGCCATACCCATGAGGTGTACCAAGTCCCAGGCCACTGCTGCCATTTATGGCAGACTCAGCCTCACTTTGGTTAGGTCCTGTGCAAGAGCTCTGCTGTCAAGAGCTTTACCTTCATTGGTATCACTGGTTGACAGTATGTTTTGTTTCCGTTGTTGTTTCTTGTGTGTTATCCCTATTACTATTCATTCTAATAATGGAAGGACAAATAAATACATTGTGTAATCCTGTTTATTCAATAATGATGATTTTTTAGCTACCCCCCCCCCCCCCCCCCCCCCCCCACCCTAACAGGTAATGATATCATCCAGCAATTCAACAAACACATACCATATAGAGTATAATTTTGAATAAGCTGCACGCACATCCGTCCCCATGTATTGGGAAAAAAATTTTTTAAGGAGTCTGCATATTGCCTGGTTTCATGCCACCCCTTACTAGGCTTCAACGCGACAATTGTAGTGGCAGTTAGTCTCCGCCTTGATGTACCTTTGTGCAGCCCACATTTCTGCTAACATTGCTCTGGGCATGACTCCGTGGTTTCAGCTGCCATTTCAGTACTGGTCATCACTATCGTCATGCCACTCTAAATGCATGACATCATCCATTGAGACCTGACCACTTCCCACATTCCTTAATTCCAGACGAAGCATCCTGATGGGATCACATTGGCCCCATGGTTTTGGATGCCACCTATGCTCCTTCTCACTTACGGCAGCAGTTCTACAGGACCTGCGTGAAAAAAGCCAAGTACTCTTATTTTGAGGACACCCAGACATATGTTATAGAAGACTCACAGTTTGCTAGCCTTTACAACTCCATGTCCTGTGCTAACAAAGCACGACTTCTCTCAGTGCACGCCTCTGCCTGGCTCTCAGTCGTCCCTTCTGAAGTCATGGGACTTCACCTCAATCCATGAGAGCTCAACATTGCAGTCAAATGGTGGTTGGGTTTAAATCCTCATTCTGAGAATAATGCCATTCCTCAGACTTGCCCACTATGCCCAGAGAGCATGCTGGACCCATTGTGTCACCATAGTGTCACCTGCAAGCGTGGGGGGGATGTGACTAACCGCCATAATCTTCTGTGCAATGCAGTCTATGAAGCCTGCCGCCAGGCATCCCTTTCAGTTCGCTTGGAAGCAGGTGGTGGTTTAGGTAAGGACAAGACTCTCACCCGTCCAGCTGTACTCTCTAATCCAAGTGGTTCTGCTAGTGCTGCTTACGATATCACTGTTACTTCACCACTTAATCCCTCAACTATTTTGGAAGCGGGAGTTTCAGCAGGTACAGCAGCCAAAGCAGCAGAGGTGCGTAAACATTCCAAGTATGATGCTAAGTGCTCTGAACTAGGGTGGCGATGCACTCCCTTAGCCGTAGAATCGTATGGAGCATGGGGAGCTGAAGCATGCAACACATTCTCCTTTATTGCTTCCCGGATTGCCATCACTATGAACAAACCAAAGTCGATGATCCTGTCCAACTTGTATGGCAAACTTGGTATCATCCTCGTCCGGTCTACATACTGATGAGATCCCTGGTGCCGGCCACTGGGATTGTTTCTCTGGGAACGTTGTATTGTGTGATTAGTTAACAATAATAATAAGTGTATTTAAACGCAGACTATTATTATTTATGTCTTTATGCATCCTTTTTTTAAAATAGTCCGTAATTGTTATTACGCTATTGCGACCTTTTACTGCATACATGAAATGGCATGTAAATGATTTTGAAAAAAAAAAAAAGGTACGGTAAATGTACCGGCATCTCCATGGTTATATTCATGACTCATTGTAGGTATGGCCATCACAATTTGGAGAGAGCAGTATAAGCGGCTTGGGGTGTCTGGTAGCTGCCTGGGATAGTTTCTCAACAAATTGTCCACTGTCATACAGCCTCCTATTACACCCCCAAGATAGTAATGTCCATTCACTATTTGCACCAAAGACTAGCCTGGCCTCATCTTCAAATTGTGGGGTAAAAATCAAGCAGCTTTTCCTGGACTCAGGAAAGTAACCATACACTACAGCCTTGTTCAGCCCAATAATAAACCTCCTTGCAAGGTATTACCACTTCAAGCTGAGTCATCTGCGTACCAGGTCTGCAGCCTTCTTTTGTTGACCTTCAGTGACTTTACAAGTAGGTAATAGTGTATGGATAGAGGATCATCTTGAGTAACACCCTCCCTACTGAATAGACACTCATCTGATCCTCTTTTAACACAAGCCAAGCAAATTCTTGATAGGTATTGAACAAAAAGTGGCTGCATCAAGGTTGTAGTGCATGAGCACTCCACAAGGCAGCAACTCAAGAATGTCTTGGCATACATTAATAAAAGCTCCCATCCATTACCAAAATGCTGGGTGTACAGCTGCACTTGCCCTTCTATGCCTGCTCACATCATTTCAAAATCAATGGCACTCTACCAATAAAATGTGATGCAAACACTCTCCAATGCCAATAGGTCGAACACCAGGACACTTGTCCAAGGCAATGAGTTGGCTTTGATGTTGTCCCATTCAAGCACAATGTTTGCCATTGATTGACGTGTCAGTGCGGCAACCTCAAATGATTACTATGGGCACCATGGTGTAGTAGAAAACTCTGCCACTGTACAGAATCAGTTCCACTGGGACCAGCACCACCTTTGATTTTGTGGGCTACATGTTCAACATGTAACGCGTGATGAGGCACAATGAGCAAAAGTTGGTGTATGATTCATGGGATTCTGTAATACTCATCTGACCCAAAAACTGTTAAAAGGCACTTTGTCCTAAACCACAATGGTGGAGTTTACAGCATTCTCCCTTGCCGTCTAGCTGGTGCCTCTTCCCCACCCTTACCTATCACTTTGTCCCCCTTGCCTCAAAATCCTTGGTCTGTCTGTATGTGGCTTTGCTTTATAATATAAACACTGTGTGTGTGCACAGGTTTTGCTGTGCATGTGAGGTAATGAATGGCACATGCACTGTACTTGTTCAAACACTATATTTTTAAAAAGCAATGCCACATACATGTGTCTCATCCACACATAAACTGTTCTATCATAACTTCTAAAAATAGCACTGAATTAATCACTTTTCTTAGATAACTGTAATTTGCATGCAAACTGAAAAAAAAAAACACAAACAGCAGTTTGCCAATGCAGCCAGTAACCTAGAAACTACTGCTACCAATGAACGTGGAGAGATATGTGGCACTATCAATGTCACTACATGCAGGCATATCCAGGTTCTCCTCAAATACTATGTGCAGGCTTCTTCAGGCTCTCCTCAAATACCTTCACTATCTGCTCCTGTGATTGTGTTTCGATGGAGCCATGCCTCCGCCTCGGTGTCTCCTCGATTGCTTCATCAGCAGAGTAACCCTCCTTGGCCACCAGATAGCATGCCAGCATGGTACCAGTCCTCCCATAACCCCCACCACAGTGGACACCCACTGCCTATAAGGGTGAGAACATCACATGGGGTTGTGAATAATACGTCTGATCCCACACTACCCGCTCTTGTTATATGAAACATGTAAAAGGCCATTATCAAGAAATCACTTTTCTTTGTGCAAAAGGTTATTATAGATTGTGCAAAAAGGATGGTAAGCTGATTTGATGACTGTTAACTGAAATGTACAGTGGCAGATGGAGGGGGTGGGGGGGGGAGGGACACTGTGGTTGATCCCCTCCTTTTTTGAGCGGTCTTCTCCACCATTGCAATTAACATAATGAATTTCACTGGCACTTACAATTAGGTTCTGAATGTCATTAGTATCCATTGGTGCTCTGTCATTGGAAAGTTGGTCTGCTCGGACCAAAATTACCAAAAATTATGGTCCAGGTTGAAAATGTTGGTCCAATGGATGTTATTAAAAATTGCCAACAACTTTGATAGATAATATAAACATGTGTACATGTATAACGAAAATCAACTTCATGCAACCACTGATTACATAATTATTAAGCAACATTTGTTTCTTCACTTCATTCGCTTCACTACAATTATGTTCACAGATTTGTGAGATGTATACATCGTCTCTTGCATGTGTAATTTTATCCATGCTCCTTGCAGGGCAAAGCTATAATAGTTACCATTAGACTTAACATCGTTCTGCTCTCTCCCATGTGCCAACCACAAGACAAACCAATGCTACTTCACCCGATCTTTTCTGAAAGTACTGCAGCAAAACCGTGCCCTAATATAGGATACCATATCATATACTTTTGTGGTGCATGAACGCTAAAACACAACCTTTTCCTTTAGCAGTTGCCTATACATAAGCTCTCCATTGTTTGAAAGCTGAAACTTAAAGCCTTCTAACTTACGACTCTTTTTCCCAGCATGATAGGTTTTGCCGAACAGGTCACTTCCTTGACAAGATTGCACACTGTTTTCACTACTGTTAGCTCCATCAACACACGTGCTTTTAATACCGGGACCAGTTATTTCTTACCCTAACCTAGATTTCCTTGTAATATTGGTCCACCTAAACCAATTCTTAAATTATGGTCTGGGACTGTAATTTTTAGTGGACCATAATTTTCATACAGCTCGCAACTTCCATTCAAAATTTCTGGATCTGCCCATGACACATAATCCAGGCCAAAGTTATACATGTATTAGGTCCCTTTTTCTTGGCAATGTTCCTAAATATTAAAATCCCTTCTAGTGAATCTAAAATCACCACTGCAGTGCAATATAATTCAATCGTAGGAATGAATCATTATCTCCTAGTTTGTTATCAATTGTTTTGAAATACAAAACGCTGAACACAAGTAACTACAGAACACTAGTACTCACCTCGCTTGTGCTATCCAGGAGAGACATAAATTGCTGTATCTGAACAAGCGATGGTGAACAATAATCTGCGATGGGTATCTGGTGTACAGTAATACCATGGCTTATGGCTTCTTCTGAATAGTGACTCATCTCGGTAAGATTGACCACGGTTTTAATGCCGTTTTGGGCCAAATAGGCAAGTTGTGCTCTATTTCGAGGGCATCCCATTCCTGCAAGCTTACTCCTTACAAACCATGAGAAATTTTTCGGACAGGGTGAGCCCATTCTGTCGAGTACTTGAACAAACCACAAGTGATCCTCGCTGACTCTCTCCATATTTATGCCACGTGGTCGAGTTTCGAATTAACTCTTTAATTATTAATCTTCGAGTAGAAAATGCGGAACTGTATTCGATTTGAACAAAACTTAACGGTGCGTGTTTTAAAACTTAAAAGCTAGTCTGGTCTATTTCTGACGCATTCGGCAGTCGTTCTGAATGCATAGTAAGCCATAATGAAGCACAATAAAGCTACCAGATCGTTTTTACCAAATGGTGTCAATAATTTGCAAACAGAAAATTTTTCTTTTGACATCCGGCTAGGATTTTACGGTCTAAAATCACGGATTGCAGTGCCTACTATATAAGTGTCATCGTTAGGGCACGAAGAAAGTATTCCTAATATCCGTTGGTGTCGGGGCCGACGAATGCGCGGCTGGTGCCGGATGGGACGTTTCGTATGCATCTCAAAGCGCAGTAAAGGCATAACGTATCGAATGCATGTAAAATGACGCAATAATAGGACGCAAAAATAGTTATACGCAGCGCGTCCCGGAATCCGGCCAGTGGCGGGAAGGGGGGGGGGGGCAAACCAGTATTTCTCTGCATAATCATCAGCAAACTAGAAAATACTTACAAGCATACGAACGTACAGGGCTACGCGGGTTCACCCCAGTCACACCGCCACCGGGAATCTGCTCACGTTCCATCACTGACATATTTAGATGAAGCATGCCAATTTAACGCCACTTAGTTTGGCTTTTGCCATTCTAAAAATTATATTTTACCCTTTGTGGATTCCAAGCAATTATCACCTACAATTAGGCCATACGGCTAATGATAATCATCTTGAATATTCATTGTGTGTATAATGCAGTGGCATATCATGCAGGTTTGTATCTGCAGCTATTGTGGCAATGTGCGGGTAAGGGCATGCGAAATAGCTGCTTCTCGGGGTTGTATTAAACTTCGTCGTTATAAGAGCGGTGCAGTGTTCTCATGCAGCTGCAAAATGCTATTAAGTCACGCGATGAAAGAGCTCTATTGGTGAAATCTCCATTCTTTAAATGTGTTCCTAGTAATCCGTGGTCAAGAAAGAGGAGGAGGAGGAGGAGGAAGAGGAGGAGGAGGAGGAGGAGGAGGAGGAGGAGGAGGAGGAGGAGGAGGAGGAGGAGGAGGAGGAGGAGGAGGAGGAGGAGGAGGAGGAGGAGGAGGAGGAGGATAATTCAGGGTCTGGGTACGAGGGGACGAGCAGTGCCCTTTTGTTCTCTACAACCGCGCGGTTTTGAGACATAAAACAAACTACGAAATTACTCACTTTCGTCTTCTCGTTCGATGAGAACAACTAGCTAAACGATCCGATCATCAGGAGTCTCGATAAGTGGTCGCGTGTTTTAATGACTTCATAGTCGGGGTCAAATCCTACAATACATAGCGAAACTTCTAATAAGTAAACTATACTATATGCTCATATAAAAAAGAAACCCATATATGAATTTGAATTTAATATGTACTTCGTTAAAACACGCACTGAGAGTGGTTCGATCATCATCAGCAGAGAAGTTTAGCAGTAATTTAAAGAACTACTGGCGCTCATTCTTGGCAAAAACGGCGGTAACATCACGGCCCTCGAGAGGGAATGCCTATTAATAGCAACATACTTGGTGACGTTAGTTACTATTCTCTGATAGCAAATATGGGAGATTAATTTAACAAATATGTATGGCATTAAATCACGCGCTGTGTAAAACACTCTATATCATCAGCAGAGATGTCTGACAGTAAAAAACCAGTGGTATTCGTTCTTGGCGCAAACGGCGGTAACATCGGCCCTCCGACGCTCGCTGCCCTGTCCGCCAAATACGCCGATAGGGTCGAAATACGAGCGGGTACTCGAAATCCCGCCAGCGCGGAGAGGCTGAAAAATCTACCTAACGTTTCCATCGTAGCCGCGGCCATGGCGGATAGGGAAAACCTACCCTCCACCCTGAGCGGTGTGGATGCCCTGTTCATCGTGACTCCTTGCATATGTAACAGGGCGGAAGTGGTCGTCACTACAGCGGAGATAGCCCGGGATGCGGGGGTCCGGTTCATCATGCTCGTCAGCGTCCTAACGGCAGACCTCGCCGACACTGTATTCGGAGCCCAGTTCAAGAAGATCGAGGAGGACATTTCACGAATAGGGGTCCCTTACTGCTTTCTCCGCCTCCCGTACTTTGTGGAGAATCACTTGATCCTTAACAAGGAAAACATGAAGTTGGAGTCAACCTTTCGCTGTCCAGTCGACCCCGATAAGCCCTACACTCCGGTCACCACGAGCGATTGCGGTAACGCTGCCGCCGCAATCTTGGCGGACTCGAGCCGGCACGGAAACAAAACGTACAAGATCATCAGTCACAGGAGTACCTTCGGCGAGGTGACTGAGGCCATCGGCGAAGCTCTCGGAAGGGAAATACGATACGTCCGAGTCACCTACGAGACAGGAAAGGCGATGCTGGTCGTTAGCTATAAGGAGGAATGGAAGGCTGATGGGATTACTGAATTGTATCGGTTGATTGATGATGGATCACCTATTACAAATGAGGCAGACGTTTCGGATTACTTTAGAATTACTAATGAACGACCAACAGATTTGAAGACATGGGCTTCCAAAGTAGCTGGAAGTTTAATGTGAGCTGATTCTTGAATGCAGTATTTAACGCAGAAAGTATTTACAAACTGCATGGTATGTAAATTTTTATTTCTTAAAATAAGACGTAGTATACGTTTTACTGTGATAATCTGAAAAAGGGGATAACTGAATGAGTACTATAGTACTGAAGAATGTAGCTCAAACGATGAATTGGTTAGTTTGTGATTCTGAAACTGACGCTGTACTATTAACATCGCTTTCAACCTCTATTATGAAAAGGGAGATACATGTACCTGTTTTTTAAATCCTTTTATTATTGTAAAACCATCATTCTGATAGATACATACCATATCAAGGCACATCTGTAATTACAAGCTTGCATGCATCCAGCTCTTATTTTAAAAAAGAGTATGCACGACTGGTTTCCAAAATTGTGGGCCTGCGATGTATTATGCTCTGAACTCATCAATCATTTCCTGAAATAGTGCAATGGACAGAATTCATGGAGTGCTATGCTATAGTTGTTATGACACTATCTTTGTTATATATGCATGCTGAATGTGTGCAAATAAGTACAGCAATAGAATTATCTTCACAGATGGATGCTACTCATGTAAGTTCTAAGGCAGATCCAAGACAATCCGGTGACAATTCCCTGTTCCCACAGTGTAGGTGTGTACATGAAAGGGTGGGGGGTCACCCACTAGTAGGTCTGGCATTGGGGGAACCACGTGTGGCGTTGGGTCCTCCATCTTCACATGTGCACATTTACCCTGTGGGAACAGGGAACTGATACCAGATTGTCTTTATCTTTATCTGCTTTAGAACTTACACGGGTAGCATCCATCTCCAGTGATGAGGACATATAAGTAATTTCATTGGGGAGTCACCCCTGGTGTTGAGTCCCCAAAGAAATTATTCATATGTCAACTTCACTAGATGGATGCCACCTGTGTAAGATCTAAAGCAGATTTGGACAATCTGGTAACAGTTCCCTGTTCCCACAGGGTAGATGTGTACATGTGATGCATGGTTCCTTAACGCTGGAACAACTTGAGAGTGACCCCCAATGAAATTAATTATCATATATCATCTTCACTGGTTATGGATGCCATCTAAAAAGCAGCTCCAGACAATTTGGTGACAGTTCCCTGTTCCCAAAGGGTAGGCGTGTACAGGTGATGATGGGGGACCTAACACCACGTGTGGTTCCCCAATGCCTAAGCAATTTGTGAGTGATCCCCAATGAACAGGGTAGTTGGGAACAGTTTCCATGAATTCATTGGGGGTCACTCACAAGTACGTACAGTGTTGGAAAACCACCCCTTGCGTTGGGTCCCCCACCCTCACTTGTACGTACCTACTCTGTGGGAACAGGGAACTGTTACCTGATTGTCCAGATCTGCTTTAGAACTTACAAATGCAGGCGGCATCCATCTCCAGTGAAGTTGACAGATGAATAATTTCATTGGGGGTCACCTAAGTAGCTTTGGCGTTGAGGAACTGTGCATGGTGTTGGTTCCCCATCCTCACATATACACACACACCTACCCTATGGGAACAGGGAAAGAAGGAGGAGGAGGAGGAGAAGGAGGAGGAGGAGGGGAGGAGGAGGAGGAGGAGGGGAGGAGGAGGAGGAGGGGGAGGAGAAAGAGGAGGGGGAGGAGGAGGGGGAGGAGGAGGAGGGGGAGGGGGAGGAGGAGGAAGAAGAGGAGGGGGAGGAGGAGGAGGGAGGAGGAGCAGCAAGAGGAGGAGGAGAAGGAGAAGGAAGAGAAGGAGGAGGAGAAGGAGAAGGAGGAGGAGAAAGAAGAAGAAAGAACGACTACAGAGAAGAATTGGTCTGGGAACGAGAAGAAAACACGAGCTTTTGTGTTCTCTGAAAGCAAACAGTTCGGAGACTGGAACAAAACATAAAAATGACACCGTCTTTGCCTTCTGGATCGATAGAAACAAAGAGCTAAACTACCCATTTCTTGGTACGCGAGTTATGCATGCGCGGGTCGCGTTTTTTAAATGATATGCACGACCCGGGTCAATTCCATATAGGAACTACTAACATAGTTCCTGATAGAGGATGGATATCATGGAGGACATTGTTATGTTATGCAATATTATATCCAGCAATGCTAAAGGCTTGAGACATTGACGATGAAAAGGTCGAAGCCGGCTAAATGTTGGATTCAGCGAACTCTTGCAACATTCTTATATGGGTATAACTTAAGCAACCTTGACCCGGACAGGCCAAAATGTTCTGCCATTGATCGGTTCGCTAATTAATACGCTGAACCGTGTGACGTATACGTACGTGTGTGGCCTGTATAACACAAGATTATACAATATGCAGTCAATTTTAAATATATAATCCATGCATGGCCATGCAGCACTAGCGTACTCGCTGAAGCTGTGAATAGATGCTAGCTCTATTGCTACTTATGGGTACCTGTGGGCAGCAGGCATTAGCGAGTACTCTTCATCCGTGCGAGCCGCCGACTAATGCCAGCGTCACGCTCAACTCACCCGGCACGTACACCGTATCACAGGACTACGCGAAGTGCTCACAACCCTTAGGGGGATCTGACCCCGTGGTAAGCCGCGGCACCGCCTTGTCACGGCTTGTGCAAGACGCGTAGCTGTATGTGTGTGCTCTTCGAATGCAGGCGTACAGAATTTGGTCAGCGTGTCACAGCACAACGTGTAATGACGAGAAACCGGTGCAGTTCGTTGCAAGGGGAAATGGGAAGATAAGCGCGTGGACCTTACCTTACACACCCGACAGGTAAGCTTGCACTTCGAGCATGACTGCGTAAGTGTTGAATGATCTGAGAAGTATATAATTCTATGCAAGGGATTTATATACGTGGTATGAGATTATAATGGTGCCACAAGTGAACGCGCAGCCCACTTCTGTTATTTGCATATCATGTATAATATATACGCATTTTGAACGAGAAAAATTAAAAGCGCTGTGTTCATTCACGGACATTCTCTGCATGTATAACGCGGAGACCTATAGACCAGTTGCGGCGCTAACGTTTATCCGTAGTTAAGTCGTGGCGTCAATTTCGGCGGCCATTTTGGTGGGCAAATGTACAGGTGTGTATGCTCCAAAATGATGGTCAAGAGTTGTGTACAATCGGCTGAACAAATCGGTTCGAAAAAGTTAGCTATCGGTAAGAAATTTGAATGTTTACTTGTCACAATTATTTTCGAACCGATTTGTTCAGCCGATTGTACACACACCATTCCATTTTAGAGCATACTCAACTATACATTTTGCCCACCAAAATGGCCGCCGAAATTGATGCCCACGACTAACACGTTCGTCGTTATTATGGCCTTATAAGGCCATCCAACGATAAACGTTCGCGCCGCAACTGATCAATATCGTTACGTGCATGCGTGCATGTAATCTGCACTGAGTCAAAGCTCGGCATCATATCCATAAAGAAGCTGCACAAACTAAAATTAAACAATCAGTGGTGGATCCGGGGGGGGGGGGGGTGGGGGGGGGGGGGGGGGGGGCATCGGGGGCCCGTGCCCTCCCCCTTTCGTTCGTCTAATTATATATTCATAGTCGCGTTTAATTTGAACGTACAGCTACCAAAAGCGTCCGCGCTTCGCGCGGGAAGGGGGCATATCCCCACCTCCTTTCGGTGAACCACGCCCATTTCTCACTTAATTATACCTTTTCATTATTGGTGCCCCCGTTTCAAAATTCCTGGATCCTCCCCTGAGTCACAAGAGGCCAAGAAATCTGTCCGTTGCATGTCAGCCTCCCGCGTGTACCGCGTACTAGGCGCGCGTATTGTGAGCGGAGTGCATCATTTAGCTCAGTACTATTACCTTCATACCTTAATCGATCCCTAAGAGGAAGAATAACTTAGTGACGCGGCGAACTTGCCCATACTGCATTTGCAAGCTTTGTTTCCTCAGTTTATCGTTTTAATTCTGACGGCTGTATTAAGCCGGTTTATTAATTAATCCGAATGTTACAACGGTACGGATGAGTGCATGGATCACATTATACATTGTCAAGTGACGATGTTTAGTAAATGCGAATTGGTGTTTGAGTCCTCCGTAGAGCTGCGATACATGCAGCTCAATACATAAGTTCAGTATAAAGGTTGCATGCATGAGTATTTTATATGCATTTGGTGCATCAATGTGTAATTTCAAAGCACATATGGAATTTCTTTTAGCTTCACAAATCGTTCCTATGGGAGATCATATATGAATATACCTTGTCAGAAAGGCATTCTGCTGAGAAATCAAGATCCACTATACATTGATGTACTGACCAGCTCAGTGACACCTCTTCAGTACACATTAGCTGTTGAATTGGCTGTTCCCTTCAAATTGAGGCAGGTATCACTTAATTTACATGTTGGGGGTGAGGGTGGGGGGTGGAGGGGGGGGGGTTGGGTTCTGTTCGCCAGAGGTATGAGGTCTGAAGTGAAAATCCGTATACCTTGACAGATGCTATGATGGCATGAATATATGTAGTCTTCGTTATATAAGAACTGATGTTGAAAGTGGGAAAGATTGCTAACGAGCATTACATCATAGCATATGGTTCAGTTTTGAAGCTTGTATATATGTGCTTGTATTGCTTGTGAGCTTCGGCCTTACCAGCTGCTGACCCACCTGTAGCTCCCGCTTCATTCAATGTATTGGAGTTAAGCGGAGAGACTATGGTTAAAACAGCTGGCTTGCCAATCAACCAATTCGGCACCAGGATGTCTGCTGGCCGGCGACGTGAACTATTACTTCAAGTTGCCCACCAAGCCGAGCCCTATGAAAAAATTGGGCAAAAACATCCTCAGGGCATTGTGGCGCACAACAACATCACCACCCCCTTTGCACATCACACCCGTCTGCTATCGGTCTCTTCGCGTCATGCTTCATCTTGGCTAGCTGTTATAACGTCTGAGGGACTTAATCTTAGCTTGGAGTCATGCAAAGGAGTTCCAGGCTGCCTTAAAATGGTGGCTTGGGATGGACACATCATCACATGTACATTACCCTTACTACCCTGACCACCAGCTGGATCCTCTGGGGCATCATACTCAGGCACGGTTGGCTGGAGATGACAACTGGTCAAATTGATGGTCATCAATCCTGCCAGATAGTTTTTTTTTTTTTCTGACTGAGACCAGAATCTACGAAGACTCGACTGAGACTGAACTTGCTGGAAGGAACCAAGCTATTATATATGGTAACAGCTTGCAGAGCGAACTCAGCACGAGGATCTGCACAACCAGCTTTGATAATTGATGCCAAATAAGCAGCTGAACAATGTAAAACCAACCTACAGAAGTCAAGACCACCCCTAATAAGGCTCAGCTGAACTCGCAGTCCGAAGCATCAATTGCAGCATAATCAGAGAAGTAACGACTGGCATCCTCTTAAAGGATTCTTTGGTCCCCCACATCACAAATGCAGCTTGCGCAGCCCGCTAGCTCAGTATATATGGATATACTCTTGACCGATCCCACACAAACCCCCAACAAGCACCTTAAATATCATGTCCATACTTAAGTTGACATGAGTCAGCCCGCGACAACTAAAAGGATCGCTCTTTTAAGGGCAGCTGTAATATCCCGCCTGTATTGAGCATGATATCATCCTGTCGGGTCCCCAGACCCTGACATGCTCATCATGAGAAGGTGGCATGGAGCGAGCTAAATGAACCAGCTTACAAAATGAGGCACAATGACGTAAGAGGAGAAGTGAAATTTGAGGATCTAAGGCACCCATCCCCGACAGCTGGGACAGCAACCTGACTGCCTTGGCGCAAGAATTTGGCACAAAAAATTTGGCACAAAATATGACATCCCCAATAGGTGCACCCAGGACCTCGAAGTTAGGCTCATGAGACATCTTCGTGTAAGCTGGAAAGCCATCCAAGTTACCTTGAGAAAAAAGCTCACACTTGGTAGTGTTGATCCTTAACCCCAGGGGGAGGGGGGAGGAAAGGTGGGGACCAACCTGCTGAATGAGGAGAATAGCACAATTAAAGGACTTGCAAGAGGAGTACCATCGTCAAGGTACCACAAGTTGAACAAAAGCTTGGAACACTCCCTGTCAGAAGCAATAGATCGAACAAGTTTATGCAGAACTAGAGAGAACAGGAGAGGACCCAAACGGTCTCCCTGCTGAACTCCTTATTCAGACCCAAGAGTGCCCATGGAGTGCTACAAGGTGGGATGTTGTCCATAACACCAAAAAAAAAAAAGTTCAGGGAAGTGAGTTGCACACTCATCTAGAAGGGCTTGTCATGATACTTCATTAAAGGCATTCCTAAAGTCATAAAAAATGTAATGACTGTGGACATATATTGCGTCCAATGAAATTACATATATGCACATTACAGTTAATATAATCTAAACGGGAAGTATCATGACAGCAATAGACCTTCTGCAACTCGCATCCTACGTAATTGTTTATTGCTGGTCACGTACTTACGTCATATGTATGTTGCTATTTATGTATACAGTTGCTATAAATAACTACACGTGAGCATATTGTTTCCTCCGTCGTTCCGGTTATTGTTTATCTCGTACCCACGCGGGGTATATTTATAGCAACATACATATGACGTAAGTACGTGACTAGCAATAACAATTACGTAGGACGCGAGTTGCAGAAGGTCTATATTATAGGCTACGCAACAATGCACGTACATTCATAAATTAATATCTATTACCGCCGGCTAATAGTCAGTCTGTCTGTCCGTCTATGTTCACTTTTTGAGCGTTTGGCTGGCTGTTTCGAATCCTTTCTACGATGCGCAGACAATGACGGGTTTACGTTTTTGTATTTCACACCTTTTTCTCTCTTTGTTTCTCTGTTCCTGCTGTTAAATGGCGCGCATTCAAGTATTATGTAATATTTTATTATCCGTTGTCCCGTTGCTAATGTATGTACGGTCTACGGGTTTGAAAGAAATGCCCCAAAACGGAAGTCAACATCACCTCCGAATAATAACAATGCAACTTTTTATAATACTCGGATAGCCTACCTATCTATCTATCTGTGTTAGTTTCTCGAGCATTTGGCTGGGCCATTTTCGAAAAATGGGGTCTTTCGATTCCAGTTTACGATGCGCAATCTAGTGTGTTGCGTATAGACCAGTTGCGGCGCGAACGTTTATCGTCGAACGTGTTAGTCGTGGGCGTCAATTTCTGCGGCCATTTTGCTGGGCAAAATGTACAGGTGAGTATGGGCCAAAATGGAATGGACACAACTCTTGACCATTCCATTTTGGCCCATACTCACCTGTACATTTTGACCACCAACATGGCCGCCGAAACTGACGCCCACGACTAACACGTTCGTCGTTATTATGACCTTAAAGCCATCCCAACGATAAACGTTCGGCCGCACTGGTCTATATGTACGTGTAATCCAAAATGTACCACATTCATGGTATGTGCATTAATGGAATACTCAATCTCTATACTGATGAAAAATGTGTGCAGAGCAGCAAAACCGAGTTTCTCATAGATAAGGAGCAATTTGAATTAATGTTCTTCTGCTAAGAATGTTGATGCAGAAGTTTTCATGAGTAAAGCTTTCTCTTTCTCTTCGCTGAGAAACACCGAACAACGGATATGTGTATTAATAATGTTACACCGGAAGACATACTCCATAGAGCGATAAATAGATTTGTAATAGTCAGGGATTTGTTGGCCGCATATATATGTGCAATGACGGCATCTATGAAAACTGGTATTAAAAAGATGAAGAATAATATTGGGAAAGCAGACAGTGGAAGGAGCTGCTTAACAGCTGTCCAAAACTGATCCCCTTCCGTGATAGGTTCGTACTTGGACCGTGAATACACCCGTCGAGCCAGAGTTATCACCATGACAATCATGGCTATTGATATTGCAAGAAGAATTAACAATGCTGGACCATACCAAAGAGAAAACCTCTCTATTGTTGCAACGCTGGCAGTATCGTTTAGAAAACAAAAGCCATACTTGTTTAATCCGTAAGTGCGAGTCGTCAGCGGTATCGATGCTATCAGTGCTGGGATGAGTAGCGAAGTTGCAACATACAACACTTCAAATTTTTTTAGGTTCTTCTGTAGTACTGCGAAGTAGAAGAGATGAAAGGTTACCCACGTCATGAAGAAAATTTTAACCCATAGCGAGTACATGATCAACCATCCAATAGCCATACACGCGCGATCGTAGACCTCCGGAGCTTTGCTGTAGTTAACGAAAATGATTTGGAAGACCTCGACCGTAGCAAAGGCCAACGAAGCCAACACTTGGTAGAGCGCCAATCGGTAGACCACCGTTCTGTACAACCTGAGATGATACACCAGAAAGGCTGCCAGCAGACACACGAGTACTGACGCACTGTTGGTTCCTGTGATTATGACATCCGATAAAATTGAAACATTAAAATTGCTCATTCTGTCGATGGCTTTGGATGATATCAGTGAAGTGCTGACGGCTGAACTGCTGTGTTGTTAGTTTGGTCTTTGTAGTAAATTGGATACATGAACGATCATACTCATTCATGGTCGCCTATAATTTTATTCACGCATGCTTCCCCCGGTGCAAAGAGCCGCGTTATTTAGGTGCACTGTCGCTGGGATTATGGTTAGCGATAAATTTTTGGTCCCTGTCCAAAACAATTTTCTGGGAAAATGGTCCGGGTTATATTTTTTTCAATGGACTGCTGCGTGTGATTGAACGTGACGTCACGTCCGGACTGCTGGTCTACTAGATAACTACTGTGTCTTAAAGTTGTTAGCCTAAACAGTAACGTTTAGTCATGAGATTTAGCCTTAGCTTCACCAACGTTGATTTTCTGGATCTAGTTTTCGTTTTTCAATTCCGTACATGAGCGATGGTGCCGATGTTACTGACGTTGACGATAGAAAATCTTAGTCCAGGCCTCTCGGTTTTTTGCCTTCTTGGCTCGAGGGGGCGAGGATAAGCTTTTCCCGAGTGTAGTTTCGGGGTTGTTATTCGCATCGCTATTTGGAAAATGTCTGATGGAGCAAACGCGCGATGGTGAAGCTTTATGACTTAGGGGGCTTGTCCAAACTATGTTTGGAAAAATTAGCGTCATTGTGACGTTAGGGGGGAGGGGGGGAGGCTGTGACGTTAAGAAAAATTTTATTGTCCGCAAGTATTGTTTTATAATACTGAACATCTAGTTAGCTGCAGCGTTGACTCCAGTGGCAGCAGTTACGTTTATTCAGACTACACTGCACATTGAGTAATGTTTCATGCTACTAATCTAACAAAAACGCTATGACGCTTAGAGGGGGGGGGGGGGGGGGGGGTTAATATGTTAACGTCACAATGACGCTAATTTTTCCAAACATAGTTTGGACAAGCCCCCTAAGTTAAACACGGTAAGCTAGCCAGCAGTCCGGATGTGACGACAAATTAATTAAATTCTTCGTCTGTTATGAAATAGCTAGTACTTGCACGATTAATTAGATATACAAGCTGGAACTTTTCACAATCACAACATCAATATAGACTATTGTTCAATACGTCTTATGGTGCTCTTAGAGGTACCATTCTTTGCATATCGTTTACTGACCATTGTTTGGCATATGCAAGTGCAAGCCGGGTATATCAATGAATTTTCATGTGACCTTGCTGTACCAAGACTGCATATTTGAAGGAAACTGCATCAGTTTCAATGAATCAATGTCTGAATGTTGCTGGGATGCATTGGATCACCATAGCAACAGTAGGGAACTGCCAGGGTTTACGACGTAGTGAATAAGAAGTTGGATAAATTCAGTTTGTGACTTGAAGTCAAAAACTGAATTTATTCAACTTCTTATTCACCATGTCATAAGCCCTTGCAGTTGGTTGGTTTTGAAATCCTGATAATGAGCAAAAGCACCTTTAAGAAGTTGCATCCCGGTGTAAATGACTGTCAGTCAGCCATCCACCCCATTCATCAATACATTCTTATCTTCCTCCAACAGTGTTGTCTCTTTAACCGTAGTCACACCTTTTCACTACTAGAAATAGCTGTTCTTCTGTACTGAGGTAGATGAGTTCTGCTTCAGGATCTGTTCACACATGTTCTGTTGGGGTGGCAGTACTTCCTGCAAGCTGAAGCAATATGTTTACATTGACACCATCTTGTCACGTGCACCTGGTCTTGCACCCGCAAATTAAGGCACAATCACAATACGGATCTATTACCCATAAATGTCATGGCTTTCTTTCTTATCACTCTTTTTGCCTATCAAACCTCCCTCAGGGTACCGCTTCACAGTCAAATAAGCATAGGCTTTATCATCATCCAATAGATAGATAGATACACATGGCACGTGTAAATTTAGCTGGACCAATTTTTCACCTGGACCATTTTTTTCTCAATAAAAATTGGTCCAAGGGAGCCAGAATTTTGGTCCAGGACCAAGATCACTGCATTTATAAGCCTTTGAGAAGAGGAGGGGGGGGGGGGGGGGGGAGAGAGGCATGGGAATTGTCCCCATGGATCTAGTCTGTCTGGCCACCAGGTGTCTAAGGATATTGTTCTGTGCTTCTAAAATATGAAGTACCAATCAGAACACCACATTGGACGTGACATCACAACGTAATAATAATTACTGCTCTAAATATTATTTCCACACATGTCCACATGTTCACGTGCTGAGCTGGATAGCGAACATGGATTATCTGACATTCGATTGTGCTTGCTTTTTTTAAGCTGCAAAGGTAGAAGAGGCCTGGCATTGCAGTGCTAAGGAGCTCAACAAACAAGAACGTTGGTTTTTTCTTTTTCATTTTAAAAACATTAAATGAACCTGCAAGGTTAAGTATGCAAATGTACATTTTATAAATCAATAAATGTCAATAATATCTTGTTTCTACCATCTGCGAGTCAACGGCAGAGTTATGCAGAGCATGAAATAGGGTAGTGATAAGACATAGCAATCCCCAATCAGTACCAAACAAAAATTGCAGTTTAGAATTACTAATCATGAGTGAAGGATTGGTATTAATTTGTTTGTATTCAAAAAGGAAATGTATGCACAACCGGTGCATTCGCTGGTATAAAGTGTGAGGAGGCATGCCCACCCCTATATTTAAAATGGCACTCAGCCTAAGAGCCATTCTGGAAAGCAGCCTGTCCCACACTTTTGACTTGATGTGTGCTGCCCCAGTTACCTTATGTCTCGATGGCCTGGGGAACACACACTCATGGAGCCCTTAGAGTCATTGAAAATAGCAGCAGCTGCACTCGTGCCTGCCTCTTTCAACAACAGTGACGTCACATCAGCTGGCCTTCCAACCAACCAATCTGCTACCAAAACATATTATGCAATGTCAGGGCACAACTGATGATGTTATCTACCCTCCCCCACCCTCACCCTCCCTACTCCATAATCACCCCATCCCTCATTCGCACACTACATTTCCTATCTACACCCATCCAGTTTCCCCAACTGTTTGCATAAAATTGTAGCACCTTTCTTATTTTGAAGTACTTTATAACTACAGAAGTACAAAATGAACATAACGTGTGTCTTGATCAGGAATATGTTTGAATGTAATCATCCTGTAGCTTTTTAGCTGAATCTCTCAATGTCCTCCTTTTCTTCCTCCTAACCCTTTCCCCCTACACACATTAGGTGTGGGTGTGCTTTGAGTTCATGATGAAGCATGTAGTACCCTTTATAATCCAAATAGTTGCTGGGGGGGGGGGGGGGGGGGGCTTACGTTGGGATGTGTCACATGCATTCATCTAGTAGGACTTCCATGAGACTCATGTGCACATGAATGTGCTGTGGTTGTTAAATTGTACTTTTCTCCTTTCCAAGTGCGTCCAAATCATATTCCACCACTGTTACTATGGAAATGCCTCAGGTATGTGCGCAGTGTTTGCCCACTTGGCACAATGTAACAGTTGGGATGGACAACCTGCTAAAGAAAAGTTGGGATTAAAATCTTTATGCTTGACATGGCAGACGATTCTGTAGATCTTAGGTGCACAATCAGTCTTAAGTACTGTAAATGGTGCAGTGGAGCTTTGAAAGGATATCATATAACCTGCTGTCACTTTTCATTCACAGACATTCTACTTTGAGTTTTCAGCTGAGCTAACGGCAGTAGCCATCACAGTGAACTCTCCATGCTCCAGGTCATGTGCCTGGGTGTCCATACAGAACACCTCAGTGAGTTTAGCCTCAAGTCCAATTGTATGAAGTTGTCGGGTCTCCTGACCTTCATAGGAGTGTTCTCAGCGTGACACCCTGTATGATGCAATGTCAGGGAGCATGTTCCAAACAATGACCACCACAGCTGTTCTTACCATACCAGTAGGTACTGGAGCAACTATACCTTTTATTTGCTCACTATGAAACACACAGAAATCTAAACTAACCAATTCATCCTTCTTCGTTGTCATCATACAAGTCAATGGTTCATTCTGTTCCAACACTATGCAGTATGGTATGTTATGTCTCCCATGTAATGAATAGGGGAGTGATGGTCCCCCCCCCCCCCCCCCCCCCCCCCCCCCCAGCCAATGAAGACTCCAAGTCCATAGAGATCATTATTCAACCGGCTCTGATAGGTACTCAGTTCTGTCCAACAATGCCCTTCCCCTCCTCCCTCCAGATCCTTCCCTCCCCTCCTCTCCTCTCCTCTTCTCCCCCCCCCCCCCCCCCCCCCCACCCCTTCTTATCATTCTGTGCATCATAATTCATATTCATTTTCCAGCATCCAATTTTCTTGGAGCCATCCTTGGAACTGCTGTTGTATTAGCTGGAATCAGTTCACTTATCATACTTGTCTACTGTTTGTATCTCATGGTGGCTGCTCAGGTAGTGGAGCAGTTTGTTGGCACGTGTCATATATTCCATTGAACGCTTGCTAATACATGCACAGAAAAAAAAAGTTACAAACATCCAGGCTGGGTTTTGTGAGCAAAATCCTAGGTGATTCAAGCAAAGCTCAGCAATTTTAAGGCATTGAGTCCACCATGTGAAAAGAACCACCCTGTATTTATCTAACAAAATTCAGGATTGCTGGTTGGGAATTCATAATTCCTATCTGGGCTTTACTAACTTTTTCTTGCAACAGCAATATGTTTGTATGTAGATGAGGGTAGTTGTTAAGTGTAGAACACCATAGGGGACTGGGGAAGAGGGAATTCTTCATTGTCAGTTCTTCAGTGCATTGCAAATTATCATTTTTAGTGTAGATGTGCAGTAATTGGGGAAGGCAGACGAGACCAGGAGAGTTTCTGTTGTAAGGAATGCTGTACAGGCAGGTCCACAGGTTGGTGGAATTGGTGGAGTGGGTGGGGTGGGGGTGGGTGGAGTTGGTGGGTGGGTGGAGTTGGTGGATGGGTGGAGTTGGGGGGTGGGTGGAGTTGGTGGATGGGTGGAGTTGGTGGGTGGGTGGGTGGAGTTGGGGGGTGGGTGGAGTTGGTGGATGGGTGGGTGGGGTTGATGAGGTGGGTGTAGTTGGTGTAGCCTTAAAACATTGTTCACTATATTTTGTATCCAGGTTGCCATGGTTTTTGGTTTCTGTGGTGTGCAATTGACTACATCTGCCTATTTTCCAGTAAGTTTTTCCTCTGTACCTGTGGCATAAATCTAATACTGCTCTTACAGATTCATCGTACTTTGCTGAAGCTGGTACATGTTTCTACTGCTGGTTCAAGTGAGTAATCAAATTGACTGCAGCTATAATAATGTGTTAAAAGTAACAGAGGACCCTAATGAGTACATTGCTAACTACTTCTTAGCGGAAGGTTGAGGTTTCCTCCTCCCCATCCAGCTAGTTGAGGTCTCCTCCTCCCCCTCCAGTTAGTTGAGGTCTACTCCCCCCTCCCCCATCCAGCTGGTTGAGGTCTCCTCCCCATCCAGCTGGTTGAGGTCTCCTCCCCATCCAGCTGATTGAGGTCCCCTCCCCATCCAGCTGGTTGAGGTCTCCTCCCCACCCAGCTGGTTGAGGTCTCCTCCAGCTGGTTGAGGTCTCCTCCCCATCCAGCGGGTTGAGGTCTCCTCCCCATCCAGCTAGTTGAGGTCTTCTCCCATCCAGCTGGTTGAGGTCTCCTCCCCATCCAGCTAGTTAACAGTTATCATGTGTTCAGTTTTGGACATGCTTTTTTCTGTAGTTTTAGTCAGCTGTTGTGTAATATAGGCTTAAGTGGCTTTATCCTACATGTTTCATGCTACATTCTGAAGTGCAAATGTCCTTTTTTAGAAACTGGAAAATTCCTAAGGTGATTAGCAATAGCACAGTGCGCAATGGAGGACATGAAGGTAGGCTTCCCTATATTCTTAACTTTTTTTTTTTTTAAATGAAAATTTTACATTTGCAGTGCATTCAGTCATTCAGGTTGAGGATATGGTAACACTGGATTACTACTGTCGATGTGTACTGTCATATGGTCTCTTATGTGCCTGCAGAATGATTCCCAGCTAACAGTGGAGCACTTCCCAAGCCATGAGTTCCACCATCAAGGGTTGCAGTATGCCACATATGCATGGTGAGCAATGGCCTCCACATGAGTGTTATTAGACTTTGGTCTGCATTTTGGGTGCAGGAGCACTGCGACCATTGGAATCTACTATGGCATACCTGCCCTTCAGTTGGTACTGTCACAACAGAGTGTTAGTTGTACCTAAACCCCGAACCCCCCCTCCCCCCCCCCCCCGCCATTATTGATTGCATCCATTGTATTGCCAGGCCTCAAACACTGATGCAAACTTGTGTTACTACAACTACAAGTGCACTGTTTCATTAAACACGGTTATGTATGCTCATAGCTCTTGCCTTCTTAACAGGCTGGTCCTGTTTATTGGCCTCCCATTTTGCAGTGCCTTTAATAACATCTGGAGCAACATTGGATATGTTTTTCTCGGGATAACGTTTATTATCATTGTAATAATAAGGTTAGTGTACTGAACATTAACACTGACATTAACACTGAACATTAACACTGACATTAACACTAACATTAACACTGACATTAACACTAACATTAACACTGACATTAACACTGACATTAACACTGACATTAACACTGAACATTAACACTGACATTAACACTAACATTAACACTGAAAATTAACGCTGACATTAACACTGATGGATCTTTTTATTGTTGTTGTTTAACAGACAACGGTGTGTGAAATTCAAGCTAAGGTATAGATGGTACTGTCCTACAATGTCACTTGCGACATGTGGCAATTCTGGTATTCAGGAAGCAGGAAGAGGAGGAGCTTAGAGTTAGATCATGTGAGCCAAGAGATTTACCTGGCTCTGCCACTCAGAAGACAGGAGCCAACAGGTTTGTGCAAGCACCATATGGACTAGGTTTATTCTGCTATTGTGTTCTCTTTATTCTGCTATTGTGTTCTCAGTGTGACATTGGCTAGGCACACACTACCCCAGCACGGAGGCATCTACTATGCAATGGGTGAGTGGATCCAAGGTCCCAGGTGTCCAGGTGACAGTGGGAGGGGCACTAAAACCTTTTTAGCAAGTATTCCTGATAACTTCTTGCAATTACCTAGTATGTTGTCCCATATTGACACATGTCCTCCTCCCCCTTCCTCATCCGGTTCCTTTCTTCTACACCTCCCCCACCTTTCATCTCCCTCATCCTTCCTTTCCTCCTCTCATCTTCTCCGCTCCACTCCTCCTTTTCCCCTTCCTCTTTTCTTCCCCTCCCACCTTTCTCCCCTTCCTCCTCCTGCTCCCTTCCCTATACAGGATTTGCTCTAATAATAGAGGGAATTATGAGTGCTATGTACCACATTTGCCCAACATATGCCAACTTTCAGTTTGGTAAGTTACTCCTATTGTCGTCTACCCCACACTTACGGCACTCCACCCTCTTATGTGCCTACACTGCACCAAAAGATACCAGCGTTATGTTCATCATTGGAGGACTGATCATCTTTGCAATTCTCCAGGGCAGGCACACAGACACTGTGGGGAAGGCATTCTTTGCCTTTTTCATGTTTTCATTGATTACCTTGGTCACCATTATGGGGCTTGTGAGTGGTCTGTTTGTGCTTACAATGAAGCCAGTCAGGCAGGAATGTATTTGGGCCTAATCTGAATTGGGGCTTCATACTTCTGGAGGAGTGAGTGTTATTATTGTTACACCTTCTAGTATTTGGATAGAAGAAATCAAACTGCTTCAAGAGCCGTTGTGGCTGTTGCTTTACTTGGGATATTTATTGTCTTTTTGGCTTTGTTTTGCTACCTGTATCCTTGGAAATGCTGTGAGTATCATATTTTGATGAGACAGATTAACACACCCTTCACTTCCTGATCTGTAGCATTCGCTTGTTTGTGTGATCCAAAAAAATCCTTAGCGTATTCTTGGCCGATCATAAAAAAGCACAAGGTAATTCATAAATGCAGCCCCCTCTTTTCTTCCTCCATTCTCACCTCTCCAGCACTCTTCTCCCTCCTCATCTCTCTTCCTCATCCCTCCACTCCCCTCCCACATTCTTCCGTTTATAACCCTTACACACCCACTCCTCACTCACCCTTACAGGTCCTGCTAGGCAAGCTGGCCATTTTGTTCATCTTCAACTGCATCACGTATGTCAGATCTTTACAGCAGCATACAATAATGTGACCAGTTTAAATATGTCTGCTAGAATCCCTGCCTTGATTGTTACTGTCAGCTCCATACCATCAGCAGTTCTTTACACCTTTCTGGCAAATGCTATGCTCATCCTTGCAGCATACATAATGTTCAAAGTATGTTGTGTTATATGAAATTATCACCCCAACTGCCCTGTTCTTTCCTGCAGTGTGTATATTCTGAAACAGGTCTTGGTCCATTTCTCCTGACAACCACATGTTCTGTCACATTTCTTGGTCTAGCTCTGTACCATTTTAAGCAAACTTCCTACAACTCAGATGTATGACCTTAGTTGTATTAAACGTTTAGACTGATGTAGTGTTCCTTTTCTCAGCTGATGCCAGCTGAATCTAGGAATATTAACAGGCCTTGCGTATGGTTTGGTTTCTATGACAACCATGATGTGTGGCATTTCTTCTCTGGACTTACAGTTTTCTTCACATTTTTGGTAAGTACATGGAGAGACTGGAGTGGGAACATAGGGAGGGTGGAGCGGGAGGGTGGAGTGTGAAGGTCATGTGGGAACATTGGGAAGATGGAGTGGGAACATTGTGTGGGTGGAGTGGGAACATAGGGAGGGTGGGGTAGGTAGAGGTGCACTGGGAGGATGAGGGGAACAGTGAGGGGGCAATGGGAACACTGATAGTGAGAGGAGGGGGGGAACACATCAAGAGGGTGGAGTGGAAACAATGGGGAGACCAGAACATCAGCAGTCATGCCATTCCTTTCACCTCATAGGCAATCCTGGTCATTGATGATGGACTGATGATGTCTAATAAACCTATCAGTAAGGTGCCTGTTTTTTAGGCCACATGATGTATGTGTTCTCATCGTTAATAAAAGTGTAATTATGTTGCTGTGGAGACATATACTTTTTTGTGAGAGGCCATGGGGAGGGGGAACAAAGTCAAAGACACCATTCCCACCCCCCCCCCCCCCCCCCCCCCCACTTTGTAGAGTAAATAGAGTATCACTAATATGGTACTCACATTCCTTCAGAAGGATGCACGGATAACATTTATTAAGGTATCAGAGTCGGGGGTGGGTGTTAGTCATAAAATCTCATCCATTGTGAATTCTTTAAAAATATCCACTCACACTATAGCAACATAATAATCAAATTGTATTTATTAATACGCTCAAAATAGGCTGTGTAGCACAATCCCGCTGGAAGGGACTACCATCACAAAATCAAAGATTTATGAACAAACTATTTGTGGTTGTAAGTAGTTTGGGAACCTGACTGACCAGTTATAGATGATATTACTCTAATATCTAAGTACAACTGATCAGTTGCAAAATGGCAGCTTCAATAAAAATGATGGGATCAATTTACTACAGCATCAAAAATCGAAGGGTATGCAAAGCAATGCGGCAAGGTTAATGTGCACATCGTAATCATCAGTCCACTTAACACACCAACTTGGTTGGTGAAACAGCTACTCGGCAATGATCAAGTTTTGAACTACATGACTGAGGCTATAGATTGCTTTGCCAGTGCTCAGTCATACATGCAAGTATATTGCAGTGGTAATGAGAGGTGATGGAGTGAAGCTTGACTATTTGGGCTGTGATGTGCTAAACAAGGTCCAGTGCAGACCATTGATCATCTCCATGGAAATGGTACACTTAGGTGGTTATGCATAAATTTTATCTTCAGTACATGTAACAAACTACAACAAATAGAATTCACTAAAACCATTCCATCATTCCATTCTGTGTGACACTCTGCAAGCAGGGAAGGAGTCTCATCTCTTCTCCTGTGCCCACTCCCTGAGTCGCTTGAAGGCAGCTTGAAGTGTGCCCTCCTCCTTTAGGGGCGAGAAATAGGTCGTAATGAGGTCAAGGGTCACATGAAACTGCACACACACATCACCTGTGGAAGTACTATGATATGAGATTTTTTTTTAAAGGTCTGAAAATGCTAATCTTATTTTTGTGGGAGGGCATTTACAAGCAATGGAGGAGTTACGGACAGTAACATTATACATGAAGCTATTCTTAGTGCCTACAGCAGATATTGCTAACCTCAGTGGTTATGGGTGGTAGGTATGCTAACCTCAGTGCTTATGGGTGGTATGCTAACATCAGTGGTTATGGGTGGTATGCTAACCTCAGTGCGTATGGGTGGTATGCTAACCTCAGTGGTTATGGGTGGTATGCTAACCTCAGTGGTTATGGGTGGTATGCTAACCTCAGTGCATATGGGTGGCACAGTGCTTATGGGTGGTATGCTAACCTCAGTGCGTATGGGTGGCATGCTAACCTCAGTGCATATGGGTGGCATGCTAACCTCAGTGGTTATGGGTGGTATGCTAACCTCAGTGCGTATGGGTGGTATGCTAACCTCAGTGCGTATGGGTGACATGCTAACCTTGCAGAAGCAGAATCGCACCAGCTTGCCAGAGAGGTGAGCATGTTCCTGACTGTAGAAGGCAGTGGGGGGAATGGCTGCCACACCCTGAAATGTGTGTGTGAGGGAGACAGATAATGATATACACTAAGGTACTGCACAAACAGAAAAAAAGTGGGGCTGGTTAATACCCTGGTCTCATATTTTTTATTAAACAGCCCCTAATGGTACTTTACACAAATCGTACGTGAAGTCAAATACCTTCACTTTTGTCATCCATTTTACAAATTGAAAGTCATAGGCTTCATCTGTGTTCTCAAATTCCACATCTCCGCGTATTGGGAATAAGCAAGGGAGAGAAGCAGATATGTGTAGGTGGAGGTATACATGGTGGAGCAGGTATGTGTAGATGGGATGGTGAAAGCCCCACATTTTGAAAGTGAAAATTATATGCAAAGCCTCTTAGCTTCTGGCCCTAAAAGCCCCACATTTTGAAAGTGAAAACCTAAGGATTATATGCAAAGCCTCTTAGCTTCTGGCCCTAATATCAGTGTGTTATTTAGTTAATTAGGTGGTGACCAGAGACCCACTGAGATTTCTACTTCTCTCTCTCAAGAGGGGGGAGGGGGGGGGGGGGGGTAATAAACTTACTAAATTTGGACACGTCTGCCATGACAAAGTAGCCCCCATCAGGTACTATGGGTTCAAACCCCACCTCCCTCAGTACCGACACCACCTCATCCCTCTTCCTGTGCAGGAGGCGTGGCAGCTCAGCAAAGTAGCAGTCCGGATTCCCAAGCTTAGCTATCTCTACCTCAAACGCTTCAGCCAAAGCTTCCTGTGGGAGGAGGGTAACCAATGGCAACAGAAATGAATTCTGACAAGTTATTACAACCTAGCTACCTCCCCCTCCCCCCCCCCCCCCCCTGTCCATAGCCACCAAGGCTTCCCATAGTGGAGTCAATGAGTGACTGAGGGATTACTACCCTGTTTTACTCATGACAAAATGGCAGACACATTAGCCCTTCTGCCCTCCTCCCGTACAGAGCCACACCTGAAGTGGGGTTATCATCGTATAACCACTCGCTGCGTTGACCACCTGCAGAGGAGTGACGAGGTTCTGAGGACCTAACACCCAGCCCGTCTGGGGGTGGAAGGGGGGGGGGGGGGGGGGGGGGGGGGAAAGTCATGACCACACCCACTGTACAATACATAAGGCACACCCACCTTCCACCCTGTTGCACTAAATGTCTTCCCCGCACTGCCGATGGTGAGTGTCCTCTCCCACATGCCAGGAAGGGTGGCTGGGGACCGGGGGGGGGGGGGGGGGGGAGAGGGGTGACACCCGCTTAAAGTGCTAACAGAAAAAACATGTGCCCTTCTCCCATCCTGATGTGTTCCCTCCCCCTCCCATCATGTCTCTGATGTGTCCCCTCCCATCATGTTTCTGATGTGTCCCCTCCCATCATGTTTCTGATGTGTCCCCTCCCATCATGTTTCTGATGTGTCCCCTCCCATCATGTTTCTGATGTGCACCCCTCCCATCAGACCCCCTACCCATCCTGATGTGCCCCCCCTCCCATCACGCCCCCCCTTCCCATCATGTTCCCCGTACCCATCCTGATGTGCTCCAGTCCATCATAGACCAGCCACTCGTACACCTCATCACTGACACACAGTACATCAAACTCCTTGCATAGACTGGCTATTAGTTCCAATTCATCTCTTGTGTATACCTGCAGATGGCTTTGGATTACATCATCCTTCCCATCACATCCTCATTTCACCTCCACCCTCACCCTACCAATCCTCAATTCCATCAATCCATCACCTCCACCCTTATACCATCACATATCACCCTCATCCATCACCTCCACTTATACCATCACCCTCATCCATCACCTCCACCCTTATACACCACCTCCACCCTCACCACCCTCATCCATCACCTCCACCCTTATACATCACCTCCACCCTTATACATCACCTCCACCCTTATACCATCACCTCCACCCTCACCACTCTCATCCATCACCTCCACCCTTATACCATCCCCCTCATCCACCACCCTCACCCATCCTCCCTTACATTGTGGGTGATTCTTACCTTGCCGAGTGGGTTATTAGGGTTATTAATGATTATTATTTTTGTCTTGTCTGAAAATGCAGCTCTGAGCTCCTGTGGGTCCAACACATAGTCCTTGGATGACCCAGGGTGTGTGCCTCGCTGTATTTAAGGGGAGGGGGAGGGAGAGAGGGTGGAGAGAATGGGGAATAGTGAAGATACACAGAACTAGCCACACTTTGGGGTGGGTGGGGGGGGGGGGTATATGACGCTATATGACTTCATGTGCATTAAAGTGGCCCTATATGTTAACCCTATGACCCTATATGAGGTCTTACATGTTAAATCTAGGACCCTATATGAGGCCTTACACGTTAAACCTATGGCTCTGTTATTATGGCCTGTGGCCGTGTGGACCATGTATCATGTGAGCTGGTATCATTAACTCAACTGGTCTCAGTGGAACATAGCGAACACTTGAATGAATGATCTTGGCCATTGGCGCATAACAGTCGAAGAATGGTTCCAGAACTATGACCTGTGGAATGGGAACCCGCCTTTACATTAAAAAGAATATGCAGTCATGTGGCAATTGCAGAGAAATCACATTGACCCTCCTGTGATGTGCAGTCATGATCACATGAATCACACTCATTTGCAATGACCACTGTTTCTATGCCAACGTGGTTACACCAATCACAGTTACCTCGTCCCTTGGGTCACACCAATCGCACACACCTCGTCCCCTGGGTCATACAAATCACAAACACCTCGTCCCCTGGGTCACACCGATCACACACACTTCGTCCCCTGGGTCACACCAATCACAGTTACCTCGTCCCCTGGGTCACACCAATCACACACGCCTTGTCCCCTGGATCACACCAATCACACATACCTCGTCCCCTGGATTCAGAAATGCACGAGTTGCATGTGATAGAGCCGTGTAGGCTCCATGGGTGATGATGACCTTGGGAGGAAGAGAGAGGAGGGAGGAGGAAGGGGAGGGGAGGAAGGGAAGGGGTAGAGGAAGGAAGGGGAAGGGAGGAGGAAGGGGAGGGGAGGAGGAAGGGGAGGGGAGAAGGAAGGGGAGGAGGAAGGGGAGAGGAAGGGGAGGGGAGGAGGAAGGGGAGGGGAGGAGGAAGGGGAGGGGAGGAGGAAGGGGAGGGGAGGAGGAAGGGGAGGGGAGGAGGAAGGGGAGGGGAGGAGGAAGGGGAGGGGAGGAGGAAGGGGAGAGGAGGAAGGGGAGGGGAGGAGGAAGGGGAGAGGAGGAAGGGGAGGGAGGAGGAAGGGGAGGGTAGGAGGAAGGGTAGGAGAGAGAGAGATGAGGTGGGAAAGGGAAGCCACATATGCAAACACATATCCTTACTTCCTTTAAGGGGTCTATCTCTCTGCCCATCAAGGTGCCATAGAGTTTTGCCAGAGATTTCACAAGCTTAGGATGGCCCTTCATTGAAAGGAGGAGAGAGAGAAGGGAAGGGTTACAGAATGATGCAGGCAAAGAAGAGATCACTAGGGAAGAGGCAGAAATAAGTGTAACACAGGGGACAGCTCACCTACCTACCTGACTACGTGTGTACTGGTGAGCACTGACACTGGTATTGACCTCTGCCAGAGCATTGAGCAGGGATTTAGGAGGGTTGAAGTCAGGGAAACCCTGAGTAGGAGCACAGCAGACAGGAGAGAGAGAGAGAGAGAGAAGAGAGAGGGAAGTGACCATAATAAGGGAGTGGTAGAAACATGAGGGTTGTGCTAACCTGACCAAGGTTGACAGCTTTGGTCTGAGCAGCTAATGCTGTGAACTCCACCCTGTGCAAGGATGAGGTAATCATATCAATTATAGGATGCTACATCCACTTGTCCTACCGTTACAGAAAAGTACATTTTATACACAGTGTGGTAAGGGGACTTGCTATATCTAAGGGGAGGGGCTGGGAGAAGAGGAGCTGAGAGTGGGAACTGAGAAGTTGGGATAATGGAGGTGGAGGTGAGAGAGAAGGAGCATGCTGCAGAAAGGCAGCCTACGTGTTATTGGTTATTATTATTATTATTACAAGTTAATTATTGATGTAATGTGCGTTGTCCGTACTCCTCACAATCCCCACCTAAGGGATATGATAGCCAACAACACAGGTGGCAATACAACAGCACAGGTGGCAATACAGCACAGGTGGCAATACAACACAGGTGGCAATACAACACAGGTGGCGATACAACACAGGTGGCAATACAACAGCACAGGTGGCAATACAGCACAGGTGGCAATACAACACAGGTGGCAATACAACACAGGTGGCGATACAACACAGGTGGCAATACAACAGCACAGGTGGCAATACAACACACGTGGCAATACAACACAGGTGGCAATACAACAGGTGGCAATACAGCACAGGTGGCAATACAACACAGGTGGTGATACAACACAGGTGGCAATACAAAACGGGTGGCAATACAACACATCCACTTACATTCTCAACATCATCCACTTACATACATAGGGTACTTCACACACACACACACATGCACGCACACACATGCACACACACACACACACACACACACACACACCTACCATACATTCCTGTCAAGGCCTTCAAGTGATCTTGATGGCTGTAGGAGCAAACACGATGAATAATACTTTCTGTGTGTGTGCGTGTGTGTGTGTGTGTGTGCAAGTGTGAAGTACCCTATGTATGTAGTGGATGATGTTGAGAATGTAAGTGGATGTGTGTGCGCGTGGGTGGGTGATGCACTTCTTACGTGCAACTGAAGTTGAAGCTTGTTTGTAAGTACAAACAAGCTTCAACTTCAGTTGCACGTAAGAAGTGCATCTGCATCTCGCGTCTGCTAGCTAACATAACTAGCTAGTGTATTTTGTTACTTCGGGTGCGTTATCGCTTTTCAACACGTGTACGTGTGAGCACGACTTGTGACCGCAACAACGAACCAATGCGCACGCACTTACCGTAATCTTTCTGGAGCTCGCCGCGTCGAGTCCAGCAGAGCTGAGGGTACGAAGATCACATACACTGCTCGCCGAAAATCTTTAATCTTCCGTTACCTAGAGAGCATTTTCTGGGTGGCGCACACAAACCTGTAACCGCTGCGATGAAGTAATGACCTGACGGCTTGCATGAAGCTACAAAGGGTACGAGAGGGAGGAGGTGCGTCTCTGCTGATTGTTCTATTTAACGGCAAGACGTGCGGAAAATCGGAGAAGCTGATGGTGTAATGGGGAATCAACTGGCTTCGATCGCTCCGACACAAATCCTTCCTCTAGAAAGCTACTTTATTGACCTGCAAGAGTACAGCAAGCCAATAAGGTCTGTCTTGATGGGCGGGTCATCTTAAAACGGCTGTCTGGGGCCAGTTGATGCTGGAATATGCACGCGCACCGCCGTTCCCCACCATTCGGTGTGCCTACCGTGCTAGGAGCGTAATTGTTACCATAGCACGAAGGGAGCATGTTTGTACCGACTTGTATGTGCGAAATTTGTCTGCAAATCTTGCTTCTTATTTTACTTTACACACACACACACACACACACACACACACACACACACACACACACACACACACACCCTGTAGTCTTGGCAGCACACGATTTCTCAAGGTTGCAAGGGCGACTTTTAAGTGAGTCTGCGTCACAGTGCATTCAGTGATGACAGTGTGTGTGGACCATTTGCAGGAGCCATGATGATGAAGTGGTTGTGAAGGTCTTTGCAAGGCATGATTCCAGCATACCACTCAGGCAGTATGAGAAACTCCTCCATGGTGGGTGGTTTGATATGATGGGGAGGGGGAGAGGGATGGGGTAGAAGTAGTTGATGAGGGAGAGTGTGATGGAGGTACATGTGTGTAAGGAATGATCGGGAGGGATTGGGGGTAGAAAGGATTACAGTGATGGAACCAGGATAAACTTAGGTGAGGGAGTGGTGATGATAAGGTGAATAGATGAGGGAGTGATGGTGATAAGGAGAGGGGTAGGTGAGTAAGTGGTGATAAGGTGAGGGGTAGGTGAGTGAATGGTGATAAGGTGAGGGGTAGGTGAGGGAGTGGTGATAAGATGAGGGGTAGGTGAGTGAATGGTGATAAGGTGAGGGGTAGAGGAGTGGTGATAAGGTGAGGGGTAGGGGTGGTGATAAGGTGAGGGGTAGTTGAGGGAGTGATTATGATTAGGAGGTGAGTATGCCGGAGAGGAAAGGGTAGAGAGCAAGAGATAGTGGGTATGTAAGGGTGTGTGGATGGGACATGAGTGATCCTTCTGTCCATGTTCCAGATACCAAGGTAAAGCTTCATGGCGTTGCCAACGCATTGCCGTTTCAGAAATTCTGGGTGAGCGAGTTGATAAAAATGTGCTTACTTTTATGTTTACGTCAGCGGTACGTATCAACGATGTGTCGTTCATTGCACCATGACAGGAGAGTGACAAGGCAGGCTACCTGGTTCGGCTGTACACGCATTACAACCTGTATGACAGAATGAGGTGAGATGAGTGCACACGAGATAAGGCAGTACACATTTGAATGCCAAGTTATGCATGTGGTGATACCAACAGGACAATGTAGCTTCGCATCCCCAACAATAATGATAATAATTATTATTATAGGGTTTGTAAATTTGATTAGTAATTGTGCATGAACGTAATTAATGTATTGTGTATTCTGTTCCTGTTATCTTATGTATAATAATTAGAGTAATAGTCGTATTTGCTGTCCAATGAGTGTTTAAGGATCAATGTATATAAAATAGCATGCTTTGGTACTGTGTAATATCAGCTGTAGAGCACAAGAATGCTCCTCCAGATTGAGCAGGGGACTTGCCATGCAAATGGCACTATATCTGAGATCACATGCACTGATGTCCCCATATACCCCTTCCATGAGTTTTACTAAGCTTACCTGTTTATTTTGTGTACACTTATTATTACTGTATGTTTTTTTTTTTTTTTAACACGCGGTTTACGACAGATGCGGGGAAATCTTGATTATTTTGGAGAATAATTCCCTCCTCGTCGTTTGAATGATCTCTTGCAGTTTTTCATATTTAAAACTCAGTACGCATTTGCGACTGCCCTATGGAGTTATATACAGGCTCATATTGTCGGGACAATACCGCTAACATGCTGTGCCAGGTGCCCTTTGTTTTTCTATGCAATTCCTGGTCGATTGCACTACTTATACCACTGTATTGGTTTTCGGTGTATAAAATTGTTTCTTATAACATTCGCTTTTGCATCCATTTATTAAGTATAGGCTATAGTGTAAATCGGAACTGTACCTTGAATGCTGAGGCACATCGTTAAAACTATAATGAGCTGGCTTTTAAAGGTTCCAATACGACAATTGTATATGCCTGCTGATTCTTTACTTTTCCAATTTCATCTATAATGATTGGAGTATTATTAAACATGTTTAGCTTAGAAAAAAATATATAGGAGGGAATTATGAATATTATATATTTCCCAATATTTCCCCGCATCTGTCGTAAACCGCGTGTTAAACAAATTTTTAAAATAATAATCAATAGAATATCCAGGTTTATTTGGTGCACAGCTCTGGCAACGTTTAGGATATCGGCTTGGATTACTGTGTGTTTAGGACTATACCACTTTCAGAGTGTGTTTATTTCATACATGCTAAGCAAACCATGTGGGTGCATTTGGGGTGTGGTTGAACTTGGTTTTTGAAATCAGCACCAGACCATTTCTGAATGTGATTGAAAAGAAGTGGATCGTGTTCCAACTTCTCAAGGCATTAGAAGAGTGCCATTCAAAGAAGGTAGGTGATCGGGGGGGGGGGGGGGGAGTTGGTGGAATGAAAGGTGAGAATGAAGAGGTGATGATGGGAGGGTGATGATGTGATGAGCCCTCAGAGTACTGTTGCTAATTGCCCAATTTTTTTATTTTAATTTTGCCATTAAAAAATACAATCTGCTTGATTTGAATTATTTGTTTCACGTAAAATTTTCTCAATCAAAATTGCCCCAAATTTTGAATTTCAGTATTGTTTTGTATTTAATGAGTGTGTATACCTGACTCTCTGTTGTAGTGGTCCTGCAATTCTCTGTGGCCATAGCTTAGTTAGTGTGTGAGTTTGCACCTTCTGTAAAACTGTGACGTCAAACATGCAGCTATTACCATTTTGTGCACTCCTGTATACTCACAGGTGTACCATGGTGACATCAAGACAGAAAATGTTCTCCTTACTGGCTGGAACTGGTAGGCATGCCATACATGTATGTGTATGCACCCACACAATCATACATGTATGTGTGTGCACCCACAGATTGTACACATAGAATGTACCCACCTGTGCACACACAGATTGTACACATGAACATGTACAGACTCAATAATACAGTGAAGGACCTAAATGAAAACGTTGTGACCACTATATTCAAGATTAGAAGTCGTCCACTTTGAAAGAAAACTTGACTCACTAAAATGCAGTTTGAAATTTGTTTAATATTGGCTTGAAGCACCTTATGGGGGGGCATCATGGGGCATAGAAGCACCTTATGGGGGGCATCACGGGGCACAGAAGCACCTTATGGGGGGGCATCACGGGGCACAGAAGCACCTTATGGGGGGCATCATGGGGCACAGAAGCACCTTATGGGGGTGCATATAGGGCACAGAAGCACCTTATGGGGGTGCATCACGGGGCACAGAAGCACCTTATGGGGGGCATCACGGGCCACAGAAGCACCTTATGGGGGGCATCACGGGGCACAGAAGCATCTTACGGGTGGGGGGCATCACGGGGCACAGAAGCACCTTATGGGGGGCATCATGGGGCACAGAAGCACCTTATGGGGGGGCATCACGGGGCACAGAAGCATCTTACGGGTGGGGGGCATCACGGGGCACAGAAGCACCTTATGGGGGGCATCATGGGGCACAGAAGCACCTTATGGGGGGGCATCACGGGGTACAGAAGCTTAAGAGGTTTTCTTGCACCTGGCGTCTCATCTTGCCACAGGGTGTAACCAAAGTCTAAGGTAGTTTCCAGTTTGTACCGACCCCTCAACTTAACTCTAGTACACACTACCTTCAAGGGCTCTTGTTATGAGGCTTGAGGAAGCCTCATAACAAGAGCCCTTGAAGGTAGCGTGTACTAGGGTTAAGTTGAGGGGTCGGTACAAACTAGTGGTTAGATAAGGGTTCACGCACATATATGACATGGGCGTCTCTAAATTGTGGTTGTATGTTTTTGAAATGATAGTGAAGGTGGTGTTAAACTATTGTTTGGCACCATAAAATAGGACTTTACACATCTTTTGGACAAGCAAAGGCCAATGCTTGTGTTGAATTTTATGGCTAATTTAAAATCCCATAAACAAAAAATGCCTCAATACAAGTGACAGTCACTGTTGATTTATAATTTACTTGCATGTATAAATCATATGTTGATTTTACTGATGATTTTTTAAAATCTCTCACTTGATTCCATGTGTTTATTTCCTGTGTTCAGTATATGTATAACCCTTGATCATTTTTGGACATCCCTGATCCATGATGGATAGTCCCTGATCCATGATGGATAGTCCCTGATAAATGATGGATAGTCCCTGATAAATGATAGCCATTTCTCAATGTATAAGAATCATTTTGTAGTGGACGTTTCAGACTTCCAAAATATTTTTTACAAATTTAAATCTTGAAAAAATATGTTAGGTCTCTTTTGATGGTAACTATATTTTAATTGACGTGATGACCAATATGCAGCTTAACATTATGAAGTGTGATCCTTGGCAACTAAGTAAAAAGAATCAGATGTGGCTTCAGTTAAGACTGATGCCAAACATCCACATTATCATATTTAAGACTAGCAGTATTATGGGTTCCTCACACAAGCTCTAAAAAATTTTATGTGCAAAGCTATTAGTGCACACACACACACACACACACACACACACACACACACACACACACACACACACATGCACATGCACACAAATGCATGCACATACATGCACACACACATCATTATGCACACACAGTGCATTACTATGGCAATTATTATTACAGGGTTTTGCTGTCGGATTTCGCTAACTTCAAGCCAACACTTCTTCCCGCTGTGAGTTATAAACCCTTCTCTTCTCCATCTCCCATCTCTTTCTCCTCCCCTCCATCTCTCCCTCCTCTCCTCCCTCCCTTCTCCCCTCCATCTCCCCCTCTCTCCCTCCATCTCTCCCTCTTCCCCTCCCTTCTCCCCCCTCTCTCTCTCCATCTCTCCCTCTTCCCCTCCATCTCTCCCTCCTCCCCTCCTCCCTTCCATCTCTCCCTCCTCCCCTCCTCCCTTCTATCTCTCCCTTCTCCCCTCCATCTCTTTTCTCCTTTTCCCCTGCCTTTTGCTTCCACATAGTCTTTCCTCTTATCAACCATTCCCTACCCTCTCTCCCCCACCACACACGCACATACACACACACACACATATACCTTCTCTCTAATGTCCCCCTTCCCCTGCCTCTCTCTCTCTCTTACCAACCCTTCCCCACAGGACAATCCTGCGGACTACGCCTTCTTCTTTGACACCTCACGTCGCCGTACGTGTTACCTTGCTCCTGAGCGGTTCATGCAGGAGAGTAGTGATCCCACCCCCTCATCGCCCCAACCTGCCACCCCCTCCCACCAACACAAACATCTGACGGGTGCTATGGACATATTTTCGCTAGGGTGGGTGGCAAGGAGGTTAATGTTGTATATGTTGTGGTTACAGGATTAATTCTGTCTCTGTTATGGCTAGGGGGTTAATTCTGTCACTTTTGTGGCAAGGGGGTTGATGCTGTCTTGGTTGTGGGTAGGAGGTTAATGCTGTTACCTCTGTTGTGGCTAGGGGGTTAATGATTTTTACCTCTGTTATGGCTAGGTGTGTGATTGTGGAGCTGTTCACTGATGGCCGGCTGTTGTGGCTAGGGGGTTAATGATTTTTACCTCTGTTATGGCTAGGTGTGTGATTGTGGAGCTGTTCACTGATGGCCGGCCTCCATTCAATCTCTCCCAGCTGCTTGAGTACTGTAATGGAACGTACAAATATGAAGAGGTCGTTCAGAAAATACCAGACAAGCACATTAGGGTATGCATCAACACATGTGTGTGTGTGTGTGTGTATGTGTGTGTGTGTGTGTGTGTGTGTGTGTGTGTGTGTGTGTAGGTGTGCAGGTGTGTATTTGCTCCGAATCTTGTATATCCAGTTTTCAGTTCTGTTGGCAGATGTATTTATGCAGGGTACTTTGTTGAGTGCACGTGTGTGTGGAGGTATCTGTTAACATGTGCAGAGACCTGCAGAAGTTTGTGCAGGGATATGCTATAATATGCAGGGATATACAAGGATGTCCAAAAGATATGCAGTTATGTAATGCTTTGCTCGTCCCATCTATTGTGCGTCTGGACAGAGAATGGTGCGGCACATGTTGCAGCCAAAACCAGAAGATAGACACACAGCTACCCAATACCTTGATTCATACAAAGGTCAGTTACGTGCAATAAGTGTTACACACACACACACACACACACACACACACACACACACACACACACACACACACACACACACGCACGCACGCACCTGTTTCGTGGAGCTATTTCCCTATTCACATATTTCCTATCTGTTCCTCCATTGCCTTTATGATCTAAATATGTAATGCCAGCAAATATTCATCAAGGGTGGTTCATTTTTAAAGGCGTATTAATTTGTCATGGAGACATTTTAAAGGCCTGGGTACTGCAGTTAGGCACTCTGGGTTGGGTGTGTCTACACCATCCCAAGTTGCGGTCTCCATCAGTTGTCCGTCTCCAGCGGCTCTTGTTGTGTGTGTGGCCTATGACTCATCTCTTTCCGTGCAGCCTATTATTTTTAAAAAAAAGCCTTCTACATACTAATTGGTGTGTCCCGCAGGTAATGTGTTCCCGGAGTTCTTCTACTCGTTCCTCCACTCGTACTTGAAGTACTTCACGATACAGCACCTTACCCCTGACCAGTGCATCCAGAGGTAGGTAGGCGGGGCCTTGCTCGGCTGTTTATTGTAGGTAATATATGGCAGGCCTCACACGCACGCATGCACACACACATACGCACACACACACACACATAGACACGCACACATGCACACACACACAGACAGACACGCACACATGCACACAGGCACACACACATGCACACACACAGACACGCACACGCACACAGACACACACACACACAGACACGCACACACAGACATGCACACAGACACACACACACACACAGACACGCACACACACAGACACACACACACACGCACACAGACACACACACACACACACGCACACAGACACGCACACACGCACGCACACTCACACACCAACATGTTGACATTTGCAGCAACACAAGCACACATATATAGCATAAATCTCTTAGGTCAGAAGTGTACCATTCCTGCTTGTACATTAAGAGACCTGTTCTGTTTTAAACCCAATGTCCTCTGGGCTGTTCTATTTTTAGCTTGGTGCATAACTGCACAAGAATAAGTCTTTAACTACCGTTGATATTGCCTGTCCCCTATTCGTATGTCTTACTCCCTCCTTCACCCTTCCCTTCTCCTCCTTCACCCTCCTCCCTCACTTTCCCATCTCTCTCCCTCTCCTCCTCCTTCCCCCTCCCACTATCTCCCCTTGTAATCTCTCTCTACCCATCTTGCCATCCATCTTTTCAGGCTGTACGGTGATTTTGAGGCCACCCTCGCTAACCTAGTGCTCACCAAGGCGAAGCTGAAGGATCAGGTTGAAGATAGTGGAGATAGTGTGCCAGACCAAGGCCAGGCTGGGGACGGACGTATGTGTACCTTCAATGTGAGGGTGCCTCGTCTTTACACTGTGCTTCTGGTCTGCCCTATCCCCCTCCAGAGGCTTTGGTGATTATCCTGGCTGCTATAACGTCCCATCTCAGAGTCTCAAAGGTGAGGACATATTTGCCTTTTTCCCCTTCTCTCCTCCTCCCCTTCCACACCCTCCCTCTTCTGTGGTCATACTTCCCAATACTCCTGTTTCTTCCCTTCCAACATTCATGTTTGCATTATTTAGTACGCCTCTTCAAAGCTCCAAGCTCTTGAGATGATAAAGAGAATCTCTCACTACATAGGGGAGGAGTGTATTCTTGAAAACGTGGTCCCATATCTGGTAAGAATGGTTTGGCAGTCGGGTAGTTTAGGGCATGTGTTTCTTTTTAAAAGTTGAACATATTGGAGCTAAAATGATACAGTATTCATTCCCCTTTGCTCGTTCAGGTGCTCCTGGTAAAGGACAAGTGGTCATCAGTGAGGGCAGCAGCTGTTAGGATGCTCACACACTGTATTCAGCTAGTCAAGAATGTCTGTATCAGGTATGTGGCTGTGGCTACACTGTTGGGTGTGTCACACGGGGGGGGGGGGGGGGGGGGGGGCGTGTGATTGCCTTGGCCAATATGTAATGATGCCTTGGTATGCAGCTTCTACCAATACTTCATGTTACGGTATTCCATATGATTAATGTGATCTCATTTTTCTTTCAGTGATCTGAACCTCTTTCCGGAGTACATTCTCCCCAATCTGGTGGGTTGCATGGTTTTTTGTGAGCACTGTGAATGTATTAAACTTCTATTTTTGAAGCGGAAAGTGGGTCAGAAGGGTTAATAACGGCTTCCATGCATCCATCAAAGTAGCTGGACTAACACACTATGCACACATTGTACCGAGAGGTTATGTGTGGGTGTGTGGTATGTGTGGTGTGTGTGTGTATGTGTGCTTGTGTGCTTATGTGTGTACATGTATATGTGTGTGGTATGTGTGTATGTGTTTGTGTGCTTATGTGTACATGTATGTGTGGGTGTGTGGTATGTGTAGTGTGTGTGTATGTGTGCTTGTGTGCTTATGTGTGTACATGTATATGTGTGTGGTATGTGTGTATGTGTTTGTGTGCTTATGTGCTTATGTGTACATGTATGTGTGTGTGGTACGTGTAGTGTTTGTGTGTGTGTGTGTGTATGTGTATGGTATTTGTAGTGTGTGTATGTGTATGTATGCTTATTTCTGTACATGTATATGTGTGTGGTGTATGTGTATGTGTGCTTATTTCTGTACATGTATGTGTGTGTACAATGCAGTGTGAAAGTGAAACTTATAGTTACCCCCTCTTCCACCATGCACCCCCACACACACACACTTATACACAGCAAAACACGCCCACTGACCCTCATGTGATTGTTCGCATTGCATTGGCAGAATGTGTGGCAGATTTGGCCATGACAGCACATAGGTGAGACCACACCCACCACCTGTTCTACGCACTACACCACCACATCACCATAGCTACACCATTTATGTGCAAATCGTTGTAGCTACACACCACTGTGTGCACACGTCCATAGCAACACACCCCATACGTTGTATGTGCCAGTCATTATACCTTCACTTGTAAGTCACCATGTCAAGGTGGGCACTATTTAAAGCATCTCATTTGTAAAATATCAGTGTTATGACTTTATGTTTGGCTCAAATTCAACAAGCACTTATTACATATGGTTTATTAACTGTATTCATGCTATGTTATTTATTTATTACGGGTGATTACCTTACATGGTGCATACGCGTACATGTGGAGGTACTCAGCTGACCGTGTGGTCATCTCATGAATATTGTTGCGTAGATTTCTGGAGCATTCCATGCGCCAGAGAAGTGAGGTGCCGGATGAAGCCTTCCTTCTGCAGTACCAGGTGAGCACGTGCATGCTGTGAGTATGTGTGAGTGTGAGGGTATTGGCGATTGAGCATTGTGTGAATATGAGGTGGGGTGTGTCGGTGATTGGGGCGACAACTGTTAATAGTTATCATGATTATTGAATTTTCTGTTGAGCTAGTCTTTAACTGCAGTTTGTGCATTTAAAATCAGGTTAATTAACTACTCGAGCCCCTTTAAAAAATACTGTAAACTCTCAATTGGATGCTGTGGCTTCTAATTGAGACTACAAGCTCTTGCGCTGAAGATTTGGGTACTCGCCACCGAAATACCAGTACTGTTGTAACGGCTGTGCACACCCTTGGATCGTTTAATATTGCAGTCCATAGCTTGGCAGGACGAGTGTTTGCTGTTACAATGGTGCTGGTTATTTTTTGGGCCCAGGGTATTCACATTTGTAGTCCTAATTACAAACCACGGCATCTAATTGAGAGTTTACGGTACCTACACTGACAAGTAGTATATGTAGTTATAATAAATGTTCAGTCTTAAATCCATGCCTCTTAAATACCATGTATCCATGCCTCTTAAATACCATGTATGCCTATTTCTCTCTCTCTCTCTCTCTCTCTCTCTCTCTCTCTCTCTCTCTCTCTCTCTCTCTCTCTCTCTCTCTCTCTCTCTCTCTCTCTCTCTCTCTCTCTCTCTCTCTCTCTCTCTCTCTCTCTCTCTCTCTCTCTCTCTCTCTCTCTCTCTCTCTCTCTCTCTCTCTCTCTCTCTCTCTCTCTCTCTCTCTCTCTCTCTCTCTCTCTCTCTCTCTCTCTCTCTCTCTCTCTCTCTCTCTCTCTCTGTGTGTGACATGCTTTCACACTTTACGATGCTGCCATTAGGTGCAAGGGGGCTACGACAGTGAGATGAATGAGTTGTATGAAGCATTCCAGTCACTTATAGCACACCTCCTTGGTGATGCAGTGAGTTTGCTTGAATATGCAGTGCACACGATACCCCAGTGCAATACACAGTCAATGCACACGTGATACCCCATTGGAATACACAGCACACATTCCCTTCTGTGCTGCATGTGCACAAACACGCAACACACACACACACATACACACACACATCACTCGTCTATCCTCCCCACTCCATACGCTTCCTTACCCCAGGACTCATCTGTGAAGAAGACATTCATGAAACACAGCAGCAAGAAGCTATGCAGCTTCTTTGGTCCACAGAGAGGTGTGTACATTACGTTGGCAATTGGTTTAGAACTCTAACTCATGCCCACTCCATGACCAATGCAGCCAAGGAGGTGGTTCTGCCACACATGATCACAGTCCTCAATATCAAGGTAAGAGATGACCACACACACACAACACACACACAACACACACACGCACGCACACACACACAACACACATGCACGCACACACACACACACAACACACGCACATACACACACCACACACACACAACACACACACGCGCACGCACACACGCACACACACACACGCACACACACAAACACATATGTAAAAACATCATATACAACACACACCTGCATGTAGTACATGTTATCCACACATACACACACCCATCCTCCACTCCTACCCTACGCACCATCTCTAAGTAATGCATGCATACACTTGTACCTGGCCACTCTGTGTGCTTGGCGTAGACCTCAGGCCTATTGTTCCTTTTCTGTGTTTGTCGTGTCATCAGACTGACTGGGAGCTCCATGCCATCTTCTTCGATGTGATGGTGGATGTGGCCACCTACATTGGCCCTGCAAGTCTCCCACTTCTAAAGCCCTTGCTGTTTCAGGTATTTGTTCCCTTCTGAACCCAATTGTTCTATTTCTTTACTCCCTCCATCTTCTTCAGGGACTCTGTGATCCTGAGGAGGCAGTGGTAGCAAAAACTATCAATGCCATCTCCAGTCTGTGTGACAACAGACTCTTTGATGTCTCTGCCATTGTACTCTACCTCAATGAATGCTCTCCCTTCCTTCTGCACCCGGTAATGCATTGTGCCTTGCTTACCCTCTGTGGCACACAATGCTCTTATACCCTGACACCCTGGTGCTCCTTCTCTTATATCATGTGACACCCTGGTGCTCTTTCTCTTATATCATGTGACACCTGGTGCTCTTTCTCTTATATCATGTGACACCATGGTGCTCTTTCTCTTATATCATGTGACACCCTGGTGCTCCTTCTCTTATATCATGTGACACCCTGGTGCTCTTTCTCTTATATCATGTGACACCTGGTGCTCTTTCTCTTATATCATGTGACACCATGGTGCTCTTTCTCTTATATCATGTGACACCCTGGTGCTCTTTCTCTTATATCATGTGACACCTGGTGCTCTTTCTCTTATATCATGTGACACCCTGGTGCTCTTTCTCTTATATCCCGTGACACCATGGTGCTCTTTCTCTTATATCATGTGACACCCTGGTGCTCTTTCTCTTATATCCCGTGACACCGTGGTGCTCTTTCTCTTATACCCTGTGATGCCCTGGTGCTCTTTCTCTTATACTCTGTGACACCCTGGTGCTCTGTAGAATATTTGGATCCGCTATGGAGCAGTAGGTTTCCTGTGTGCAGCAGCCAGACAGATGGATGATGTGGATGGCATCTGCTACCTCCAACGCAAGTT
>OY811983.1:6194000-6256500 GCA_963681505.1 Eunapius fragilis | reverse complement strand
CATCTATTTAGCAGGAGATGGGGTGTGCGTGGGGAGGGTGTTGCCAGTGATAATATGTGTATGTGCAGGTGTGCACTCATACATAGGAATGGAGAGTCTTGTCTTTTAAATATTTAGAATGAGGAGTGGGACTACATGTTCAGTGATCTACCGAACCACTCAATGGTCGAGCCTCTCAAGGCACCAGAGCAGCTCACAGACCAAGGCCCACCCATTCAAGTCAAGGCTGATCCTGTGCCCGTGCCAGGGGGGGGACCAAAGGCTTACGTCCCCGTGAGCGAGGGGAGGGGCTGTGGAAGTTCTGGATCAACCCCCCAGGGTACGTGACAGTGGACGGCGGAGAGGGGAGGGAGGGGGAGGGGAGAGTGTGCTAAGAGGAATGATCAATGTGATGGGACCTGTTCTCATGTATATGTAATGCATACACGTACCTGGTACATGTACATGTAGATGACAAAGGTTTACTGAGTCAGCTTATTGCTGCCCAACTGCGCCATCTTACATTCCTCCCACCACGCCCACCATTTTGATCGCACCTATCAACCACCTAACAGAACATAGGACCACAGATGAAGACCTGTGCATGCTTCAGGAAATGGCCGTCCCCTCCCCCAGTCCTGCCTTTGGTCCCTCCCCCAGTCCTGCCCTTGACCCCTCCCCCAGTCCTGCCCTTGACCCCTCCCCCAACCCTGTCATTCAACAGCAGCAACAGAACCTTCCTAGTAAGAAGTAAGTTGGACGCAGTTCAGACAAGTGTAGTTATACATGCGTCCTGTGGGTTAGTTCTAGCCATGGCAATTACAGTGCTCAGATTTCATTTGGAAAAGGTAGGGGGATGTTGTGACTTTCTGTGGGTGCCTAGTTTTGACCCTGCCCCTCTGTAGTGGAACACACGGGTACATGTCTGAGGAACCTTGACGACTTACTGCAAGACAAGAAGGAACAATATATTCAAGGTGCACAATATATTAATATTATCCCCCTCCTCCCTTTCCCCCTCCCCCTCCTCCCTTTCCCCCTCCCCCTCCTCCCTTTCCCCCTCCCCCTCCTCCCTTCTTCCCCCTTTCCCATCCCCTCCCCCTCCTTCCCTTCTCCCCCCCCCCCTTTCACATCCCCCTCCTCATCTCCCACAATTACATACAGACATGCGTACCATGGACCATGACCTAGCAAGGAATGCCTGCTTTCAGTCCTCACCTAAGTGAGTTTTAACTCAACCATTTTTGTTCTTTGGTGTTACTGCTGTCACTGTGGGCAGCTGGTCTCCAAGGGGACAGTTGGTGGCTCACATGTCTGAACACAGGGCAGCCATTAACAAGTTAGTTGGGTTATCCCTACCCCAAGGCCATGCTCATTCTCATTTTCAATTGATCTCCCTTACTCCTCTCATCACCCTCATTCCTTTCATTACCATCATACCTCATCACCCTCACTCCTCTCATTACCCTCACTCCTCTCATCACCCTCACTCCTCATCACCCTCACTTCTCATCACCCTCACTCTCATCACCCTCACTCCTCTCATCACCATGACTCCTCTCATCACCCTCACTCCTCTCATCACCATCATTCCTCATCACCATCACTCATCACTCTCACTCCTCTCATCACCATCACTCCTCTCATCACTCTCACTCCTCTCATCACCATCATACCTCTCATCACCCTCACTCCTCATCACCATCACTCATCACCCTCACTCCTCTTACCACCATCACTCCTCATCACCATCACACCTCCCATCACCCTCACTCCTTACATCACCATCACTCCACCATCACTCTTATCACCATCACTCCTCATCACCATCACTCCTCTCATCACCCTCACTCCTCTCATCACCATCACTCTTCTCATCACCGCCTCTTTAAGAATATGTGTGATGCAGGATAGCACAATCTTTGTTACCTTTTCGGATGATGGTACCACCAAGGTGTGGGACATCCTGAAACCAGAAGGCAAACATACCATCAGCAGATCCAAACACACATATTCTCACCAGAGTGAGTGCAACATATGTGGGTGGGTGTAGGTGTGCATTGTGTGCAGTGCATTGTGGATGGGTGTGATCTACACACTGTAAATATATAGCTTACCATTTTCACTTTTCTCATTCATTCTCCTCCTACTGTCTCACTGTAGAAGGAAAGATGAAGTCTGGAACATTTTGCTGCAACAACAAGTGTGTGGCAGCAGCATCTGACCAAGGCTTCATCCGTGTATTTGAGTTAGTTACTTTTTCATAAATACATGTAGGTCATATTATCTAAACCTTTCTGTCTCCTCTCCTCCTTGCTTTACCCCCCTCTCCCCTCCTCCTTCCCCTCTTCTGCCTCCTTCCCCTCTTCCATCCTCCTTCCCCCTCTCCCCCTCCTCCTCTCCCCTCCTCCTTCCTCCTTACCCCTTCCACATTCCCCATCCTCCTCTCCCCTCCTCCCCTTCTCCCTCCCCCTCCTTCCCTTCCCCTTCCCTCAAGCTTGGAAACGTCAAAGGCTCCAACTCGGAATTCTCGCAAAGTTCAGACCCTAAGAAATGAATTCACCTTTGACCCTGTGACCCATGGTACAGTGGTGGACATGAGCCAGTTCACCTCTGGGGGGCAGAACGTGCTCTGCCTGGCCACCACCAGGGGCAAGCTGTGTGGGGTGGACCTACGCTCAAATCGGGGAGTGTGGAACCTCACCAATAACGGAAGGTTCGGTGAGTTTGGTGTCAGGAGGAGTCAGATGTGAGACCTGACCCCGTGGTGCATGAGGTTTGTGCCAAATGCCACACCCCCTTCACTGCTTTAGTCTACAGCAAGCAGATTGCCCTTGGAGGAGTAAGGGCTCATATGATATCCCTTACCTAGTGATGGGGCACCAATATTCCATGTCAATATGAGCTGTAGTATTATCTGCGGGGTCCCCAGTCCTTCACCTTCACCTATGTGCATATAGGTATATGTGTGATAGAATAGTTAGTTATTGGATCGTTCCACTTCTTCATACCAGCTTCAAAGGGCTTACATGTGCATGTATGTTTTGTCGTGTGTTCTACCCCACCCATCCTATGTAACAAGTAACAAGTACTGTGTGTGTGCTTGTGTGTGTGTTTGTGTGTGTGTGTGTTGTGTGTGTGTACACACACTAGCACATTGTACTTGAACATAAGTTCTATGCATATCCTTGTTGTGCACAAGTGTAGCAACATGGTCATGTGATTGTGCTTGTGATGCACATGGGCAGTCATGTGATTGTGCATGTGATCCGTGTGGGTGGTCATGTGATCATGCATGTACACCATTTTCATTTACTATCTGATTATCCACACCCCTTTTTAGGATTAACTCTGTCTATGGCAGTGGATCCACTTGAGAACTGGGTTGCTATAGGAACCAGCCTCGGGTATCATGTGGTGTGGGATATGCGGTTCCAGCTGCCAATCAGACATTGGCAGCACACAGGACATGGCAAGAGTAAGGTCACATGAATCAGGTCACTAATGTGTCTCCTTTGTTTACCTCCACCCTCCTTTTCTCTCACTCCCTCTCCCCTCTCTCCTCCTCCTCGATCTCTTTCTCTAATAAAAGCACACATTCATCATGTGTATCAGCTCAAGCCACATCCCACCCAGCCCTCCTCCATCATTTCTGCTGTCAGTGGTAACAATGAGGTCTCCATCTGGGACATGGAGACAGCCACAAGGAGGCAGATGTTGTGGACTGGTCCAGCCCAACCCTTTGGAGAGATGTCCAACAATGTAGGCTGAGTGTGATGTGATGGGCCACTGTTGGAGTGATGTAATGGGCCACTGTTGGAGTGATGTAATGGGCCACTGTTGGAGTGATGTAATGGGCCACTTGCAGTGATGTAATGGGCCACTTGCAGTGATGTAATGGGCCACCATTGGAGTGATGTAATGGGCCACTTGCAGTGATGTAATGGGCCACTTGCAGTGATGTAATGGGCCTGTTGATCACTAACAACTGTGTATGATTTTCAAATGTTTTTAAAGGCAATACTGTGCAGCTAATTGAAGCTTTGCCCTGTAGTCCCCACATATGTGTAGTGTGTGCTGTAGGTGTGGTTGGTGTATTATTTGTAGCTGTGTTCTAGTGGTGTTTGGAGTGAGAGGGGGAGAAGCTCCCATTACCCATTGTCACTGCTGTTCCTGTGTCTGCAGCCTGCTCAGTTGCATAGTGTGAGAGGGATGACCACCTGCATAGTGGACAACAGTCCAGTTGTGCTGACTGGGGGTACGGACAGGACTATCCGGCTATGGAACTTGCTTGAGCCATCACAGTGCAGCCATGTCGTCAATCCTGCCAACTCAAAGAACGTTCACGCCAGCTTCAAGTGCGTGCACGCTCTAAGGAATGGAGGGTGGATGGGTGATGTCCATCCTTAGTAATGACTTTCACCCCTACGTCCCTATTTAGTGCCCATGCTTGGTCTGCTTGCGCATCCTACTTATGTTTGGTTTGTGTATGTGTGTGTGTGTGTGTGTGTGTGTGTGTGTTACAAGCACATCAGTAATCTCCAGGACATTCTGTTGTAACCCCTAGAACATTTTCCATCCCATCACACCCTCACCAGGACACAGGTTATAGAAGGCGTGGAGGTGTTTCGTGAGATGAAAAATCCGCAGGACTCGGGAAGCTCAAACGCAGCTGACGAACAGACAGACACTGAGTCCCATGTAGACTTCATAACAGACCTGGCCATTAACCAGCAGTTTATTGTCAGTGCTTCACATGATGGTATCCTCAAACTATGGAAGTAGCTGTCTTCCCAACCAAAAAAAAACGTTCACTCGTGATGTGTGTCTTTTTTTTTCTTGGTGGATCTGTGGTGTTCATTATTTTGCATTGTGTTGTATTATAATATTACACAAAGGTATTATTCAAAGTAGCAAACAGATGGGCCATGTGTTCAGAGATATATAGAACAAGTATTAAGACAGCATGTATGCGAAGTGCACTCATTCTACACATAATGGTGCTGTTTCTTCACTCTGATGGTGGCTGCAGATAGACTGCTAGTCTCCACACAGCATAGGAGAAGAGGGGAAAGGTCACAGCCAATCCCAACAGGGAAGAGTCCAACTTCTCCAAAAGCCTCCTCCTTGCTAAATGCATTTGAGGTAAATGTGTGATGGGCCAAACGTTAAAATATATATACATTTTGAACTTACTCTCCTGGGGAAGATGTACACAGCTGTACTTTGATAAAAGCCCCTCAAGTGCAGTAAGTACAGTGGCCAAGGCAACAACAGAAACAGAAGCAGCAGAGGCCACGTCTGATGAGTATTTTAAATAATGCCCAATTCACAGCTCTTGCATGTCTCCTCTACCTTTCAAGCTGTTCTGTAGCAGTTGTGAACAGGTGCTGATCTGATCAACCAGCTCATCCAAAGCCCTTGAGAACAGTTGTGGGAATGAACACAGTATGCAGAGAGCTGATTGGAGGGATAGCACTACATCCTTATTTGGGGGGGGGGGGGGGGGGGGAGAGGGAAGGGGAGTGAGGTAATTAAAATATGCTTCAGACATGCCACACCCATGCACACCTTCCCCTGCTGACTTATGAGATGTTTGACTAATCCCCTCATCAACTCTTCACAACAACCCAACAGCTCGCTCTCAAACGGAAGCATTAAGGGTGACCGGATAGTATCTGCGTGGAGGTCAGAATGGGGCTCTTTAAAAAATCAGTGTGCAGTCGGGTATCCATTACCTCTCACAGCAGTGACTGCTGCTTCAAGGGTCTGGTGCTCAGGAATGGGAGCCCCTGATTCCAGGACGTCATTGAGGGCTATCACAGGGAGATAAAAACTGCAGTGTTTGCATCTTTGGCACACTAATACTGCAAGTATCAAAACACACTACAAATAGTTTATGGTGTGTGGTGTGTGTGTGTGTGTGTGTGTGTGTGTGTGTGTGTGTGGTATGTGTCACTGTGTGTGTGCAATGTTTGTGGCACATATTACCTTTTACAGCATCAATCACTGTGTCCTGCACTGCAGTGCGAAGATCTGCCACACCCACCAGTGACAGACAGTGGTTGGAGTGCATCAGTGATGAAACTGTAACAGAGAGGGCATCATCAGATGAAAACCCATGTAACGTAACCGCGGTCTTAGATGGAAGCAGCACCCACAAAGCATCCCATTGGCAAGCGCGCACTCACGAGGCCAACACAAACAAAGAATACGTATCAAAGCACACTACAACGAAACACGAGGTTCAGAATTCAGCACAGGTTGGATAGATAAACATCTAATATCATTCATTATAATATTATTATTATGGTCCAGGACAAACCTGTTAGGCCGGTTAAAACAATTGAGACCGCACCCCTGGCACATTGGTGCACCAGATGCAATAGTCTCGTTACATGACAGCATGCAGGTAACATACACCACAGTAACAAACATTGTGGCCTACAAGTAAAAAAAAAAAAAAAAACAGTATATTGTGTGAGCATGTGACATAACATGGTTAGTGTGCTTGGGACATTAAGCAGTTGCACAAGTGCATATATGTTGTAACTGTGATGGTATGGACTATCTGAAAGGACTTGTGGGTGAAGTGTACCCTTCAATACAGTGCACCTGTTCTTCGGTACAGTGAACACCAACCGATGCAATATTACGCTGTCACGGTCCACACACCAACTGGTATGACATCATGCTGCCACAGTCCACACACTGCTGGCTTGAGTGTGTGTTATTGGAATGTACATTATACCAAAGTACAGGTGCACTGTATTGAAGAGTACTCATCACCCAAGTCCAGTCAACATGCACAGTGCACTATTATGTCAATGCACCATGTTATGTCACACACACACACACACACACACACACACACACACACACACACACACACACACACATGCACACACACACAGCGAGGTATGTGTAGTCGTCCAGTGTACTGGTGATGACTAACAAATTTAGGTAGCATAATGGTATGGGTGCTCTGTGATGGTGTGTGTGCTCTGTGATGTGTGGGTGCTCTGTGATGGTGTGTGCTCTGTGATGTGTGGGTGCTTGTGATGGTGTGGGTGCTCTTGATGGTGTGTTGTGTGGGTGCTTGTGATGGTGTGTGTGCTCTGATGTGTGGGTGCTCTGTGAAGATGTGGGTGCTCTCACTGCAAGCTGACTGTGGTTATAAAACCACGTATTACTATGGTATTAATGCATACAAATAAAACTATGTGCAGTTACAGTTTGTATGATGGTATTACAGTCTTGCTTGCAGTGTCTGTGATCGTGTGGGTGATCTCCTATGGTGACAAGGCATGAAATGAACAGAACACAATGACACAGCAAAATTTCAGCCCCCCCCCCCCCCTTCACCTTTTTACCCAGCGTGCCTCTACTTAAAAGGTGAGTTGTGCTATAAACACACACAGTTTGCTTAGGGCCAAATGAATGTGCTTTGTTCTTCCCACATGGCTCCAAGGTGACCTTATGATTATCAGGTGGGGTTACAATGATTATACTTAACTAATCAGTGGTGATTGGCATTGATAAAATTGCAACCTTTGAGTCTATTGCCTAGTTAGAAGATAAAGAGGATGGATAGGGTGTGCTATGAACACAGACAGTTTGCTTAGGGCCAAATGAATGTTTCCCCCCCCCCCAGTAGGTGTGATTTACTTTCCTCTCTGCAGGCCACTGGTACTCCAGCACAAAGATGGACCCACTTCAACAAACACTGCAGTCCATAGGGACAACAATGACCCCCCCCCCCCCCCCCATGACCTGTCACCTCAGCCTGGCAGACTTAAAAGTCGAAGAGAGGAAATACCGAACATACATTAACATACAGTCACAATCTTGTTTTTCACTGTCATTTTCATTGCTTTCTTGTCCACAAGATACAGCATCCAACAATACGCACACCAATAAGCCCCCCCCCCTCCCCCCCAACCCCTCACACATGCATTGTTGCCCCCACTAACTTAGGTCATATCCCCTTACGGTTACGAACCTATGATGCAAATAATGTCAAGCTGATAGGTGTTTCGAAGTACACACACAGTACCAAAGGTCGGACCCTACATGATCCCAAAGTTTTTTTATGGGGGGGACTCTGGCTCCGCCCATTTCCCTCTTCAGTATCTTTCACACTCACCACTAGAAAGGAATGTTACGTGTGCCCTTATTCTCTCCCTGCTCACAGACACACTGGTCTGACTGCTATTTGAGTTTGAAGCTGCGCCATCCACAGTACATGTACTGCAAACAGTTGATGGAGGAGCTTGAGGCAAAATGTGATACCTTTCCTGCAATTCTTTGTGTGTGTGTGTGTGTGTGTGTGTGTGTGTGTGTGTGCAACTCCTCACTTCAACGTGAAAGCAGTTCTATACTAACCTGCACCACGAAGCTGAGGACAAAGGAGATGGTATTGAATGAGCTCTTGTCGCGTGTGCAAGAGTTCTTGTTCTAGCTTCAGCGCCTGTTAGAATTAAATGGTTGGCCAATTAGTACTTTATCTACCCAATGCAGTACCTTGTGGCGCCAGTTCCCTTGAAGTTTGGCGAATTGGAGCGCTAACCTCTCTGTATACTCGCGAATTTGAATACTATCTGGTTTCTGTCGTATTATCGCAATTGCCTTCAACGAAAAAAGCAAAAAGTAAACAAGGAAATGTTTTGTAGTTAATTTGCCGCCTCGTGAATATAGGCTTGTGGCAGAGGCTAAACGTACTGGGAGCAGTGGATGCAAGACATGAATACATAGCTAGACTACTACAGACCCGGCCCGTCCTTACAAGGGCCACCTTCATAATTTTGATGTGATGACGGGAGTAGGTGTCCATCATTTTTTTTGTTTCTTTTTTTGTTTTTAATGGTTGAATGATTGATTAATAATTAGGAGGCATTTTTGGCGCCTGGCCGGCTTGCTCTTCGTGTTCAATCCTGCGATCCGATCGTAGATCCTATAAGGCCTGAACGCTCGTTAATAAATTGCACCAACCGGTATCTTTTAATAATCGTGTAACTTCCGCCTGACTAGCAGGCTTGCGCTATCGTTGCAAATTCATTTGTGACGTTGCGTGAAGATCGCCAGTTAATTCTAATCGGCCGATCCGATCGTGCATATTATCCATACGCAGCTGTACCTCGCGTGCGCACGTGGGTGGGCGAAAAAAATCGTGTTACATGTACAATCAATGCTTAACGCTTTGCCTTTATACCGCGGTACATTTAGAGGGCGTCTCTAAACCATTTTGGAAAAGATAACGTCATTTTGACGCTTCACTAACCCCCCCCCCCCCCATAACGTCATTGATATCGAAGGATGTGGGAGTCCGGCCGCCATTTTTTTTTGGTCAGTACATCGGAAAACGTCACGAGCCTGAACCCCCCCCCCCCCCCCCCAAAAATGACGTTAACTTTTCCAAAATAGTTTGGAGACGCCCCCTTATAGAACTTCGACATTTGTGGTGTATGATGTTACAACCTTATCCTTGGGTACTAAGTATGGAGGTCTTGTCATGGCATTGTGGTTAAAACTTCGCGTCACAAGGGTCGATCAATCATTTTTGCGTGCACATACATACACACTGCACATGATTAAGTACTTCAGCGTGCCAGGAAATGTCGTCATTGAAAAAATCATGTGCTACGGCGTGATGTCATGCAATGTGCACCACACAAAGCGAATGGCTATCACATGCCAGTCAACGGGTATAAATAAAAGCCGTGCATTCCTTCGCAAATATTTGCAATAATGTCAACAGAAGCGATCAACAGAGTTTCTGACGACAAGGACAGCACAGAGGATGCCGTGCAACGATCGAGCTGCGAACACGTGAAGGAGGGCCCGTTCGGACTAGTGACGCCGGTGAGGTGGGAGAACGTAGCGAAAGTCGTGGCCATCCACGTCACGGGACTAATCGGGATCCTTCTCGCACCGTTCGCCGCTTGGCCGACGTGGCTGTGGTTTTTTTGCATGTACGTCTGCAGCGCGCTCGGCGTCACGGCGGGAGCCCACAGATTGTGGACGCACAGGTCCTACAAGGCTAAATGGCCGTTGGAAGTCCTCCTGATGTGCTTCAACAGCATATCGATGCAGATGTCCATCCTGGAGTGGTCGCACGACCACAGAGTGCACCACAAGTATTCCGAAACGGACGCCGATCCGCACAATGCAAAAAGAGGGTTCTTCTTCGCCCATATGGGTTGGCTGATGCTGCACGTCCACCCTGAGGTGAATCGGAGGAAGAAGGAAACGGACATGTCGGACCTTCTCAATAACCGCATCGTTATGTTCCAGGACCGTCACTACGCCGCAATGTGCATCTTTTTTAGCATCCTCGTCCCCACGTTGGTACCGTGGTATTTTTGGGGGGAGAACGTATATGTGGCGTTCTTCGTTGCGTTTGCCCTCCGCTACGCCCTGACCCTCCACCAGACGTGGTTGGTCAACAGTGCCGCCCACATGTGGGGAGGTCGCCCCTATGACAAGACTATCAACCCGTCCGAAAACGCGGCCGTGTGCTTCATCGCCATAGGAGAGGGATTTCACAACTACCATCACACGTTTCCTTACGACTACTCGACGAGCGAGTGGGGACCTAAATTTAATATAACCACGGCATTCATCGACCTGTTCGGGGCCCTGGGTCTGGCCTACGACAGAAAGCAAGCCTCGCGAGATACCATTGACGGTATCAGGCGGCGGAAGGGAGAACTGTCGACTGTGGACGAGACCCGACGTTACTGAACGGAGGTAGACGATCAAATTATGTAATACTGTCAATTCGCTACCTGTTTTTTCTTATGTTGCTTTTTTTTATTATTTAAATTTTAAAACCTGATTGCCTGTTCTTAACGCTAACTTGCGGGTGTGTGTGTCTGTGTGGGGGGAGAAGAGGGGAGGGTTTGCATGAAATTATCGATTTTTGAGATCTACTTCTAAATGCGCAGCTGTCGATCCTTCTTTCCCTGAAGCTGAGCGGAATGCACCGATCTGACATCTTGGTTGCGAAAGGGAGATTGAGAGTTGGGGAACCCCAGTAAGTGTTTTATTGTTTACAAAAACAGTTGTTCATCCTGGGAAGAGCAGGGAAAATGCGGAGTTGATTCTTATGCTTCCAAAGGTGAGCAACAAAAGTTCAGAGAGGTTCAAAAACAGACCAGGCCTGTATTGTTATGTTGTGTAAAAACCACAGATAGTTAATGGTTCATTATCTCACGCTTTAGAAACATCTTACTTCGCCATCGTTTTCATTAGCCTCTCAGCTATGTTCTCGTCACTACCCCTGCTCCTTAGTTCCACCAATTGTCTGCTTTTATTTTCTAACTCAATCAGTTGCTCATTTTATGCCATCATTCTATCACTTACCATATCGATCTTTTCCTCTCTCACTCCCCCTTGTCTATCTCTCCCTCGTCTCTGTATTTCTCCCTCATAACTGTTTGTCGCCCTCGTCTGTATGTCTCATCTTACCCCCATGTCTATCTCCCGCCTGTCTCATCTCTCGTCTTTCTGACACATCTCTCTCCCTTGCCTCATTTCTTTCACTTGTCTCATCAGTCTCCCTCTGTGTATCTCCTCTCTCTCTCCCTCTCTCTCTCCCTCTCCCTCTCCCTCTCCCTCTCTCTCTCTCTCTCCCTCTCTCTCTCCCTCTCCCTCTTATGTATCTCCTCTATCTTCTCTCTCTCACTATGTATCTTCTCTCTCTCTCTCTCCTCTGTCTATCTCTCTCTGTGGAACTGACCTTTTCTAGATTAATTCTTATTGTACCACATGAATATATTTGACAAGCTTTGGCCACCATGCAGAGTAGGAGGGTAGGTATGGGTCCTCCTCCCTCCTATGCAGGGTAGGTATGGGTCCCCCTCCCTCCTATGCAGGGTAGGTATGGGTCCTCCTCCCTCCTATGCAGGGTAGGTATGGGCCCCCTCCCTCCTATGCAGGGTAGGTATGGGTCCTCCTCCCTCCTATGCAGGGTAGGTATGGGTCCCCCTCCCTCCTGTGCAGGGTAGGTATGGGTCCCCCCTCCCTCCTATGCAGGGTAGGTATGGGTCCCCCTCCCTCCTATGCAGGGTAGGTATGGGTCCTCCTCCCTCCTATGCAGGGTAGGTATGGGTCCCCCTCCCTCCTATGCAGGGTAGGTATGGGTCCCCCCCTCCCTCCTATGCAGGGTAGGTATGGGTCCCCCTCCCTCCTATGCAGGGTAGGTATGGGTCCCCCCTCCCTCCTATTCAGGGTAGGTATGGGTCCCCCCCCTCCCTCCTATGCAGGGTAGGTATGGGTCCTCCTCCCTCCTATGCAGGGTAGGTATGGGTCCCCCCTCCCTCCTATTCAGGGTAGGTATGGGTCCCCCCCTCCCTCCTATGCAGGGTAGGTATGGGTCCCCCCCTCCCTCCTATGCAGGGTAGGTATGGGTCCCCCCCTCCCTCCTATGCAGGGTAGGTATGGGTCCCCCCCTCCCTCCTATGCAGGGTAGGTATGGGTCCCCCCCTCCCTCCTATGCAGGGTAGGTATGGGTCCCCCCCCTCCCTCCTATGCAGGGTAGGTATGGGTCCCCCCTCCCTCCTATGCAGGGTAGGTATGGGTCCCCCCTCCCTCCTATTCAGGGTAGGTATGGGTCCCCCCCTCCCTCCTATGCAGGGTAGGTATGGGTCCCCCCCTCCCTCCTATGCAGGGTAGGTATGGGTCCCCCCCTCCCTCCTATGCAGGGTAGGTATGGGTCCCCCCCTCCCTCCTATGCAGGGTAGGTATGGGTCCCCCCTCCCTCCTATGCAGGGTAGGTATGGGTCCCCCCCTCCCTCCTATGCAGGGTAGGTATGGGTCCCCCCTCCCTCCTATGCAGGGTAGGTATGGGTCCCCCTCCCTCCTATGACATCTTTTGTACTGATATTGTTTGGATGTCTGACACCAGAATCCAATGCATATAACTCAACACCATCGTGTAACATAAACTTATGATACACGCCTTAAATTAAAAATCTTAGTTGCTGAAGTGATGTGATGGTGGTGTTGAAGATGATGCAATGGTGATGGTGGCTGTGCTCACAGTGTGGTAGGATTTGTCAGTAACAGTTCAGGGAGGAAAAAAACTTGAATCCATGCATCCAAATTGACAGTAGTCTCTGTACACTCTTGACTTGATAGAGCACTGAGGGGTTAGGTCGCTGGTGGAAGAGGGTGACTTGATAGAGCACTGAGGGGTTAGGTCACTGATGGAAGGGATGACTTGATAGAGCACTGAGGGGTTAGGTCACTGGTGGAAGAGGATGACTTGATAGAGCACTGAGGGGTTAGGTCACTGGTGGAAGAGGATGACTTGATAGAGCACTGAGGGGTTAGGTCACTGGTGGAAGAGGATGACTTGATAGAGCACTGAAGGGTTAGGTCACTGGTGGAAGAGGATGACTTGATAGAGCACTGAAGGGTTAGGTCACTGGTGGAAGAGGATGACTTGATAGAGCACTGAGGGGTTAGGCCACTGGTGGAAGAGGATGACTTGATAGAGCACTGAAGGGTTAGGTCACTGGTGGAAGAGGATGACTTGATAGAGCACTGAGGGGTTAGGTCACTGGTGGAAGAGGATGACTTGATAGAGCACTGAGGGGTTAGGTCACTGGTGGAAGGGATGACTTGATAGAGCACTGAGGGGTTAGGTCACTGGTGGAAGAGGATGACTTGATAGAGCACTGAGGGGTTAGGTCACTGGTGGAAGGGATGACTTGATAGAGCACTGAGGGGTTAGGTCACTGGTGGAAGAGGATGACTTGATAGAGCACTAAGGGGTTAGGTCACTGGTGGAAGGGATGACTTGGATTGTGAAAGAAATTAGATTGAGGTGATCAGGAGAGGGAGAGGGGGAGGAGGGAGGGGAGGTGGATTGCAAGGGAACAATCATGAAAGCGAAGAATGAGTTGAGCGGGTGAACGTCTGAGGAGTGACTTGGGAGACCTAAGAACAACGGCACACAACGGAATTCGATAAACTTAGTAAGCACTCCAATATGGCATGCTGTGTGATGGTGGGTGGGGCGGGAGAGGATTGGTGACACCAGAGTCCAATGAAAAGGTACGAGAACGTTTCTAACCAGACCAAAAGTTGATTTAGCAATACATATTGATTTAGCAATACATAGTGTATCATATTTGCATGTGATGATTTTAAAACATGTCAGTTCAATTGAAAAAATTGAAATCAACACACATACACACACACAACACACACACGCACAGCACACACACAGTTATCTTTCTGGGTGAGGTATGTGTGTGTGTACTGGCTTTGTTTTATGTCTCATTGAAGCCAGCACAGACTTGGCACCTGGGTCCATTGGCCTTTGGTCACATTCAGGCTGTTGTAAGGGTGATCTCACTGCTCAAGGCTTCCCTGAAACACCTAAAATGGGTGCCATGTCTTTGTATAAACATGGTGTTTGTGTATGTGTGGTTGATGATGCAAAATTTTCTCACTTAGTTACCTCTGGTTAATTAACCCCTTGGTATAAAAGCTTTCACTGGATATGGTTTTTAAAAAACCATTTGCATGTTACTTAGTGGAGAGATATGTTCATGTAGCTGTGAGCAAGGTGTAGCTATGTGAGCATATGGTGTAGCTATGTGAGCATATGGTGTAGCTGTGTGCAAGAAAGGTGGTGTTTGGATATACTCGGTATGGCCATATGGCCATAATAGGGATGCCCATACAGCTACCTTGTCCATATACACACACATGCACACACACACACAACACACAACACACACACACAACTACACTTGCTCGTGTAAAAAGGTATACGTGTATGCCCGTCCACTTAGCAGGGTTTTCATTCGCCCGTCCACTTAGCAGGGTTTTCATTCCTAGTTCTACACTCAGTGTATGGTGTACATGTATTGCTGTGTGGGTGGAGTGGGTGTGGTTGATGTGTGGGTGGAGTGGGTGTGGGTTGGCTGTTCACTGTGTGCACTATTTCCTCCCTCTCAGAATGCATTGAAAACGTTATGGCAGAAAGGAATTGAAGGAGTCATGAAACAGGGTTGCAGAGAGAACTAGTTGAACCCGTGCAATCGTATATGAGCCTTTTTTTTTTTTGCACAAGTGTTGACATGTCATCCCAGGAAGTCACATATATATATATATATATATAGGTTGATTCACTCACTGCCATGATTTTTGGCCCCCAAACTAGTGACAATGTATACACACAATGTACTGTGTCATTGCATTGTCGCATGCATTTATTATTAATAGTTATGCACCTATAATGTCGACCCCCATCCCGGCGCATCAGCTCATATGTGTTTGATAAGTTATCACTAGTCTGGGGAGCGGTCTGCAATGTTTACTAATGCCATAACTGGACACAAAAAAAAAAAAAAACATGGCGACTGAGTCAAGCTCTGTGAACCTTCCTGGGATGTCACAACAACCCCTCTCTAACCAACCCAACTGGCAAACTGTATGCGGCTAGAGTCACATGACTGGTATTCATTCTCAGCTGTTGTCCATGGCACGGGAGAGAACTGCAGAAGTAGTACGTACTGTCAACAGTGGCAGATCCAGGATTGGGAGGGTGGGGGTAGGGGTGGTGCAAGGTGTGGGAGGGGTCCCCACCCACTGCAGCTAGGGGGTAAAGTATAATTTAAGTGAAATTATCAGCATCATTGCGGATTATAAAACTCCAAAAAATTAAATATAGGGTATTTAAAATTTAATCAAGATGGAGAATAATCACACACATCTTTCGTTATAAAAGCTATTCGGTATGGAAATCTGCAGCATCCTAAAAATAGATGTTTATAAAAATTAGTTATGACTAGTTTGGATCTTGAATATGTGGGTGTTGATTTCAATATTACAAGGACCCTGTGTAAGTTATATTAGAACAACTCACTTAAAAATATGCAGCGCTGTGCTACAAAAACAAAAATTGCAACAGCATGGACTATAACTACAAGATATTAAATTGCAATTATTAGTTTTTTTTTTTTTGCATCATTGCAATACCTCAGAACATTTAGAACATTAGAATACATGATACATGTAAGGATAAATGAAAAGAAATGAAAAGTACAACACAACAACAAAATCTAAGTTATAGGAGCATCCACACCACACCACACGCCTCAACCCTTGTCCTCTGAAAGCCAAAACCTTGCATGAGAGAGCAAGGCTCTAGCATTGCAATGAACTAAGGTGAGGTTAAGCCTCTGGTAGATGTTTGTGATGGCCTTTGACTTGCTGCACTGCAGCTGCAGGGCCAGCCGGGCTGCCAGGCGAGAGTCTGAGCACTGTGCTTCCTCACCCCAACAACCGTAGGTCTCGACTGCCAAGGGGACACAGACCCAACCTAGCACTTTGCACCTGTGGTCATTGGCGTTGTGCTTGCATGCTTCGGCCTGACCCACTTGTAGCTCCCACTTCATTCAATGTGTTGGAGTTAAGCGGAGAGACTACTGTTAAGTCAAAAGCAGCTGGCTTGCCAATCATCCAGTTGGGTACAAGAATGTCCGCTGGCCAGCTATTTGTACCATCACATCCAGACCTGTGACCTACCTCAAGTTGCCCACCAAGCCAAGCCCTATGAAAAAATTGGGCAAAAACATCTCTCGCGGCATTGTGGTGCACAACAACATCACCACCCTGTTTGCACGTCACAGCATGATGCCCCAGAGGATCCAGCTGGTGGTCAGGGCAGTAAGGGCAATGCGATGTGTCCATCCCAAGCCACCATTTTAAGGCAACCTGGAACTCTTCTGGCTCCAAGCTAAATTATTATTATTATTATTAGAAAGATGTATAGGTATACCAAAGTGTGTACTTCCATCCTCAAAACGTGGAGGTAAAAAACGACAAACAATCCCCATTGAACGGCTATGTCATGATTGGTTGGAAGGAAAAGAGGGACTCCTATGGTCGTCTGCTATTTCTAAGGGCAAGGCTGCTCCTGAGCATAAAGATTTAGATGATGCTGCTAACATGCATAACCGTTTAAAATCTGCAATTTACTGTGCCCAAAATGGCTAGTTTTCTAAAGCTTGCTCTGCACTGATATCTAAAGGAGTTGCTCCCAATTGCAGTGAAACATTTGAACTTCTCAAGTCTAGACACCCATTTTCTGTCCGCCCCCATCGTTCCTGATAGCGATCCCTCTGTTCAGGCAGCTTAGCTTCCCTGTACCTTCAGCATTGCCACTTTGCTGAGAACGTTTCCTAAAGGGACTGCATGTGGCCGGCCCATCTGGGATGAGGGTGCAACACCTTATTGATGCATTGGATGCAGTTCTCCCCACTTCCATTGAAAGTCTGTTGCGATAGGTCTTAAACATTCTCCTTGCTGGCAAGGCCCCAAAAGGTTTGGCACCTTTTCTAGCAGGTGCTAGCCTCACTGCACTGCTAAAACCCAAGGCAATGGGCTGGGACGTTAGACCTATTGCGGTGGGCGAAGTTATACGGCGCATGGCTGGCAAGGGTGCTTGCACTCTAACAAAGAATAAGGCAGCTGATTACTTTGCGCCTCTCCAGTTTGGGGTGGCGTGCCCAGGTGGCACAGAGAAAATTATTCACCACTTAAGAGGAGTGATTGAGCAACACTGGATGGATCCTGACTTTGCCATTCTTAAAGTGGACATGCATAATGCATTTAATTTAGTCTCGCGTCAGGCTGTTGTTGATCTCTGTGCAGCACATTTTCAAGAACTGTTTCCTTATTATGTTTCATGGTGTTATTCCAACCATCAACATCTCTGGCACAAATTGGAAGAGCTTGTTTCAGCCTCAGGAGTGCAGCAGGGAGACCCTCTGGATCCTCTACTCTTTTCCCTTAATTGTCCTTCATGCAACAGTCCAAGCTATTGTGGCTGATCCTCAGTGCACTGATTTGACGAGTAGTTGTTGGTACCTAGATGATGGCGTCTTGGCTGGTATTAGAGCTTCATTGATCAGAGCTTTGGAGGTCATTCAAGAACACAGTGTGTCCAGTGGTCTCAGCTTGAATTACTCTAAATGTGAATTGTACAGTCTCCAAAACCTTGACATGTTCTATCATACAATTTCGCGATCTGCCACACCCTGCTTTGAGATCCTCGGAGCCCCCATTGGAACCCTTGAGTTCTGTGTAGAATATATCCAGAAAAAGATAGCTGAGGCACGTCAACTGCTGCATCTTCTTCCTCAGCTATGTGAAACCCAAGTTGCGCTATCCCTCTTGCAGATGTGTGGATCATTCTGCAAGATGGCCCACCTCGCTTGTACGACTCCACCCTCCACAGATATTCTTGAGTGTTTCATTTAATTTGACAGGGACAGTCTGCATTGCCTTGAAACCTCAGCACTCATTGCACTAAGTCCATCTGCTGTTAAGCAAGCCCAATTAAGCATGAGTTTTGGTGGCCTTGGTTTACGGTCTACGGCAATGCACGCCCCTGCAGCTTATATAGCTTCAGTGTCTCATGCTAGTAGTCTGGAGCCCAATTTCATCAACTCCTCTCAGGTGCACCTGGATATGGCAGTTTCTACATTCAACAACTTGGTTCCACCCTCTGAATCAATCTCCACTGCAGATGTTCTTGACTCTAAACCCAAACAACGGCTGTTGTCTCAGAAGATTGAAGAAGCAGGTTTTATTTCTCTTATACAGGAGTCATCGACAGCTGCTAAAGCCAGACTAAGAGCTGTCTCCCAGCCCCAGGCTCATGCTTGGCTTAGGGCTACTCCATCGCCTAGTTTGGGTTTGAACCTGGAGTCCTCAGAAATGCAGGTTCTTCTTAAGTTTTGGTTGGGGTTGCCTTTAGATTCTCCGACGGATCTATGCCCTTTCTGTTCCTCTGCCCTGGATGCAATGGGCCACCATTCACTAACTTGTAAGCATGGTGGGTTTGTCATAGCCCGACACAACCGTCTCCGAGATTGTCTAGCACACTTCTGCCAAATCACAGGTCTTGCTCCCGAAGTTGAAAAGGGCTGCAACTTTGGTTGTAAGGACCGTATGCGCCCTGCTGATGTCCTAGTGCCTAATTGGTCTTTATCTCGCCCGGCAGCCTTCGACCTTAAGGTCATCAACCCGCTTAATTCAGACAGTATTCTTGAAGCGAGCATGATCCCAGGGTCCACAGCTGAGAAGGGGGAAAGGGACAAGCATTTGAAGAATGATGGTCCCTGCAATGAAAGGGGATGGTCTTGCATCCCTCTTGTAGTGGAAACGTATGGTGGATGGGGCCAGGAGGCTGTTACCATGTTTGCCCGTTTGAGCAAATTGCTGAGTTTGCGCCAGAGACAATCATGCTCGGCAGCACTAAATGAACTATATTGCCACCTGTCAGTTGTCTTGATGCGACAGAATGCACAGGCACTGCTGGCTCACGCTGCAGGGGCTCGTTGAATATTGTGTATTTATTTATGTATGTATAATTTTAGATAATTTGAGATTAATGTATAGGGAATGCAAGGATACACGAACATGTACATTATTATTATTATTTTACGAAAATGTGCTAATCAAATAACTATTGCTATAACCTTCAGTACACACTTTACCTAACATGCACAGTTTACAGAGAGCGGGATAGGATGGCTCGAGAATTTGCTCTCACAAGGGCCAATTTGAGTCTTCCAAATATTTCATTAGAGACGAGCGACTTGGGTCATCCCTGCCTAGCGGACAAACGGGTGGCAAGTCTTGACAGTGCTCGAATGGCTTCAGTACCCCAACATCCATATGTCTCTACCACAAGGGGGATACAAACCCAGCCCAGTCCCTGCACCTTTCATCATTTACTCTATGCTTGCGGATTTGGGCAACCAAGGCAGATGAACCTGCTTGTCACACTTGCTTCTTGAAAAATTTGTGCATTTAGCGTTGATGTGACAGCAGGTCAAATGCTGCTGGCTTACCCAGGACCCAGTTTGGAACAAGAATATCAGCTGGACGAGTTCCCTAGACCACCCACCCATCTCTAGTTGCGGAGCAAGACATGCACAATTACAGTTCAAAATAAGATTTGGCACCATGTATTAATAATGATTTGTGTGATGTAAAAATTACGTGTACGTAATCATAATGCGCGTGCACATATTCGCTTATGCATTATGTAATCATACGTCATACATTGCGTAATGCTAGTACACTTGTAAATGCCATATTACGTATTAATTACCTTGCGGAAATTATAAAGTATTCACGTTAGTTAAATATGTATTCGTATATGTTGCCGACCGTTATTATTCGTATTGTAAGCCCCCCCACACACACACGCACACAACACAACACACACACACACACACACACACACACACACACACACACACACACACACACACACACACACACACACACACACACACACACACACACACACACACACACACACCGGCCCGAGAAGCATTGCAATTCTGGTGTTTCGGCATTAAAAATCCAACTGCATGCAATGGTATACTGTCTAGTAGCGGCTCGCTTATAAGGTGATACCAAGAATGGGCCTTACTGTGCAACACTTCAGTTTAAAGGCCCTCCCGCAGCAGTGGCGGATCAGGGGTTTCCACCCCCCTCAAATCTACGAGTAAATTATTAAAGCATTAGGTGCAATATATAACCGTTACTGGAGCGGTAATTGCGAAACAACTTCACGTTGACAAAGCCACGTAAAACGTGCAGTTTGAGAATGGAACACAGAAAGTGGATGCGGAAATTTGTTGTGTATGATGTGCTTCAATGCCCATGTGTAGAAACCGTTACCGTGAAAACAAAAATCAACTTGGTACCGAATTGAGACCAACAATTAAACTTGAAAAGTTAATATTGCAGTTCTAAGCACATGCATGGCTACGATTAAATTGACGCCACATTTCATCGACGCTATTATAATAATGTTACCGCACTTGAAACTGCTATTTCTATTACGAGGAATCTAAAACTATACTTTGTACTAGAAAGATGCACTCTGCATGAAGCATAAAAAGTACAGCATTCCTATATGTTGAGAAAAGTGGTTCACATCAACTTTCGTACGAAAATACTAAAAATAATCGCTCTGGGGCGATAGCTTGGCAACTAATCTCAGGTGTTATAACTCTTGAGTATCTGTGGTAGTTGTTATACCGCGTATCTTCGACACAGACGACGAACGAAAGGTTGTTCAATAGCTCTCTCGGAAAGCGTATTTAAATCGATAGATTGATTTAAATACGCTTCCCGAGAAAGCTATTGAACAACCTTTCGTTAATTATCGCTATAGTGTCTAAACTAACATCCAAGCACGATTAGTCAGTCGACACTACGCTGTCTCGTCCCCAGACCCAGATTCCCAACAGCTGCGGGTGGATTACATCACCGCTACGTGGAAAGTGGGTCTGGGAAATAAGAACGACGCACTTGTTCCGAGCGTACCAAAACATTGAGACGGATGTGTACATACGCAATGACGGTGACGTAACCTTAATAATACATGCATGTTGTTGATTACCTCATTTCAAGTGGAAGGTGTGGCTCAATTAGACATCTAAGTGGGAATGTGCGAGCGATATACGCATATTCAGGAGGTAGCTTTGCGCGCTGTTCAAAGGCTAGGATTTGCTGACCCACGTCCGCAACAAATGGAGCTTCATGCAAGGAAAATATGTCTTCGTCAGTTTGCCAACTGAATACGGCAAATCGCTAATATATTCAGTGCTTCCATACGCGTAGGACGAATTGCTTGGCTGTAGAGGAAGCATAGTATATTAGGTGCATGTAGTTTGCCTTGTGGTACACAGGCCTTATCTATAGACAATCTACAGATGCAGCTGCATTATATATATAGTAACTCGGGCATCTATAGATCATATCATTGCACCAACCAGCTTCAGCTGCTTATGTATAGAGTATGTAGACACTGGGGCTCCATGAGCCATATCATTCATGGCTACCTATTCTTCTACCCCGGCATGGCAGTTGAGATTAGGAGCAACCTCTTATATGTGCAAGATCTTTACAATCGCAGGATCACCGTAGATTCCGTACGCGACAATCCACCCTCACTTCACGTTCAAAGGAATAATGAATCACGCGATACACATTACGTAACAACTAAATATCAGACACTCCCCCTTGACTGGCATAGCTAGTCAACAAGGGACATGGTTAACAAAGGGTTCAATCATTCAGTAATTCCTGTATCCTAAATCTGGCGGCCTGGGCTGTTGCTCTTCTAGGACGATGAAAATCCTTATCCTCCTCAATGATAGGATCAACCAAACGCTCTCCTTGGTCAGTGGCTGGTTCTTGCAATCCTGAAGGTACAACATCAGTCTCGAGTGGATAGATGTGCTGAACAGGTCGCCTCAACAGTATTGGACGTCTATCACCTGATTGCACGCGTAGGGATGCCCCCCTTACGTTTCCATCTGAACCATGTAGCAGCTCCTCAACTCGACCCATTCGCCACAAGGACCTTGGTTTGTTAGGCTCATGAATCAGTACTACATCTCCCACGGCGATAGCATCGTTGGTAGGCCTTGCTTGTAAGTTACGGTGACTCTCTCTCAATCCGGTGAGATACTCAGCCTTCCATCTTTCCCAGAAGTGGTGCAAAATTCTGTTTAGATAGACCATCCGTTGCGTCAGGCCAGTTCGGTCAGGACTGGTTCCGAAGTCTGGGTCTGTCTCACTGTTCACCGAATCAGGTAAATTGAGCAGACGGCGACCAACAAGCAAGTGGGATGGGGTGAGCGGTTCATCCACGTCCTCTGATGACACATAAGAAATGGGGCGAGAGTTGAGAGTGGCTTCGACCTCCACCAGAACTGTGAACAATTCATCATGTGACAATCTGGCTTGCCCAACGACCTTCAACAGGCATCTCTTAACAAGCTGAACCATCCTCTCATAGAACCCTCCCCACCACGGTGCCTTTTCCAGAATGAACATCCATTGCATGTGAAGGTTCTTGAAATGCTGTTGCGTCTCTGGCATGCCTAGGAGCGAGGTCACCATCTTACTGGCAGATCTAAATGTCTTGCTGTTGTCTGAGACAATCTTGCAGGGAATGCCGCGCCTAGCAGTAAATCGCCTCAAGCATCGGATGAACGCTTCTGCTGTTAAGTCTGGAACTAACTCCAAATGGACAGCTCGAACAACGCAACAAGTGAAAAGACAGATCCATATCTTATCACCATTCCTCAAAAACAGAGGCCCAATGTAATCGACACCGGTGAAACTGAATGGCGGTGACACTTGTGTTCTGAAGTCAGGCAAAGGAGGAGGAGGTGGTCCAACAATAGGTTTGGAGTTAAACCGTTTGCAAACCTTACACTCATGTACCAGTCTCCGCACAAATTGTCTCCCCTTCACTATCCAGAACCTTGACCGCAGTTCAGTGAGGGTTGCCTTAACTCCACTGTGCATAACTCTAGCGTGGCAGTCTCTCACAATCAGCGTGGTGAAGTAGTTCGACTTATCCAGAAGAATAGGATGCTTGCTTGATTCGGGTAGGTCAGCATGATGCAATCTCCCCTTGCATCTCCAAACACCATCTTTGTCACAAAATACAACAAGTTGTTGATAGTGTGCATTAAACTTCTCGTCATGCACAAAGGTTTGTGACAACTTGATCCAGCTCAACTCTGCATTAGCAATATCTACTGTGCTAATCATTGCTGTCATCTCTTCACCCTTTGCTCTTGACCTTAGAAGCGCAACGAACTTCATTACGAGAGCCGTCACCTTGAGAAGGTGTTTGAGCGTACTAAAGTCTTCACACTTTATGGCATCGTTCAGACGAGCAGAAGCATGGGTCAATAAGTTATGGATGCCTTGAGGGCGTGCCTCAGTCTTCAGTTCTGCCAAGCACTCCTCTGGGACAACTTCTGAAGCAGAATCACAGTTCAATTGCTCAGGTTCATAAATGTGATGGGGTATCGTGAACCACAATGTGCTCTCGGTCAGCTCAGAAAGATCGACTCCTCTTGAAGGAAGATCAGCCGGATTCGTTTCGCCAGAACAATGGTGCCAATACTTGGTAGGAATCAAGGATCGAATTTCATTGACACGATTTTGAACAAACTGTCTCCATTCTTTCTCATATCCCCTGATCCAGAACAGTGCAATTTTTGAGTCAGTATAACACACTGGTTCACCAAGTACTAACTCCGGTCCTAGGGCACTGGCTACACTGGATAATAGTCGAGAAAGAAGAAGAGCAGCCAACAATTCAAGCCTTGGTATCGATTGCGTGTTCAGAGGGGCGACCCTTGTTCTTGAAACTACGAATCGTACGACACATTTATCTGCAAGTCTCATTTTCAGGTAAACAACTGCTGCATATGCCCTTTTTGAAGCGTCACAAAACCCAACGAGGTTGCAAGAAGTAGGCTTGTCAAGACCATGGAAGTAGCAACGTGGAACATAGAGTGGTTGTGACTGTCGAAGACCCAACAGCAATCCATTCCACTTCTTCAGTAATTCACCATCTAAGTGAGCATCCCAGTCCAGCTTGGCAGCGCAAATTTCCTGGAATAGTATCTTAAATCGCACTGTTACAGGCGAAACAAATCCCAGAGGGTCGTAGAACCTTGCACAGAGCCCAATAATGTTCCGTTTGGTGGGTTCTGTAATGGTAGCGATACTGTGAAGGTTGCTGATATCAAAGATGAGGACATCATCTCTTGGTCTCCACTTCACCCCCAACACCTTCGCAGTCCCAGAGTTGTCCGACTGTTCATGCTCCCCTAGGGTGGTCTTCGTGTAGGATTCATCGTCATGTGTGAGTAGGCCATCACCAATCTCTGTTGTGGATGATGTTTGAGAAGAAATGTGAGCTTGAACAGCTGACGAATTGGAGATGAACTTCCTTAGGTTGAGTCCCGCTTCAGCCATACACTGCCTGGACTTAGTGTACAGTTCAATAGCTCCTTCTTCACTGTCTGATCCACAAGTAAGGTCATCGACATAGATTGAACGGATGAACCTTTCCACAAACAACGGATCGCTGAGTCGATAGCCCTCCACATGACGTCTGATCGTGGCGTTCAACAGAAAGGGACTTGAGGATACGCCAAATACAACACGAGCAAATTGCAGTGTGACAAGTCTGGGTAGTGGTGCCGTGACGTCGTCAACCCAGAGGAATCTCAGTGCATCGCGGTCCTCCCTTGCAACAGATACCATCAGAAACGCCTTTTCAATATCCGCAGTCACTGCAATCTGAAAAACACGAAACCGAATCAGTATGTCCAGTATGTTTTGGCCAAAGGTTGGACCAGCATACAAGCAACAATTAAGGGATGGTCCAGTGCTCTTGGCGGAAGCATCGTATACAATTCGCATCTTGGTTGTCTTTTTGTCCTCCCTAATGACAGCATGGTGGGGAATGTAGTGTGTTGCTCCAATCGGTCCATCGTGTGGGTTTTCGACGATTTCCACTATGCCACTGTTGATCTGTTCTCGAATAACAGCATCATACTGGGTCAAGACATGTGGCGTCTGACGAAGTCGCTTAAGTAAGTTGAAGAGTCTTCTCTGGCTCAGTTCAAAGTTGTCAGGGAGCATGGGACGTGGTGTCTTCCAAGGGAGACTCACGCAGTACCGACCATCTTGAAATGAGACGCTCTCAACAAACTTATCATAAACAGAGTTTTCACCATCTACTATCCCAAGAGTGTCTAAATCCCAGAATGCTTGCAGCTTCTTTTCCAAGTCAGCGAGTCGATGTGGTACCGAGTTGATGGATGTATCAACCTTCAAAACATGTGAGCAAGTCAGACATGCCATTGATGGATCACGGTTAAGTCCAGGAACAGGCCCAGAGAGAACCCATCCTAACTTCGTCTCCATTGCTGTAGGCCCGGTGTTGCCACGCAGAATTCCTCCTGTGGCGACCTTCCAATACTGGTCCACTCCAATCAAGATACTCAACTCTAGTGCATCGCTTGAGTCACATGAATCAGCTAGATCAAGTCCCTGTAGGTATGGAAACCGCTCAACTGCCCAATTTATTGGCTGTCCAGATAGAGGCTCACAAATCATGGGAACAGTAAACAAGGAAAGCTCGAAGTCCGTCCCCATCTTTGCCTTGAATTTGAGCTCCACAATATCACACGTCTCCACCCTCTCAACTTGAGACCCGAACGTCTTGATTGACACTACTTGCGACTGCTTCCTTGGTAACCTAAGAGAGTCTCTAAGCTTATTTGTGATGTATGACTTCTGGCTGCCGCTATCGAGGATCAGTCTGATGACAGTGGTAGCATAGGGTCTATCAGCGGAGTACACAGTTGCAGTAGCGGTCTGCAAGAGGACAGGATTCTTCATGTCAATGTACATGGACAGTGTTGTCGATTGTGGTGAGGACAGTGCTTGTGTTGATGATGTCTGTCTGGAGGGTAGTGCACCTGATGGACTTGAGCCTTGAGTCGTTCCGGAGCAGATGCTGGAATGGTGTCTTCCATTGCAGGTAGAACATCGAAGAGGAGATCTGCACTTCTTCGCCATGTGATGCTTCTTCAGACACACAAAGCATCGTCCACCTTTCAAGAGTGTCTTTTTTCGTGCCTCCGGGTTACTCACTATCCCACAAGAATTTGGGACATGTGACTGCCCACAATAGCAGCAACCCTCAGTCGAAGGCGTCAGGAGTGCAGCTACCGTAGGTTGCTCTCTGCTCTGTCTTTTACCACCCATACACAAACTCGCAGCTGCTCTCTCCCTGGCATCGATTTCCTTCTCAACTATCTTCATCACTGCGTCTAGTTCCCACTTATCCTCAACAACTTCTCTGCTGACGGTGAGTCTAAGTTCTGGTGGGAGCTTGTTCATGAAGACAGATGCCAACAATGTACCAAAGGATGACGATGGAATCCCAAGAGCATGCAAGCCTCGTACGTGAGACTCCATAAGGTTGTACAGCTGCCTGAGTCCCTTGTAGTTGTTCTGTGAAGCCACTGCCTCCAAGTTCATAAGCGTGTCCATGTGTCTGCTTACTATCGCCTGCTTGTTGCCAAAACGTTTCTTCAGGATAGTTATTGCCTCAGCGTAGTTTGGGGATGAAAGTGTCAAGCCAGCTATTGCAGTTGCTGCAGGACCCTCTAACAGAGACCGAAGGTAAGTGAACTTGTCAATCGCAGATAATTCTGTGCTGTTATGGATAGCCAATTCATACGAATCCCAAAATGCCGTCCATTCTGTTAGTTCACCATCAAATCTCCTTAGTTCCAGTTTTGGAAGTCTTACTTTACTAGAGGTAGATCCTGTGTTGACATGAACTGCAGGTTCCGCGTTGCCAGGCGTGGTGTCACTTGAATCTCGAGTAGTTTCCGCTGTTCGCTGTTGTTGTTGACTCTGATTACCTGAAGATGGTACTTCTGTGGAGGATGACGTGGTCGTTTCCCGTGGTTGCGCATCGGTTTGTCCATTCGCTGGAATGTTTTGCGCTGCACGTCCTCGTGAGGAGGTCAAATCCGAAAGCGCTCCTTGAATCTCCATCATCGTTGTCTCGATCAACTCTCTTGTTATGTCAGCTTGCTCAATTTCGTTGGCGATGTCATCTTGTTCTTCGGTCGCGATCAGAATTTCGCTATCAAGCGTCGAAATGATTCCGAGCTTGTCTTTGAGTGACGTCAAATATTGGGTAAGCTTCGCTACATTTATTTCGCCCTCCAGCATTTCCTGTGCCTGCGATGTAATACGTTTAACGGAACCCCGATGACCGGCGCGTATCCGCTTCTTTTTCACGATTTCTTGCTCAGACATACTGGTATAATCCCAGGCTCGATAGGACCATGTGCAAGATCTTTACAATCGCAGGATCACTGTAGATTCCGTACGCGACAATCCACCCTCACTTCACGTTCAAAGGAATAATGAATCACGCGATACACATTACGTAACAACTAAATATCAGACATATAAGAATAAAAGTTGCTATACACTCAGATAATTGTTCTTTGTAAATTTAGAGATCTGTTTGTTACACATACATAACACGCGTAGTAATATCATGCGGAAATGATAGCGCTTATTGCTTTTTATTTGTGCGAGATTAGTTCTAAATTTAGATTGCCGTACTATTTTTGGACATAAACATTGAGGGACGCTCGGAACAAGTGCGTCGTTCTTATTTCCCAGACCCACTTTCCACGTAGCGGTGATGTAATCCACCCGCAGCTGTTGGGAATCTGGGTCTGGGGACGAGACTAACACTACGCTACAGCAGGTCAAAACACGAAGAGGTGTTACAGAGGATGGGTCAACGAATTTTATACATGTAATGTCATGCAGTCATGTAATAATCCTTGGTCGAGCCCCCCACCACTGCTTCAGTGCTCGGTAGTCAGCAAATGAATTTAATTATCTAAATCCCACCGGAATACGTCTAGTATTACCAATTGCAATATGAATAATTCTATACAGTGCATAAAGCACATATGCATCAATTTGATTCATCTTTCAGTGCATGCTTTCATCTTTTTGCTCCGCCCTTAACTGCCTCGTCGCATATAGTGATCAGCTGACATGCTATTTTTACTTAAGAGGAGTACTACACGGCGAAGGACTGCATATAGTTACTCTTAGCCCTGCCCACTTCGTCCCCTCCCCTCCCCCCCCCCCCCCCCCCCCCTACGCACTACAAAAATTGTCCGCTGATGCACTGGTAGGGAGTGAGACAGCGACGAGAAAATCGCAGCGAGAAAGACTTTACCAACCTCTTTCATAACGTATACGTAAGTTGTTAGGTGATTGCAGTAAAAGCACGTACAGGGCTCTCCGCTTAGCGTAGTGTGGACTGGTACCTCTATTGTTGCTGCCCTTGATTTAGATAGCGACCAAAGTCGCGATGCACAGCCGCATCGAATATTTTGAACTGCTATACCATAAAGTAAACAAGTCTTCTGGTGCTTTGATGCAACAGAATGAAAAGCTCGTGCTGTAGGTCGTAATTCAATTATTAATCGACCAAATGGTGGTCCGAGTTCACGAGCGGAACTAATGTTATAAACGGACTCATTGGCTGACTGACTGACCAAATTTTAAAATGTCTCATGCTTGTGCTAAATTCGACACAGCTATTAATAAAACGTAAGGGCTAAGTTACTTGATTGCGGGCGTACATTGTGCATAGATGCAATAATATATAATGGTGGGTATGGGTGGGCACTGGTGTCTTTGCAATGCGTGCGAATGGAGCTTTTTTTATGCATACCAACTATGGAAGGGAACGCGAGGGTGTTTCAGTAGTGTTTACATAGGTCCGATGTACTCGAACTTGAGAGGGACACTCCGTGTAGTGGGCAGGAGTATGTATACTTTGGCGTAACATGCAGGGTTAACACTAATTATTCCTTAGAGTTCGGCAGCAGAATGAGCATGGACTCAGAAGAAGACGGCGGTGGGGACGAGGTGTTCGAGGACACGGGATCCTTGCATTCAGACACAGACATATCCGTGCTCCACGACATGGAGCACGAGCTGGAAGTTTTGGTGAAAAGATATCACGTGCCGTCAAACGACCTGGAGAACCTTCTCAAGGTGTGTGCGTAGAACGATACATAGATGTGTTCATTACCAGGATAATATACTACATGTATTTATCAAAATGGAGCCACTTAATTAAAAAAAGTCACCTGCTTATGCTATTGAAGACAAAACGTTTAATAGTTTCATGTCCACCACTGTAACTTCAGGAGCAACACTAATCTATACTGCACAGAAGCTACACCTGTAGATTTGTTTTGCAAAATGAGCATATAGATGCATCACCGTTAGCTGAAATAATTACATCTGGAAAAAAAAGTATTCCTTGTGTAATTATGTGGAAGTAAGAGTGTGGTTGCGTTTATAGCAACGGAAGTCTTGTAGTGTTGTCAACTCTGCATGCTACATGTACATCATTGTCAAAGGTGGTGATGACCATGTCAGAAATAATGGACCACAGAAGGGAAGAGTTGGAGAAGATAGTGGAGCAGAAGGCTGAGCTTGAAGAAATGTGGAACAAAGAAAAAGAGAAGTGGAAGTTATTGCATACGGTAAGAGGACTGGTATGGTGGAGCACACGCTGATGATTAGTGGAAATAACTTATTCCATGATATCATGACATACTAATAACAGAGGAAGCTTGAACTTGAGTGCAGATATGACGAAGAGAGAACCAAGCATGAAACTGAAAGGAGAAGGCTGGAGAGTGAGAAAACTCAACTGGAGACAAAAACGCAGCAACTGAACAAAAGGAGTATGTTGCAAGGAAAATAGCAAGTACATACGTGTAGATCTACTCTCCCCCATCCACACATTGTATAATGGAATTGTAATTTGCATTTGAAAAATCTACAACTCTGCTACAGACAAAGAATTGCAGTCAGAGATCCAACGGCTATTGGTAAAAGCTGAGCAAGATGACAAGACAAGAACGATGGTAAGCCAATAAACATATTTAGGGAGATGTCTGGTTTTGAGTGCATTACTTTTGCTAATTGTGCATGGTGTGCTCCAATTCATTTTTCAATTTTTTCCCCATAGCTCCGAGAACAGTACAAAAGAGAATACGAGCTCAAGAGGTGTGTTTTCAGCCAGTGCTCAATTTTTCTATACAATATACCACTGGAACATTGTCAAACAGGCATGCCTCTGTGAAGAGAAAGGGAACATTCAGGGGGACAATGCCACGTATTGAGAGCAATTCTTCACTGCAACCAAACAGGTCCCAGATTACCCCTTCAGCAACTGTTGGCCAAAGTAAGGCACCCTTACAATATACAGGTGCATCTGTCCCATACACTTGGTCCACTCAAGTTAAGGCAATAGGATTATAAGCATCTATTAGTATTCATATCACAGGTAGAAATGCAGATGTAATAATGTTTTGCAGTGTGGTACATGCTATGGATATAGCAGGTGTTTTGTTTCATGCTAGCATCATTCTATGCACAGTGAAGGTGTGCATTTGTGTATGCTTCATGCCATGTGGTGTACGTGCTCTGTGGCACTACATCTGCTTGTGTGATAAATACAGTATGTATCTCTGCCATCCTGAAGGAGGAGGGGGCCTAGAAGATAGCATGTCATATGAAGTGGCCCCAGAGAAGCCTTCACGATCTGGTTAGTGACACTACTATAACTCACAGAAAAATTATGTCACAGAGTTGCCCCACCTAGCAGCCAGGTTTTCAAGCAATACAAATGAAAAGGTAACTCAGCTCTTGACATCATCATGTTGTCTCCACACCCTCTACATTCCTTCGTGCCTCCCCTCCACAATAATTTCTTTCCTTCTATTCCCTCCACACTACCTACAACCCACACCTATTATAATTCCAAACACCATAATATCCCTAATACACTGCAAAAGCAGCGAGGCCTTGAAGAAAGTGGAAGCTTCCAGGGATTTCAAAATAGCCCAAGGTATACTCGAGGTTTCTCGCTGAAAACGGAGATGGTAAGTGCATGCTGACAAGTTCCCTCATGCAGTGACAATTGCCGGTTGCCCACATGCCCTTAGCTATTGATGCATGACATAGTTTCTCACCTTGCTATTACTGCACCTTCGTAATTATTTCTGTTTAATTTCAAGCGCCATGCAGCTAAACAGAAGGCAACTCCAAAGGCTAACCAAACAGAAGAGGTAAACGTATGTACCCAAAAGACTGCATTTGTAACTATCCGATTTGGCATTGGCAGTTGAGCCCGTATAAAATTTTAAAAAGGCTTGCCTGATAACTTTGCTCTCAATTGCAGTCATTATTGGAAAGAAGTGGCTCCCCCATTGCAAATGGTGAACCTATCATTTTCTCACCCAAAGATGAGCACTCCAGCAGTCGTCTGCCATCAATAGTGATAGCGACTACTCCCAGCATTACTAGGAGCAGCTCAGAGAATACAGAGAGAGCTGCCACACCCACGTCTCCCAACCCCCCGGCTATTGCTTCGGCAGGGCCATCGTTGCAAGATGAGCTCATTGGTGGGGATGAGGCAATGGCTCTACTTGATCCATGTATTGCACTCATGGATGAGGTAAGCAGTACATCTATATGGCCATTAGCCTTTACTGCATTGGCTGCTTAAATCCTACAGTTGAATAGTAATGGAATGGAATCAGCCAAACCAGTGGATGAAGAATTAGATAAACTTGGATTAGGCCAACCTGAAGAACTGGAAAAGCAGGAATCAGCCCAACCTGTGATTGAAGAGTTGGAAAAGCAGGAACCAGCCCAATCTGAGATTGAAGAGTTGGAAAAGCAGGAATCAGCCAAACCTGAGATTGAAGAGTTGGAAAAGCAGGAACCAGCCCAACCTGTTATCGAAGAGTTGGAAAAGCAGGAACCAGCCCAACTTGTGATTGAAGGGCAGGAACCAGCCCAACCTGTGATTGAAGAGTTGGAAAAGCAGGAACCAGCCCAACTTGTGATTGAAGGGCAGGAACCAGCCCAACCTGTGATTGAAGAGTTGGAAAAGCAGGAACCAGCCCAACCTGTTATTGAAGAGTTGGAAAAGCAGGAACCAGCCCAACTTGTGATTGAAGGGCAGGAACCAGCCCAACCTGTGATTGAAGAGTTGGAAAAGCAGGAACCAGCCCAAAACATCACTACATGGTTGCACGATCAGGAACTACAAACTGAGCTCACCCAACGATTAGGCAGAGATGAAGAGCAAGGGCAGAATAGGATGGCCGAACCTTCACATGAGCAAGGAAGTGTTCTAACTGATCTGATACAAACTGATGAGCAGGAAGTGGAAGAGCAGGGAGTGAAAGAGGAGGAAGTGGAAGGACAGGAAGTGGAAGTGGAAGGACAGGAAGTGGAAGTGGAAGGACAGGAAGTGAAAGAGGAAGGAGAGCAGGAAGTGGAAGAGGAAAAACAGGAAGAGGACCAGACGTACTTAGAGTCACAATCAGTGGGCAGGTATACAAACAGTGCTGCTCTTTGCTATTATTCAGACAACCATTGCTACCTTAGCGATCTGGATGAGCTAGTTGCTCCAGAGATGATTGCCATGGAGAGGGCAGAGGCTGAGATGCTGAGGCAGGAGAAGGAGGCATGGAAGGAAGAAACGGCACGCTTGCTGTGTGAGAAGCAGGTCATGCGAGGAGAAAAGGAAGCCCTTGAAAGGTAGTATGGCTCAGAAGAGACACACCTCGTTATTTTCTTAACATCCTTTAACCATATAGCCAAGTGGCACAGCTCTTGCTCGAGACTGCTCAGCTGAAGGAAGCAGAGGCTGCTCTCCGCAAGGACCTTCATGAGTAAGTAATGCCCCACCAGAGCAAAGTGTATCATCTTTTTTTTTCTTCTTTTTTTTGCTCTTTACAAGTGTGAGGAATGAGAGGGATGAGGTCCTTGCCAACTACTTTGATCAGGTGACAAAAATCAGTTCTGATGACTGGCAGTGTTTTGTGCTTATATCTCAAGACATTTTACAGATACTAACTTTAAACTTTTCGTTTCATTTAAAATAGACGTATAGTGACCATTGCATCACAAAGAAAGAATTGTTTGATGTGCTCAAGAAACTTGAGAACACCAAGATGGAACTTGAGCTAGCCAGAGAGGAGAAAGCTGTGTAAGTACCATTGTACAGGCTTCCATTGGACATGCATGTCACTGATTTTGTGTCATTATTTCTTATAGACCTCAGAAAAAAAAGAAGTCTATATTCGGAAGGTAAAGACATAATTCAGATTACGAATTTTCAGATGACTTTAAAATCAAAAACAGGGTAGGTGATAGGATGAGAAGAATTGGAAACAGAAGAAGAAAAAACTCTCCTGTTTCTGCCACACCTACACCACCTACTACACAAGGGTAAGGATGAGGGGTGCAAAAGATGAGGAAGGTATAATAAGAGGCAGAGAGGTGGTAACCTAGCAATAATGATCACAGCAGAGAAGTCAGATGAGCCTTTTCTATTCTCTTATTTCATGTTCGACAGTGGACAGGAAATGCTCACCATCCGTCGACCCATCCAAATGTCCACCCTTGCTGAAGCAGCAGTGGAACAAGAAACAGTGAATCTCACGGCGAATAATGATTGGAGGATTGCACAAGGGAGTTCCGTGCGACTGGATCAAATACCAACATGGATTGAGCAGATCCACCTCAAAGGGATAGAGACAGTCCATGTTAGTTTTCATGGAACCCCACAATTGTATTGCTCAATGTGTGTGTGTGTGTGTGTGTGAACAAGTGGTGATATTGACAGTTGGGCTGGTTTTGTCCTAAAAGTGACAAGCAGCACTAACTGGCTAGTGCATGCAAGGTCTTGACACTTTGAGGAGGGTGTGTGTGTGTGTAGCCATAAAGAGGGGTTTTGTCATTACTTGAGTGCATATACATGTATATGGTCGAGACATAGAGTATAGTGGGACCTTTACTGATAGCATCGAAACACATGTGTGGTAGCAATGCAGCATGCTATGATGATTTCATGAGGTGGTGTATGCCTTTTCTTTCAGGTTGACAAACTTGTAATAGGGAAAACATATCAGGGCACGTCTGCCCCTACACGAGTAACTAGAAGTCGCCCCACGTTTTCAAAGACTTTGGGAACTGTAGGAGCAGCAGGATCCCAGTGGTGTGTGGAGGTGTGGGTAGCCACTAGGGAAGGTGGATCAGCCTGTATCGAGATTGTGGATGTTCTCAAGAAGGTGAGGTCTCGGTCCTTTGAACCTTTGCCATTGTATTGTACTATGCAGGCAACTACAAATAGGATTCGGCAGAGGTTTGTTGTCCAGCAAGCAAAGAATGTCCAGTGCATGAAGTACATCCCTGGCAGTGTGGAACAGGGAGATGGTGAGAAGTTAGATGATGTGCGTATTGTGTACACATGCAGGTGGGGTGGGTGGGTGGGGGGGAGGTGAGGCAGTGCTGGCACGTTGGCAGGGATGTGGAGGCAAAAAGTATATAGATAAATAATGTACAGGCTTGTGAAGGCAGGAAACGTGGGGCACTCCTCGAATGCCTTACACTTCCTAAACACCTTGTTAGAGCAGCCCAGATGTGAAGATCGTACCTATTATTATTACTAATCACTCTCAGAGCCCATTAGCATGGAGGAGCCACACCACCATGCTCCAGAGCTAGATGCTACGTCCTCGGGTGAATACTCCTCCCATCACACCAGAGCACGTGCACGAAGGCATGACTCCACCATGTGGGTAGTTACAGATGACAAAAGGTAAGGCTTTCCTCCTAACCACCAACCCACCAGTATACCTTCACAAAATGGTGTAAAAACACTTTTTAGATTATATGTACACCAGTCTTATTAATTTTGATTAGAGTATGGGATTGTGGCAGCAAAAAGGGACTGAGCGCATATTTTTTCAAGTTTTCGCCTCATATTCTAAGTGACATTAATACCCTCTACAACTTCTTTCTTACGCACTGGAAATTAGTTGATCATGGAGTTAGTGGCCTGAATTTTTAATTACGCATATATTTTTAATTGCAAGCGTCATCTTTGATGCTCCTTCCTGGAAATTTTTTATAATATGCGCTAGGTCCTTTTTCGCTACCACGATCCCCATATTATGCCCTACTATTACTACTAAGCCATTTTTCAGCCTAGTACCTTGCGGATTATTGGGGGCTGATGTATGATCCCAGAACCCAATATTATACACAACACATGTTAATGCATTTATTGTACTTGGAGCAACAAATTCCTGTACCCTCAAGTGCCACACCATCCAACAATATGCTATCAATGCTCCACTGCCCTCATCACACAGGTTGTGCATCTACCCAACCACCGACCCAAGTCACACACTCATCAACACTGTGCAGCTATGTTACAAGGCCTTTTGTATTGAGTGAGCGTGTAACACGTTAAGTTCCTTACCTCCCGAATGATGGGGAACATCTCCCTTCTGTAACAGGTACGTAGCTGGCAAGGTGTTAATTGGTCATGCAGACTCGATCATCACCGTCTACACGCGATCAAACGGTGAGTGCAATCAGGGATTCTGTCCCTAACTATAGAGTGTTGCTGAACTCAAAGGAGATTGTCACTTGTGATTAAATTTATTTGCTGGTTGCTGCTGTCGCACAATGACCCACACAACTCATTTCCCTCCTCCCTCCTTCCCCAAGCCTCACCTGTGTGGAACATATACAGCCCTAGCAAGCAGGTTAGCCTTGTACAGTTGGACCCCACGGGCGAGCAGGACGTCAGGTGCATGACTGAAGTCGGAACAAGGCTCTGGGTTATATGCGGGAAATGGATCTACCTACTGGACAGAGAGGAGCTGATAAGCGAGGTGGGCAGAACTCTGTGGCAACTAGTCACACAAGTGTGGGTCGCCAATGCAGATAGAAAACATCACAGTGCAGTGCCACGTAGTAGAGAGGCGCGGCACATCTGTTTATGGGTCATTTTCTTGCCACACAGGGTTCTATCTTCCTAGAAGAATCCAGCAGCACACCAGATTCCATTGTTTCGGTCAGCAGTTACGCCGCTGTGTTGGTCAACAGTTCTTCAGTCAACCTCTATGACGCAGTGACTGCTGCACACCTTAAAAAACTTACAGTTTCGTCACTATTCCATGCGCTAAGTAAGACCAGAAGAATGGAAAAACCTGAAGGAAGGGGGGGGGGGGGGGGGGGGGGGGTGAATAATGTAGGGTTTTTCAGGTGAGCCCTATCTTACTGCCTGTGGTTATACCACTGGTAAGGAGGCATAACTTGGTATATACTGTTATGACTTAATCTTTAATCTATTTCCATCCTTAATTTAGGATGGAAACCCTGAATTAATGAACACTTTCACTGTTTAGGCTTTGTTTCAACGTTCGTTCGTAATAATGTGGCTTACAATCAAAGTCGGGAATAATATAGAAGGAAATAACAAGTAATTAGATAGCGCTGTTTAGATGAAAGCTTATAGAAAACTTAATATCCCCAAAACTATCCAATATGATGCAAATTGAAGTTAATACAAGCGGCATAAAGTGATCCTCAATTCAGGATTTCCATCCTATAAATTAAGGATGGAAATAGATTAAAGATTAAGCCGATCATACATGTTGAATTATTCAGTTTATAATGAAATATGGAAATGCTGCTGCGGCTGCTTGTGGAGCTGTTATTGTAGCTGCATTGCCAAAGAGTAAGCACAAACGAAGAAATAAGATGGTAAGGGTGAAAGAGTGGACAGTCGAAGGCCAGCACTTGGAGCTACCATCAGTTAATACAGGAACTTAGAATCCTTGATATTTCAACGTACAGGCACGATTGCTGTTTGCATAACTCAATCAGCTGTTGTGTGGCATCTACTGACTAGATGCCGTTTGCAAATTGGTCATGAATATATTTTATAGCATCGAGCTTTTCTGATGTGGCAGCCAACACGATGCCTCCAAGTAGACCACCTCTCTACTTTTAGGCAACAGTGTTGCGTGTTGTACGCAACACCCTATCATCATACACTAGACAACATGTTGCCTAGTGTATGATCGCCTTTAGTTATACCATGTTATAGTTTGTGTATCCAAGGCCAGCTCGCAGTGATTGATACTGATTTTTGACCCCTTCAGCGGAGTCCACTGGGACACCTCTAGCTGTCTACATTACAGCCATCACAGCAGACTACCAGAACATCTACATTGGCACCTCAAATGGCAAGATAATTGCTGTTTTAATAAGAGGATTAATGAGTTCCAATGCGAGGCGAAATGAGGCAGGCAATGCCCTGCTGAACCAGACATGCGTCTCCATTCACAGTCACAAAGAGAAGATAGACAGCCTAATGTACATACCTCTATCGCTGCAGCAAGACGCAGCAAGCAACCCACTATTGTATACGTCATTGGTGGTGTCAGCAGGGAAGGGTTACAACAGGCACACAGACGTCAAAATTATGCTGGAAGGAGATGCAATAGAGGAAGAGGTGGACAATAAGTTCCAAGTGATGGTCTGGGGACACCATATTGACAGACGATGACCAGAAAAAATCCAAATGTTTTTTATTGGAATATTTAAATAATTGAACAATGTGCTAAATAAATCTGTTCAAATTTTATCAAATGTAAATGACAATGCAAGGGTGACAGGGGAGGGGACAATGATGAAATCATCACATATGCGGTATATCCTGTGCACAAATTTAATACGAAATGTGCACTTCCTTAGAGCACGCCTAAAGCAAGACACTTACATCCCCTCCCGCTCCAATATTGGCGCAAATAATTGCAATACCACAGTAGCCAGATTAACATGGGGTCATCAGATAGCAGTAATACATTGCTTACACTTAACCAATGCGGAATTGGGTTAACTAGCGCAAAAGTGTTCAGTCAATAAAATAGCTTGTTATTTAGAAAGTTGTAGAGCAGTTGTAGTGCCTGCAATGGAACAAAAGAATTTCAACCTTTTTGAGCAAGAATAGAGATACATAGCTTGTGGGTTAAAACTATGGTTATTGTATTATCAAGGTCATGTAACTGTACAAACTCAGGGATATATCCATCTGATTAGAATGACTAAACAAATTAAATCAACCACATTGAATTTCTATCAACACAGTGAATGGTAATATTTGCACTGCAAAAAAGAATTTCTTTTTTATCTGATAAGGTGATCTCAGCTATTTTCCCTATGCCATCTACTTAACACCGGTTCCGTGTAAATCGAAGGTATTTTTTGTCTAACGTGGTTTTTAGAAAAATTAGTCGGAAAACGTTGCATACGTAGTAAAATACATATTCGGATAGCCCAACTCTTTTTACGACGGCTGGTTCTATTCTTAGCTCCATATCATGAACGGTAACGTACTTGTATTAATTTAAAGTTACGCGGTCGTCCGTTTTTCGATGTCCGAATGCTAAGAAGTACACTTTTTTCTGGAGTAGTTCTAAACAAATTTTAAGCTGTCATTAGATTCTTTTAGGTACCCAATAGAATACATATCAGTTAAAATGTTCACAACCTACGTGGTTCTCGCAAACCAGTTCAGTTTGCTACTCTTTATCTCGTGCCCAGACTCGATTCAATCATCACAAATTATAATAATTAAAATTTGTCACATCATCCATAGCTAGCTCGAATATGTCTCTCGCGTGTTCTTCGAAGCACAAAAAGCCGGTTTGCGATAAGTGCACTGCAGGAACAAACTGCACGAAATGCTGCATGTGCCAACCCCGTTCGCGCGGTCGCGGTCGACCGAGAAAGGAGGATAGCGTTTCATCCGATTGTGAATCTGTTCAAACCCCTCTTCGGTCTAACCCAGAACGCCGAGCTCGGATCCATCCCGATGCACTAGCGCCTGCAAGTGCTGCCGATGATGTGACGCCTTCTACGACTACGTTCGTATCAGACGATCACTCGCAGCATGTGTCTGGATCGCAAGCGCAGATTTTGAAGGTATTGGAGGTAATGAATTGTGAGGACGGATACGAAAGCAGCGTGCGAAGGCTTCCTAACATTGATGTCCGTCGTCGTGTGCAGCATGAAAATGATCTTGGTGCTGCTACCATCCAACGCATTGATATTGTGTTTCGTAAAGGCATCAAGGCCTGGGCACGCATGCTGCTGCCACATATGAAAGCGATAGATGGCATCAGTTTCAAGAATTCATTCAGCATTACATCGCTTCTAGCCCCCATGGCAGAGACCACCCAGGATGAGGAGGGCAGTGAAGTGCATCTCTCATCTGTTCCTTCTGCCTCCATCCCTACCCAAGTGCTTGATACCATACCTGACACCATCAGAGATATGCTGAAGTGTAAAAAGCCTTATACCTCCATTGATGCAAGGACACTTCTTGTCACTCTGGCTGATGTGCCCCAGGCTTACATTGCATCATTGCTCACCATCAGCAACAAATATGCAGGATCTTTACATTTCCAAGCCAAGGTGGACAAGCTATACATAACAAAAGGTGTTACACTTCAAGAATACAGGCACTCCCGTTCTCGTGTCAATAGTGCAATGGTCAACCTTGCAGTGGAATTCATTTATGATGATGACAACATCAGTCGGCTTGCCTGGGAAGCTAAAAAACGCGCTCCAAACAGGGATCTTAGGTGGAAAGGCCTAGCAAACATGTTTGCAATGAGATCCCTAGTTTTAAAACATGACGTCGCAACCATGTACAGGCACTATGTTGATAAACAGAGGTCTGTGATGCCAGGTATGCCACCTATAGGGAAGACTCTCTTTTACACCATTGCGAACAACATCACAGGTGGTGGAAAGTTGCAAGAGGCGCGGGCAGGGGTGGACTACCTGAAAGTCAATTTTCACTCTGAAAATTTTACCATCATCGACAAGGTCATTGATGTTCTAGCACCCCTGTCTGATATTGACCACACCCTGCGGGATGAGTTGCTCTGCCTCCGTTCTGACGTGTTTACATTCCTCAGCTACGGCTTTGCAGTACATGTGAAGAGTGGAGTGCAGGCACCCGACGACACTGTAGTGCAAAGCCGTGAGCCCCAAGAGCATGAAGCACACCAGTTTGCTGAATATAAAAAGCTGGGGGAGCTTCTTTCACAACCAGATTTGTTTGATGAGCCAGCTACACAGGAATCCTTTATCTTTCAGGTGCATAATCAGCTCAATATGTGTGCAAGTATTGGGGGATTTGTGGCAGAGCTGGGTGTGAACAATGGCTGTGCATCTACTCACTCACCCGCATATGCACTAGACTTGGTGCCTGACAGGAGACCAAATATGAACCCCAAGCTTGCAGGCCACATGGACTGCAGTGCTTGTAGGGGAACATTCTTGTTCTACGACAGGTTGAGACGTGTGGCTTTATCCAAACTGGATCAGGACCCCACAAGGCTGGCAGAGATAGCTGATATGCTGTTGTCAATCCACCAGTGTGAGCGTCGCACATTCAGGTACATGGCCCATGTGATGCTAGCTGCCCAACAGTCCCACAAGATGAAGCAGGTCATCGCTGAAATGGACTCCAGCACAGCATATGCTGTCTTTGACTTCAAGCAGAAGTTCCTGGCCAAGGGTTTCCGGGAAGGTGGTGACTCATACTATGGGAAAAAAGGTATGCTATGGTTTGGAGTGGGTGTATACATCAAGCCAGACTCTCAAAGTGCCAGCTACAGTGAGTCTCCTGACAAACTCCATGTGGAAATGGATTTCACTGCTGATGTAATCCGTTTACAGCAAGAAGCAGAGATGGCAGAGAGTGTTTGTGATAGGCAAGACAAACATGTGGATGAGCAAGAGGATGAGGATGTACAGCTTAAAGATGTACAGGATATGGATGCTATGGGTGAAGACGAACATGATGAAGACGTACATGATGAAGACGTACATGATGAAGACGTACATGATGAAGACGTACATGATGAAGACGTACATGATGAAGACATACATGATGAAGACATACATGATGAAGAAGACGTACATGATGAAGACGTACATGATGAAGATGTACATGATGAAGACGTACATGATGAAGACGTACATGATGAAGACGTACATGATGAAGACGTACATGATGAAGACATACATGATGAAGAAGACGTACATGATGAAGACGTACATGATGAAGACGTACATGATGAAGACGTACATGATGAAGATGAACATGATGAAGAAGACGTACATGATGAAGACGTACATGATGAAGATGTACATGATGAAGACGTACATGATGAAGACGTACATGATGAAGACGTACATGATGAAGATGAACATGATGCAGCTGCCATTCATTTCATTGATTGCATTGTGCAGGGCGAGCAGAGGGCTGATGGGAACATTGTTCTTTCATGTTTGGAAGCAGCATTTCATGCCTTGAGGCAGCGGTTTCCATATGTTTCCAAAATAATAGTCCAGAGCGACAATGCCAAAAACCTGGCTGGCAAGCAGACTAAGCTGCTCCTGCCATATGTTTGCTCAGCTGCAGGGCTCAAGCTATTGGCCTATTATCATAATGAGGCCCAGAGTGGTAAAGATGTGTGTGACACTCACTTCTCACACCAGCAGACACAAGTTGATACCTACCTGGTGCAGGGAGATGGTGGTAGGAAGGTTTCCACTCCAAAGCAACTTGCAGTGGCTCTAATAACCAACTCTGTAAAAAACACAACTGTGCTACTCGTGAAGCCCGATTTTCATGCTCCGTGTCGTACAGCTGTGATACCGGCAATACATGGCATATCTGGGTTCTATGCAGCTAATTACATTACTACTGATGGTAATCCAGAAGTCCAATTCTTTCACAGTCTTGGTCAGAAAGTGCCATCAGTCACAGTTCCGATTCCTTCATGCCATGCCTGCTCACTGAATACCCCTATGGGTTCAGACGGAGTCAACTTCACTGGTGTTACTGTTCTATTGAACAGTGATTCAAAAGGAACTTGTGTGCAAGCAAACAAGGATAGAAGTCGATACGCGAGGAAACATAAGGGCATGAGTCATCGTGAAGTACAGCGTCTGCAGAAGCGAAGGGATGATGAGGAGGCAATGAATGAGATACAGGCAGCATACCCACAGTGTGCTAATTGTCTCTACCACCTCAAATCCCAGAAGCTGCTGATGAATCATATGTGTGGTGGAGTGTTCACAGCTAAAGATGTGCTCAGCAAAGCAATGAAGCATGCAGATGAGCTCCTTTCCAGGATGGACTTTACTCTAGAAGGTGCTATTGATCGGGCCTCAAATATGTTCGATAATGCAATAAATTATGCAACATTCGAGCCAAACTTTTATGCTGGTTGGGCCCACACCAGAAAGGACATGCAACCAGAGTTGACTTCCAAGGTAATGACCATTATTCATCAGTGCTGGAAAGCTGGGGAGTGTATTGACCAAGGTAAGGTGAAGATTTCTGTGGATGGTGTGTTTGCCAGGCTGGATGAGCTGCAGTTGCAGAAAGTTATTAGGCTTAGTGAGCTTCCACTTCCAGGGAAGATACGTGCAGTGTACCAGACCATTGGCAGCAAGGCAGAAGCTCCAAGTGCTGTTGGTAAGCGCAGAAGGCCGCAAACGTATGGTGGACCGACTGGAAGGCAGAAGAAGGCCAGAATCACATATGGGGAACTCGATTTTGAGAAAAGCCTATCCAAATGGAAGAAGCCTGAATTGGAGGTTTATCTCACCCACCATAAAATGGCTAAGTCAGGGAACAAGTCAGAACTCCTCAAGCGTGTCTCTGATCACATAGACTCCACTGCAATTGAGCAACAATGAATTTTTATGCTTATGTACATGTAGTTAGTAATTACTTAACTTGCGCAATTGCAAACGAACAATAATTGTTACATTCATTTACCTAAACATTGTAAAATTTAGGTCTGGGGTCGAGGGTGGTTTCCAGCTGCGTTTGGTTCCAGCGCTTCCGTGCAATTAGAGGGTCCAAAATCGTGGAACACTATGTATCTAGCTTAGGTAAGAACCACTGAATAGTATTTTGCCTGTAATAAGGCCCAGGAAAAAAGTGTACTTATTATCGGGAAGGGTCTAACCGTTTAACTTCGAACGAACGGTCAAAAATAGCGAAATGACTTACGAAGCTAGGGATAACACTAAACGTCGTGAAAAGGTTGGGCCATTACGTTAATACCCGTTTGTGAGGCTTACAATTTGTCCGACAATTTTTTCCAAAAAGTGAGTTCGACAAAAATGTGCTAAAATACCTTCGATTTACACGGAACCGGTGTTAAAGATCTGCTATCCACACACCCCAAGGCTACAAACAATGCCAACATACATTGCAGGTCAAGTGGTGCAGGAGACCATGTACCATGAAAGGCAAAAGTCAGGCCAATTCATCATGCAAAGGACAAACTGATAAATCTACAGCCCAGGCTTGGTCATAGAGAAAATTTGTAGCTCTATCATGTAGGAAATAAAGCATATTCATTGGTTACTAAGATGACTATTAGTTTCCATCATATCAGTGTTATAATTTTTCATAGCAGCCACTATATGAGTTTCTATAGTCACCAGTGTATACGCTTTAATAGCTTTAATATTATTTCATCTATGATCGAGCAGGAACTGTAATGTGCAACAAATTTACTTACCACTTCGGGTTGGTTCATTGGGACCATGTGACCAGCTGCCTCAACAGCCACAAAGGTGAAGCCATCAACAGACTTCACCTCCCCCACCACCTGTCCCCCAAGCACCCAGTCATGCATAGACTCCTTCTGGAAGTCAGCCTGGGGGGAGAGGGAGGAAGAGAGAAAGATAAGTGGACAGTATGGCAGTGTAAGCAAGAGATAGATACACGGAGAGACTATTGTCCCCTCCCTCCACTACTGTGTGTGCAACCCCCACTTAACAAACCTGTCCATTCCACACCGTTGCATTGGTCCACTCCGTTCCCCCTAGATAGTTGCATATGTAGTCTTCCTTGCCACTGTACACCATCACCCTCCTATTGTGGTTCAGGACCACGCCTACTGCATCCACAAACTCGTGGACCCAGTCTCCCATAAGCTGCAGCGACCACACACACACACACACACACGCACATGTAGCACGTAAAATAGCCTCGTTGCTTAATAGCTACAACTCACGAGAAGCTCCAGAAATTTGGTGCACTGCGACCAAGTGCGATTCACACCAAGGTCAGATTTCACATCTTCTCTGTTCAAGAACTTAGTGATCTGAGGGGTTCATGCGCATCATAAACACACAAGCAGGATGTCATTACACCACCAGAGCAAGCATGCCCCCTCACATTGTCTAGGTCGTAGCACAGGGCAGCATCAGCACAAGGTATTCGGATGTCATAAGGGTTAATGCTATAAAGACAACAGGATAAAAATGAGGGGATTTAATCCCTGGACACCAGTTAGTGTTACACCTATGCATTTTTTTGTAACTGGCACAGTAATTTGTATGACTATAATATTTTCTAGTACAATTCAAGTTCTGAACAAACAAGGATCAGTTGTGGATAAATAATGTCATAAATGAATTGCACTTATATAGTTAGCACTCTGGTGTATATGCATATGGTACCTAACCTTTGCGCAGGTAGAGCATAAAATAAAATGGTTATCAGCACTTTAACAACTGCTTCCTTAATTAATGCCCCTCTCCATCTGAAAATACGCTGGCTACCTATTTGTAATGAGCTACAACATCTTGTACTGTCTGAATAAGGCAGGAGCGGCCTGGAAGTAACAGGACCGACAGACTTTTAAAAAATAAAGTTCTGGAATGGACTTTTGTCCAGACAATGCAGGACTTTATAAGGTCAACGCTGAAATACCCAGGTCGTCTCAGAACACACTTTCACAAGAATACAATTAGTAACTTCTAACAGTAGCTACACGCTAATATAACTGGTCCTAGTAACAAGTTTTAACACAAGACATTGTTGTTATGTGGTTCTTGTACTACGGCATTTCACAAGGTGTCCAGGGATTAGGAAGAGAAATATGGTGGCAAAATAAGCCCTTCCTCTTACCTTCGTCCAATTGTCCTTTGTGCTGCCTCCAGTACAAACGATTCAATCAGCTATAAAATAATAACGAGAGAGAGAGGGCTGACACTGATGTGGGGGCTTTAGTCTCATTACCTGGCAATCAATGAAGGCCTCATGCCATAAGTGCAGGTCAAGCAATCCTGTATGCAAAAGAAATAATCGTGGAGGTAAGTGTATATATATATATATATATATGTATATGTGTGTGTGTGTGTGTGTGTGTGTGTGTTTTTTTTTGTGTGTGTAAGAAGTGGAATGAATGAAACTGTACCCATGCAGACTGTACCTTTACATGTGTCGTACAGAAAAGAAGCTGCCTTAAGTTCTCCATGACTGATCAGGTTCTGCTGGTATGCATACTGAGACGAAAATTGAAAACAAAAATAGATGTAGGAAAAGAAGGCATGGTTGGGACGGGGAGGAAGCAAAGTGTCAAAGGAGTACAGAATGGTGACACGTGACCTCAAGTGCAACCACAAGCACACACGCACACGCACACACACACACACACACACACACACACACACACACGCTCACCTTTGCATAATCGCCGTACTGGATGTAAGGATCCACCCACCCATTACCAATGCCTATCCCTTTCAGATTCTTGGCAAACAAAGAGTTGCTCTCAACTATCACCTGACCCAGAGCAGGAACATAGTGTCCAGCTGTGTGTGTGTGTGTGTGTGTGTGTGTGTGTGTGTGTGTGTGTGTGTTGTGCATACATTGTGGTAAAAGGTATAAGTGAGCAACATTGACAACGCAATAGCATCACTCCTCCCCCACCACCTGTTCGTTTGTACACACTCACCATAGCTCTCCCCAATGACATACAGGTCCAGGTGGGAGTACTGAGGGTATAGACCATAGAACTGACGGATGAAGTCCCACAGTTCCTGTGCAATCTGCCGTTCATTGGTGATGTCATAGCCTAAGGGATTGGTAGCAAAGGAGAACCCGCTTCCAACTGGCTGATCAATGTAGAGCAGGTTTGCAAACTGGTTCCAACCTGTGGGCACAACACCTCTAATTATAGAGCACATGTAAATACTCTGCCTATAACATAACCACCACAGGTAGCATATAAAGTGTAGTATTGGTGTTATGGTGGCTCCCTAACCTCAAGTAAAAGTGCCTTTGCTACTGAAGATAGGAAGTAGCAAAATGGGGTCCTTATGGAATATGGGTATGACAGCTGTAGTCACATAACACTGTTCAATGCGCGTTGTCATGTACGTGCATGTGTATACAGGTAATACACAACTGATGACAAAGTAGTCATAACATAACGGGGCTTAATACGATGGTCATGTGGTGAATTGCGGTTGCAATGGTTTGAATTAACGAGGGCCAGGTCAGCTATTTTAAAAAGATGAACCTTATGATTTGAGTTAATGCAGTCCCCCGGGGCGTATCCAATCTACCATCTCCATTGTGTGTTTATTTCACCTTTCAGACTAGACGTGTACGTGTGTGAAGCAATTAAATCACTACGTCGGGTACTAACCGAAACTGTTGAAGACGGGTATGTCTGTGTTGTTGATGAGGAACGGTCCGTTCTCGTAGAACAGTGCGAGCTCGCTGGAGCACCCTGGACCACCCGTTAACCACACCACGAGGGGGTCGCTTTGTGGGTTGGTACGACTCTCGAAAAACCAGTAGAACAGGTTGACACCGTGCGTTTCGTTCACCTTAATTTTTTTTTTAAAAGGCGGTGATACTTTATTAAATGAGCCAGTCGGAACAGATATATCATATACAGGCAGCCAGCCTATTACATACACTTACCACAATGTATCCCTTGTGTTGCTGGACGGTGTCAGGCCACGGGTAAGCACACGCCACCAGGGTGGGAGACACAACGAACACGGCAAGAGCAGCGTGCAGCAACATGCTTTCAGTAATTAGTCGCGTGACTCACACTGGTTTATATTTTCCGCATATGGCGGGCTTAATTAGCATCAGATTTCAAAAAGAGAATCTGTTCAGTATGTGTGTGCATAGAATAAATAGATACTTTAGAGATGGTGGTATGGCGTGGTGTGGTGTGGTGTGGTGTGCGCGTGTGTGTTGTGTGTGTGTGTTTGTGTGTGTGTTGTGTGTGTGTGTGAATAAATCGCTAAGGTTACAATACAAATGAAACATATATGTCATATCATGTTCAGTAAGATGTGAACACGCCCATATATGGGCATTGCTTGAGGTCCTAAACCATGCATGCATGGTACTTAGTTTTAGGACCTAAACCTACTCGCGTTCGGCGTGCTGCTACAAATTTCATAAGTCGGACTTAGAAATTACCCAATTAAAATGTTGTTGAGACAGTTGAAATATTGGTATGGCCTTTAAACCAGCCACATTTTGAAACGATGGTTTGACAAAAATTTGTTCAACATATCAACCAAATTATTTACTATAAGGGATTTTCAAAGCACAGTTTATTCAAGGCTGAGAAAGAAAGCCTTGAACTCACCGGGTTTATGTTGGAACCACCTGGAACCCGCATGGAAGTTGTTCGCCAAATCCACCTGGATATTCTTTCATTTTTTTCTTTTCACAGGTATGATGTATAACCACAGTGTTTCATTCATTCCCAATCCAAACATACGATCCCTTGAGAACGAGGGAAACACTCTATAGTGCTGTAACGAGTGACTGTTTGGCGCGGCCCGATGAAGCGACGACTTTTTGTTTTGCTTAATGATTTATGGGTGGATTTTATAGCACATTCGTTCTTTGAATGCCAGGGCTGGGTTTTTAAACTTACCTATGTAACGTCCTTATGGGGCAGTGTTTTCAGATAAGGAAATGTAACAACTCGCAGTCACCGTGAGTTTTCTTTTGCAGTGTATTGTGTGTAGTTAAGTGCAAGCGCGGATAGCCTTCAAGCGTTTACACGCAAGCTACATACACATAAAAGTTTCCAGGAATGTGAGAGGGGTTAATTCCTTCTTACTACGTGCATGCAGTCATCCATTTCCTTAATTGGCACTTACAACTGATGTTCAACCATTCTGCTACATATAGGTCCGTACAAGTGTCTCTAACGAGGAAGTTGTTGGTATATAGGATTGACCAATGGTGGTGTAAAAAGCATGGAAACTAGAGTGACAGAAATTTGACCGGAAAATTGAAATAGGCCTATATTTAGCCCACTACTCAGGCATGCACAGTTATAACACGAGTGTGCTAAATACAGGCATATTTCAATTTTCCAGTCAAATTTCTGTCACTCTTGTTTACGTGCTTTTTACACCATCATTGGTCAATCCTATATACTAACAACTTTCTCGTTAGAGAATGTTTTTATTTACTTGTTTCATAAGTTTTTCTCCCTCAGACTGTCATATCAGTATCGTAGTGAATAATCAAATTTTGGAAAGGTCGATAATTTCTAGAATTACAGGACGATCCACCCCCCAACTTTATCTATTAGTGCAATAAACTAAATAACTTTAATAATGATAATGATAATTATAACTATATTTTATAAAATGTACAAATCGGCCTCGTCCTTGAGGGTGGCTGCATCCTCCTCCTCAGCCTCCTCTCCTGCCAGGTTCTGGCCATGTGGCATACAAGGGTGGCAGCGCTGGCTGCGGGGGTAGGGGGGGGGGGGGGGGGCAGTGCTGGCAGTGGGGGGCTGGTGGTAGCAGGACCTTCGGCAGCCTCAAGCTCACTATCCCTAAAAATAGCTTTTTCAAGACCATTATTATACTCCATTAGTGCATGAGATTTGGGTTCATACAAGGAGTAGCTACTATGGGATACGGTTGCAGTAATTTTCATTTCACCTAGTACACAGCCCTTGCAACTGCAATTAAATTGGTACACAGTTGCATGCACAGGCAGGCAAGCCCTTACATGTAGACAAGCCCTTACATGTAGACATCAGATAAGGAAGCCTTTTTGTACATTTCAATAGACAGGTCACAAAGGAGAAAGGAGCATGCATGTGTGAAGTGAATAGTTTCCTTACAATGCGTGCTGTACACGTTATCTTCCCAATGCTAGTGCAATACAACATGCCATGACATACCTTGGTAGTTCTGTGACCCCTGCGATACTGCGTCCTCTCGGCAGCTCGTTTAGCCAATCGGACAGCGGGGTCATTCCAAACAGATGCCTTAATGGCATCCTCGTATTTCTGCCTTTTAGCAGCATGGTTTTCCTCGAGGCTCTCTTAAAATCGCTGCCTTTTAGCAGCACGGCTCTCCTCGAGGTCCTCTTGATATCACTGCCTTTTAGCAGCACGGTTCTCCTCGAGATCCTCTTAATATCGCTGCCTTTTAACAGATCGCTTAGATAATTCTGCGTTGTAGCTGTCGCGTACAGAGGCCGGCCTTCTTCTTTTCGGGATCGGCTAAGACAGTTGTAGCTGTCGGTACAGAGGCCTTCTTTTAGTCTCGTACCCTGACCCTGATCCCACAGCTGCGGGTGGATTACATCACCGCACGTGAAGAGGTGATGTAATCCACCAGCAGCTGTGGAAATCAGGGTCTGGGTACGAGACTAGCCTCCTTTTGGATAGCGCACTCTGGCTTTAGCTTTGTTCTCTTCTTGCTTTTGAAGGTACGCAGCTCGTTGGCTAGATATCTTTTTTCGATTACGCGAAGGCATTTTTAGAAAAACAACTTCACTAGCAAAGTACCGATTAAACTGCGATATAGGTTGGAGTATTATATTTATGCTAACAAAACATTATTAATTAAAATCAATGTGAGTTGTTTGGTAAGGAAGATTTATCAGCTTTTCCAGGTGAGATCACTAAACGGTCTCATACCCCTCACCTTGAAATCTTAGGTGCCCCAATAGGTGATGAGATTTTCTGTAACAGCTTTGTGGCCCATAAACAGTCAAATGTACGGTTGGATACCCCACAGGTGGCACTAGCATTGCTACAAAAGTGTGCAGTATTTTGCAAGATGACCCACATTTCACGTGTAACACCTCCAACTTTAATAAAGCTATCACTATCCTCTATTTGATGATAGTATTCATCACTGTTTTACAGAATGTTTGGCCATCACAAAGTTGTGGTTGGAAGCAAGCCTGCTTAAGTCTTAGCAGAGGAGTTCCAGGCTTGGCTTAAGATCCGTAGCTGTTCACTCCACTGCTGCATACCTAGGCTCAATTAGCTCATCTTCCCCAGATTTGGTGTCCAGCCATTATATCATAGATGCTATTAACCTCTTCAATCTCCAGGTATCTGCAGAGGATACATTATCCATTCCTTTGCCAATCAAGTCTCATCTTCAGCATGAACTATCACAACAAATTGAGAATTGCCAATTCAGTGCACTATACGACTCTGGCAGCCTGGCAGATCGCGCTCTTATACTCTCCATTTCGTCTGTGCATGCCTCCTCATGGCTACAGGCAGTCCCCTCCCCTAGGTTGGGGTTCGACATGCAATTTGGTTCCCAATGAAATGCAGTGGAGTATCAAATGGTGGCTTGGTCTGCCTCAGTCACCAGAAGGAGAGGTATGTGCTTACTGTCCTGACAAAGCACTGGATGCGCACCATGCAGTTACCTGCAAATTTGGGGGAGGTGTAGTGGCTCGCCATGCATAATACTCTACGTAACGTTATTTTTGAATTTTGCAAAAGAGCTCTGCTAAACCCAAAACGGGAAGCTGGTGCGGGTTTGGGTCATGAAAGGAGGCTAACAAGGCCTGCTGATATACTGATTCCAAGCTGGTCCACTAGTGATAAGCCTGCAGCCATTGATGTGTCCATCACTTCTCTGCCTAACTCAAGCATTTTGTCTGAAGCGGGTGCAGCAGCTAGACAGACAGAGGAGAGAAAACACACATGTAATGATCCCATCTGCTCCGAACTGGGTTGGAAGTGTGTTCCACTAGTGGTGGCGACATTTGGTGCATGGGGAAGAACAGCAGGCCAGTTTTTTTTGCAGCTTGTGGCACAAAGAAATTCCACAAAGGCTACCATGATAAATTCCATCTATGGCAGAGTGAGTCTCTTGTTAGTTCGAGCCAATGCCCGTGCTTTCCTCGCAAGGTCACACAATGCCAAAACAATGGACCATGCTTGAGGGTTAGGGGGTTGTTTTGTGCATGGTCATTTGTAATAAGGTGTATTATTATTGTTATTATTAATATAAAAAATAAAAAATCAAGGCTGCTGATTACTTCAGCCCACACCAACTCGGAGTAGCTTGCCCAGGTGGAGCTGAAACCATGGTCCACTCATTACAAGCATGTATTGACCGTCATTGGGAAGATGACGACTTTGTGGTCCTAAATTAAAGGTAGATCTCCGCAATGCCTTTAACAATGTTTCTAGACAAGCTGTACTCGATCAATGCCATTCCCATTTCCCTGAGCTCCTTCCCTGGGTGTCATGGTGCTACAGCCATCCCACCAATCTTTGGCATCCACTGGGCAGTCTGTCATCTACCTCAGGTGTGCAGCAAGGTGATCCACTTGGCTCCCTTCTGTTTTCTCTCGTTATTCACCCTGTCATCATTGAAATCGAGAATACTTGTGAATCCCTATTGTTCAACAAATGGTACTTGGACGATGGTGCTCTGGCGGGCTGGGTCCAAGACTAGCATCGATCAGGCCCTATCTATCTTGAATAATCAAGGCCCCCCCCCCTTGGCCTATTTCCTAACTTGAGCAAATGTGAACTGTTTTGCAAAACCCCCCTACCTGAATTTCATGATGCTATCACTACACGCTCCAACGTTCCCAATTTTGTCATTCTTGGGTCACCAATTGGAGATAAAAGCTTTTATGAAGACTTCGCATCATCAGCCATCAGGGCTTCCAATATCTTGCACCAGCAACTGCAGAAATTAGAGGATCCCCAGATTGCCCTAACTCTCCTTCGCCAGTGTGCTGCCTTCTGCAAGCTCACGCACATTGCACGCACCACACCTCCAAATTTGATTCAATCCGCTCTCGCTACATTTGATGATAATGTCAGAGCTTGCTTCATGGAGTGCACGGCTATTGACTTGTCACCTAACTGCCCAGCCTGGAAGCAAGCCACGCTGAGCTTATCCCATGGCGGTTTGGGCCTTCGATCTGTTTTCCTCTATTGCTCGGCTGCATACATCAGCTCTATTAGTGCCTCCTTCCCTGACCACATCAATTCACCATACCTCCTCAAGGCCATCAATATTTATAATGCCCTTGTTTCTCCCGATGAAGCTCTTTCATCAACCTTTGACTCCATCCACACCATTCGACATGTTTTGTCGCAGAATCTTGAAGACAAACAGTTTCAATCTCTCTTGCAATGCAGCACCCTGGCTGACCGAGCCCGACTTCTTTCCGTCTCATCCCCACATGCTAGCTCTTGGTTGCGCGTTACCCCATCACCAGCCTTAGGCTTGCATTTAACACCATCCGAATGTCAATTTGCCATCAAATGGTGGCTTGGTATTCAGCTATGTGAGCCTGGCTCTGTGTGTGCCCTTTGCCCAACCAAAGCCCTTGAGGCTCACCACGCCCTAACCTGCAAGAGGGGTAGTGATGTAATTGCGCGTCACAACCACCTTCGCGACACCTTGCATCACCTCTTCAAGAGAGCCTTATACAACCCTATTAGAGCTGGAAGCTGGCAGTGGTCTTGGCCATGACCAGAAACAATCTAGACCTGCAGACATACTAGTCAACAACTGGGGCATCAATGGCAAACCTGCTGCGTTCGACTTATCTGTGTCGTCTCCGCTAAAACCTGACATAGTTTCCGAAGCGGGACACACAGCAGGCTCTGCAGCTTTTGCCACAGAACAGCGAAAGATACAAGCAAATTCAGGGATCTGTGAAGAACTAGGCTGAAGTTGCATACCCCTTGTTGTTGAATCATTCGGGGCCTGGGGCCAACTAGCCTCTAACACATTCAAGAAACTTGCTTCCCGCCTTTCAGTCCAGGTTAACTCCTCCACTTCCACCACTCTGGACAGCATTTATTCCAGACTAAACCTTTCCCTTGTGCGCTCGAATGCCAGAGCATTTCTTGCAAGGGCAGGTCCCCGTGCTAAAGTCTCAGACCTCTACTTAGTTGGTTGACTCATACATAGTTACATAGTTTACTAGTTAAATACTTGCTTATCCTGTACGTGCATTTGTCTTTTTAACCATTATATACATATCTGATCACAAAAATCAATTATAAAACGTTATATAAAGAACTTGCTAGATGTGCATGATATGCGTCTATGTTACCTTAAGGGGCACCCTGCGGGTAAATTCCGAAGCGATTGGTGCTTTTGCCAAAACCGTTCGTAGCTTGACCTAAGAAGAAGACGACGACGACCAAGATTTTATAAGACTGGGCACGAGACAAGAATTAGTTTATTTGCACACCGTTTTATGACACGGAACCAATGTAGAACTGTAGACCTTTCAGTTCTCGTTCTATCGCAACATAAGCGATCCGTTTCTTAGTTCAGTGTCCCTCCAGACGCGAGTGAAAATGATTTCATGCATCAATCCTCAATCCTCAAACAATCCTATATTGAACCTGCGGCAGCAGGTTCAGGTATATGGCAAGTTACTACTTTCAAATTCCACTTCAGAGTAACCGCTCTGTTAGGCCCACGACATCATTTAAATTCCTTAATGCTAAATCGATGGGCTTGCATGCACGCGTTTGTCATGGGGTGTGGAATGTACTGTGATATGTTAATGAAAATGACATATATTTCATTGTATACGGTAACCCTTAGCGATTTTATGTCCCATTTCTCGGCTCCAGGCCCTTAGTACGTCACTAATGCGCTCGCAGTAGACTCTTGTATCAGTTGCCGCAGCATCGATAAAAGAACCGGTCCGGCCACAGTGGAAATGCATATGTAGAAAGTCCCGGGGAGGTCGCTTACACCACGTCCTCGAAAACATTCTGTAGAGATCTTTCATGACGCCTGGGGTTATACTTGTTGTCCTCCATAATTGGTGCTCGGTTTACTGTGGAAATGTTGTATGATGGGCTTATGCTCGGTTTACTGTGAAAATATTGTATGGGCTTATGCTTGGTTTACTCTGGAAATGTTGCATGTTGTGTGTGTTCGGTTTACTGTTGAAATGATGTTGTATTAACTTGTATGGGCTTATGCTCGGTTTACTGTGGAAATGTTGTATGATGGGCTTATGCTTGGTTTACTGGAAATGTTGTATGTTGTGTGTGCTCAGTTTGCTGTTGAAATGTTGTATTAACTTGTATGGGCTTATGCTCGGTTTACTGTGGAAATGTTGTATGATGGGCTTATGCTTGGTTTACTGGAAATGTTGTATGTTGTGTGTGCTCGGTTTACTGTTGAAATGTTGTATAACCTTGTATGGGCTTATGATCGGTTTACTGTGGAAATGTTGCATTGGCTTGTATGGGCTTTACCGTGAAAATGTTGCACGGGCTTAATGTCTATTGTCCTGAGTGGCCACCCGGGGGTACAATTGGACACCCGGGTGGACAGCAAAAAAAGTTTTTGCTGTTCGGTCATGGAAGGGACCTAGTGGCATTTAACGGTACCGGCTTATAGAACAAGTCTTTTTAGGATCGGGCCGAGAGAAGTAAGGCTTAAATCCTTTCGATACCCGTAAAACGAGCCGTGCTAGCGGACCTATCCATTACGGTCCGTGCGGTACGTACATATCGTATACGAGCTACGTAAGGTAAGTTTTTTTTTGCCAACGTTCATACAGATAGTAAAATAGCTGTTTCTCTGGATTAGTGTTTGTCAACAAAAGGTGATTGAGAGCTTTCAGCTGTCTGTTTGCTGGTAGGCCTATGTTTAAAAGAACATGTACGCGTATAGACTATACTCGTACATGACCTTTTAAACATAGGCCTAAACAGACAGCTGAAAGCTCTCTATCACCTTTTGCTGACAAACACTAGTCCAGAGAAACAGCTATTTTACTATCTGTATGAACGTTGGCAAAAAAAACTTATGCACCTATCATTGTTACGTGAGACCCCCCTCCCCTGGGGCGAAGTCGGGATTAGGTGGGGATTTGACGCGTGAATATCATAACTGGCCACACATTTGACCGTAGTCGGGCACGCGTTTGACCTTTTATCAGACCACGTAGTATAAACAATTGACCAGTTATTAACCCCCAACCAGGGGCAGTTTGCTTTAATAAAGGTCAAATCCCTCCTAATGCCCCAGGGGGGGGGGGGGTCTCACGTAACAATGATAGGCGCATTACCTTACGTAGCTCGTATACGATATGTACGTACCGCACGGACCGTAATGGATAGGTCCGCTAGCACGGCTCGTTTTACGGGTATCGAAAGGATTTAAGCCTTACTTATCTCGGCCCGATCCTAGAAAGGCTTGTTCTATAAGCCGGTACCGTTAAATGCCACTAGGTCCCTTCCACGACCGAACGGCAAAAACTTTTTTTGCTGTCCACCCGGGTGTCCAATTGTACCCCCGGGTGGCCACTCAGGACAATAGACATTAAGCTCGGTTTTAGATGGTTTTGGTAAGTTACGCCAATTCCCAGGTCACGGGTAAATGTCAGTTTTCACCACAATCTATGAAAACTGACATTTACCCGCGACCTAGAATCTATAACGCTCTGAACTACATACAAGCATAAGATCATACATGTACTTCTATATAGTAAACGAGCACAATATGGCGGACTGATTAGACCCCATGCTATAAAATTACGCAATGCGAGCCAGACACGGCGAAAAATATCCTGGGATTAATTAGTTTTGGAAAAAAAAAAATCATGATCACGGTTATGGGAGGTGAACACCGCCATAATTATGCTCATTTATATTTTACCAAGTTATCCTTTTTGATGCTTACGGTAAAAAAAAGTTCGTGTCACAGGTGAAATATATATTTTTTGTATTATATATATATATTTACACGTTTTACGGAGGGACACGGGAAGCGTTCTATAAATAGAACAAGTGGTTTCAACGGGGAGGCCGTCTTATCACTAGCAGTGCGTTGTAACAAAGTTGAGAGCAGCTGTAAGGTACAGCTATATGCCTGTTGGAAGCTGCATGAAAACTTTGTCTCTATCTTCTGTTTGTTCATTAGAAATGCATCCAACTGCATTACCGGGTGCAGTACGTGTGAACGCGCCGCGCCATCTTTGGCAAGACTCTGTCTAAAACAGACCCCCCCCCCCCCCCAAAAAAAAAAAAACACGCAAGGTTGACTCGTGAACAAGGATAACAGCGTTCCAGCGACGACAATAAGGGCTGGAGAAAAAAAAATAGTTCGATCCTGAATCCCTACTACATGTGCAACTCGTAAGGTTATTCTGCCTTCATTGCCAGCAGTACGAACATGTCCATTCCCTGGATGTTGTATGTGCTGATGAATTGAGAGGGCTGTTGCCACTGGGTAGTGTGTTAGGCCAGACATCTCTCATGCAGCTTTTGTTGAACCAGGTGTACAACCCTTTCTGATTTCTGTACTCTGTTTGATGCACAAATAAAACACGGTCATGTGATTATCATGGCAACATTATCGCACTAAGCTTACCGGCATTATAATACACAACTCAGGGGTTTGGATTTCAATGGCTAGCCATTCCCCCTCTCCCTCACTCCTTCCCCTCCTCTTTGCACACCTGTCTGTTCCATGCAACCCCAGTGATGTCTTCCAGTGGGTGGAGCTGTATTTCTGTTGAACTATAGGCATTGTAGTATTCACATTACAATTATCATTATATTTCATCCGCTTTATGTATTAGAGAACTTGTTTTATATTTAAATTAATATATGTTTTCAATTCATTAAGAACTTAAACTGTATTTAGATTGAGTTAGCACAAGTACAACACTAAATGTTACATTTATGACAGACTAAATTAATGTGACCCTTGTGATGCTTTAGATAAAGTTATTATTGTAAGATTATATTATGATACAAGAGCTTACAGAAAAATTATACTAATCCATATTAGGTATGTATGAAGCAGCATTGCCCTTCTGTATGACAATTGACAATTGCTACCAAAGATTCTTTAAGAAAGGAGTAAACTGGGCAAAACATATAACTGTGGTCTAAGTACTCATATTTAGATATATTTTCTCGTCTTCAGCTGAAGCAGCACTAGACTAGACCCACTGGTTGTTCTGGCAAGGTATGAAGGTTCAAAGGTATCTCGGCAGGTGGCATCCCATACCAACATTTTCCCATTCCTCCAAGGATGCAATCCTAACGTGCATGCATGGGATAAATAACTTATTCAAGTAACATTACACAGTTTTGCAGTTTATTTATTTTACATACATGGAAGTTCAAACACGTGTGCTGCATTTCATGCAGGAGTTAATCACATTGGTGATTGTGGCTGCTTTAGAGAAATTAAAAACAAGCTTGACTGATGTTGAATCCATCCTCCCTCCTCGTACATGTACACCACCCTTACGCCATGCATATTGACAGATCTTGGTGCCGCGTCGCCTGTGCACGACTGCCAACTAGGCTGAATATATATAACAGTGTACAGCACTCACAAACAGCACATACAGACAACACAAACTACATCCAATGTATATCCACGAACGTAGAACATATAGTCACCACATAAACGACAAGAGCAGGGGCCAACTACCTACAGCTATTGTTGATTTGAACCTAATTTATTCAGAGGTAGTGGGCCCCACACCACCTCAGGGGAAATAACCTCACTGTGTGAGGAAAAAACCTCCTTACATGCTGCTTTGGACAACAACAAAAATATAACAGCAGTTCCGGGGTAGAGGGTCTTCAGCTTCACCTGTGTGGTAGTGATCATTAAGGAACAATTGGCCTCATGTTCAACCTGAGAAGTTACCTGCCCCCTTAGGGCCACTACAGTGCACACAGTGGTATTTCATACCCATAACAACACTAGCCATCTGGCAGCCGTCCGGCTGAACACAATCCACCCACACACACCATCCTGCTGAACACAACAATTGTAATATGTAAAGTTTCCAGACACGTGCACTGACAAAGTAGACTCATTTTCTTCCTGCTCACATAACGTTATATACCTCCACCTCCACATACACACATCACCTGCTGTACAACCAATCACATACGTATGCTTTTAACCTGGCTCCGGACGGTACTTTATCACGTACTGTACGTTCTCGTGAGCTGGTCCGGTCATGGCCGGACTGGCCGGACTGGATGCTACGGCCCCAAACCTTGAGGACCAACAACGTTAGCGACCGCATTGAAAGTTATTTCCACAACAAATTAAGGGTAGTTCATCTATACGCCAGCCCGTCCAGCGGCTTTTATACCGCAATCGCGCTACGTGCCATAGATGTCTAGCTCAGCTCAGGTGTGCACAAGTGTCCCTGGCGCATATGTGTGCTTCAGGTGTACATGTGTCTCTGGTGTGTATCACTAAAATTTTCATAATCCGGTCTCAGAAATTTCCGGATGTTGTTGAGACAGTGTTATATGTGTGATAATATCTCGAACTCACTGAAAGCGGATTTGAATAAGGCGCGATTCAAGCAGCGGGAAATCAGCACTTTACTAGCGCACCTGTATATCTTCGCAGCTCAGTGGATGAGAGGAAATTCAATTAACTATCTGAGCTAATCAATAATATGCACGCGCATTTACATGCAGCGCTCCACCAGAATTGATATCCCAAGCGGTATGGAACCTTTGTATTTTCGGCACAATGCAAATGTATAAGGTACCAAAACGTAGTGTTCAATAGAGGAATGAGGTAGCACAAAGGTGTTAAAAATATGGAGTCTATAGCACTCACCGAGTCACCGTTCGGATGATATCACCTATTCTTTTTTAAATATAGGATCATCTGCTTGGTCGGCGTCCTCTGGATCGGATTCGGCACGCAGGCGACTAACGGGTCGACTTAAAGGTCAGTTTAATTAAAACATATAGCATTGCGACAGCTAGAAATGTGATATCTGCCCAGTGCAGAAGTGAAGAAATTCAACCAATCTCGCGTGGGAGTAACTATGACTCGATCTGCAGGATTGACATAAACGCAGTTTTTTTTCTAGCTTTGTCGGTATCTCCCAATTACCAGAGAGATATTATATCTCTGCAATTACTAAAATCACGCGACAGTCCGAAATTTCCTCGTGCACTTTGGATAGTTTTGCGTATATGGTAATCTCTATTTCAGCAAGCTGACAAATACCTTTGCTGGGCGTGTATATCTGGAGGTACTAGGAGAACTATTACACCAGTAAGCCGCCGCGAGCGTTATAATACTTATATGGGAGCCATGGAACCCATACTACATGACTGAGGTATCGTCCGCGTACGTATTTTATTGTCACCGACGATTTGTAACGCCTGACAATCCTAGGATTGTACCGAAGCACCACCTTGCATGCCTTATATTGACGACTTTTATGATATAGTGACTTTTTAGAAGCATATATATTTCTCTTTACTGAGCCAATTGAACCAGCTGACGGCAGCAGTTCACGAGGCGTGACGTTGCGGAGGAGTGTAGATGCCATCTACACTCATCCGCGACGTCACGCCTCGTGAACGGCTTGTAGTAACATGTCATTAGATGTGACACAGCTGTAGTAATTAAGATTGCGGTGACTGCATACCGCGAGCTTTCACTTCGTATGTCCCTATGCGTGCATGGGCAAGCGGTATAGCCGATGTAGGAGATATACTCTCTAGGCATATAGTAATAAGTGACACTCTTGCAAGATTGCTCCTATCTATAAGTCAGTTAATAAGAACCACTCTATTGCTCGAGGCAAATCACACATAGTGTGCGATTAGTGGGCATCATAAAGACATAATATAAATAAATGTATTGCAACATGCGTCTATCTATTAGTTATTGAGACCTGCGTGCTCTAAAATTCCACTGGCACGCTAATCAGTCATGAATACGACATTGTAGTACGTTATTGTTGGTACAAGTACTAATTATAGATGATTTCGGCGAATTATTAAAAGGGGGCTTGCTAGCTGTACCATAATTGGTTGGCAACACGTGCTTATATGGTAGGCTCCCCCCCCCCCCCCCCCCCCCCCCCCTTTTAATAATTCGCCGAAATCATCTATACATGGTTAGATTACATCATCTGCGGACTGTGAAAGATTAATTCAGTAATAAGAGTGTATGGGATTCTTGATGGAAGAATTAGTCAATAATCAAGCACATATATCATTTAGTAAAACTTATAAGAAGACATAGGTGATATGAAATTGTGCAATATTAATTGCTTACCTATCCTAAGGCGTCAGGTTCGCTGCCGCAAACAAAATAGTAACAATATTAACTACCAAGTGTTCCGAGTTAGGCTGGAGTTGCCTTCCATTAGCTGGGCAAGGTAGCTGTCAACATTTTGTTAACTGTACTCATCATATGCAAGGAACGAAGTCATTCGTAATCTTCCACCGCAGTATAGCACAGTACCTTACATTAATATTTGATCATGTCCATTGCTCAAGCACTTTTAGCTTAGAGGACTTGGAGTGTGAGCATTAGTATAATATCTTACATATCCTTGCTTATAATGATGAGCTTCCACCCTCCTAACTTGCTATTAGTAGTTTAGTTATACTTAATAATAATTGCTATTTAGTTTTGGCCATGTTTTTGTGTATTTTGTATGTCCAATTGATTAATAATAATGATGTAAGAAAAAAAAATTAGTTATGACTTTTGGGTCTTGAATATGTGGGCTTTGATTTCCAAATTACTCATAAGAACAACTTAACCCACCTGATGTCCCGTACGAAGGACAAATGTCTTGCGTAAAGGGACAATTTTTGAAGCCCTATTTATACGGGATCTCAGTAAACTTTGTAATGGCGGAAGCAGAAGCTAGCAGGATGATGGATAGAATTAAGCAATGTCAGATCATGGAGGTAAAACAGCATGATATGCCGCTGCCTGAGATAGTGTTACCTCTTGCCGGGTTTTTTCATCTTGTGCGTGTATGCTTTGCCCTACCTCCCAATCTTTTCCGTTAACCTTTACAAATTAAAAGGCGCACCGCCAGCGAGAGTAACTCGAGAACTGCCTGCTTTACAAAGTTATAAAAAGGGTTTCAAAAATTGTCCCTTACGCAAGACATTTGTCCTTCGTACGGGACATCAGGTGAATAGGGGTTAACAAAACAACGCCACACCGTTCTACAAAAATTGTTACAGCATGGGCTATGACTGCAAGAGATGGATCCACTTAAAATAAATGTCCTTGGTACAAACAATAATTATATATCTATGAACATATTGAAATAACCGCGGTATAGTGGATAATCTAATTGGATGCGACAGAAAAACGTTAAACACGGATCTACATCAACGCCAATCCTTATTTGAAAAAAAAAAATTTTGTATACTCTTCTTTGTATAGAAGTATATTACGGTGCATCGCAACTCAAGTATACCTTATATCATGCACGTTCACGCATCACATCCGCTGGGGTCAGGGGCGGATTCAGGTAGGTACTTGACAAAAAAAATTCAAACTTAGATTCATGAGCAACTACATAAACCAATGTAAAGAGCATATTTTAAAAATGGTTTTCAAAACTGTTTTTATATTTTCTGTAGCTTTATCCTACGGGAGAAACGTACCGAAAAGACAATTATGACGATCGATGCGGAAAGATTACAAAAACTGTGATTGCAAAAATAAAATATTGCTCAATGTTCAAAAATTCTGAAATTTCAATATTATAACACCAATAGATCAATGAAATATGCAAGGTGTTTAGAGTTAGGTATGGAGAAAATGTCATCAAAAAAGGACCCGATGGACCCCCCCCCCCCCCCCCCCCCCCCCCACCCCAGAGTTCTAACCTGAACACACACCCCACCCCTTCCTTTTTCCAAAATCCTGTATCCGCCCCTGAACAGAGGATTGGTTACAAATTAAGACAACCTAATTTTATCTTAATCTGACATGTAATACGACAGATGTCACACGTTCAATGGTGGGCTGAAAATGAGCAATTGTGCATCGTCAGATCGTCCCGAAAGTTTCATGGTACATAGAAAAAGCATGTCTATAACGTTTTTTGATGTTTCCAAGAAGGTATGATCATGGAAAGAAAAAAAAACTCGTAACGTTTATTGTATACTCTAATTAGAAAGCAGTGCATCGTGACTTCATATTGCGTATGGTTATTAGATAACGCTGTGTGAAAGGGTGTACAAAGCTCCATGACCGGGGCAAATTTGAAGCTCTAAAC
>OY811983.1:6100589-6193800 GCA_963681505.1 Eunapius fragilis | reverse complement strand
GGGGGGGGGGGGGGGCCCTTTTGGGCACAAGTTATGAATAATTTGTTCTTACGAAAATGAATGGTTATGCTAAAGTAATAGCGTAGCCAGGCGCATGCGGTAGATTCCTCCACGTCGTGAGTGGGTAAAACTGAAATAATTAACTTATACGTGCAACAAAGCGAACTGGAAACCATTGCTACCAGCGATGAAACTGGTGCCACCGAGTGCGGATCTCATAAAGCTTCCGCGCTTTGCGCGAGAGGGGGCACACCCTCCCCCCTCCCCCTTCTTGAATTCCTGGATCCGCCCCTGGGGACTAGTGAGTGTTTAACTGCAGTAAAAAAAAAAAATGAAACTGAATGACTGAGCGTGCAACTGCGTGCTATTGAATAGTTATCATAATTATACAATATTATTAATGTATAACTGAGCCGGATGTTGTAAGGTATAGATTGCACGCGTATGTATGTAGCTAGTTACATGCATGCATGTTTGCTTGCTGGAATGCCACAGGACGGGCTAGCAACCCCTGAATGGCTGAAAACAGCTTATTATACGAGTCAGAAGCTGAAGAGCAGTCACAGGATGTTGATCATGATGCTCTCATACGCAACATGGAACGAGAGCTTTCCGCCCTCACGGCTGAATTTCATGTGCCTGGGAACAAGCTCCGTAATCTCCTGGAGGTATAGTAATGGGTGTGCATGCGTGCAGCGCATGCTGCAATGGCGTGCATGGCATGCCTGACCACCATGCGCGCGCTGTTATTGGTTAATAACTGCCATGCAGGTTATAAAAATATCTTTTGAAATGAGCGAGAAACGTCGAGTGGAGTTGGAAAATATGAGCGAGCGAAATCGAGAACTCGAAGGTGCCTATAATACCGAAAGGGAAAAGTGGAAAGCATTGCAAAAGGTAACGAAACTTAGAAAGCAGGTCACGGTGAATGATGCAGTATCATTCCGCGTGCATCAAAGTACTGGATGGCAATGCATGAATTCGAAACGCGTCGCATGTCACGCTGGGGCATAAAAATTAGCACATAGGGGCTTCAAAAAGAACTTGTTGGTTCCGTACTTTTGAAACGGCTCTTCCGCATTGGGGCCTGGAAATTATCTATATACACGCACCCCGGATAGAAAAAAATAGAGCTGGAACACATGTATGAAGATGAGCGGGCCAAGCTTGAAGCTGAAAAAAGAAGTCTGGAGATATCTAATGTCGCTCTTGAAAGCAAAATAAAGCAAATGAAAAGACAAAGTAAGATGAATATTGATATTTTATACATTTATTTAGTCCTTGCCTATAACTGTGGCTGTATATAATTGCCTTGAATTCTTGACGCCAACTTTTGCATGTGCCTACGTCACATTTAAACTCCCTTTCTACGATCGATACTACATTGACAAACAATACTGCTGCATAAGTACGTAACAGAACATTATTGCATTCAAACATAGAGATCAAATTCTTTGCAAATATTGTGACAACCTTTTCCTTACTTCCCAGTACTTGAGCTGGAGCATGATGTTGAAACCATGGCAAATAAAGTCGAGCAAGATGAAAAAACCCGGCAAGAGGTAACACTATCTCAGGCAGTGGCATATTATATAGGGTATATCATGCTGTTTTGCCTCCATGATCTGACATTGCTTAATCCTATCTTTCATCCTGCTAGCTCCTGGAGAGGTACAAAAGAGAATTTGAAGTGCAAAGTAGCATATTCAGATCCAGGTATATCAGATCTTGTATACATGCATTCCATCAATTCATCATGTGATGCTTGAACATGGCACACATGCATAGATGGACATGTTTTTGTAGATAATGCATCTAAGGTAACCTTTTAATAGACGATCAGTGATGATGGAGAGTTTGAATATTCACCAAAGGCAAACAGCCACCCTCCAGCCACTTCAGCTCCAGACTTCCAGTATGTTAGCCCTAGCATCTCCTGAGAGCAAACAAAGAATGAAATTGCTTGTTTTCATTAGTTTTCACTATAACCATTACAATAGCCATGCTTAAATAATTCCAGGGGAATTTTTTTGATGGTGAAAGCAAACTTGCTTCAGATATACAATTATTTTATCATGCTATGAAACAAGCGATTTTAATTTGCAGCAAATAAGAGCTCATTGCATGTGTACACTTGCTTCAAATTAAACCTATTATGGTAAAAAAAAAAAAACTAAAATAATTGTAATCTCGTGGTTTATCCTTTGGAACAAGTAATTTGAAAATGAAGTACAGTTCTACACTTAAAATTTCTATGAGAACTGGACTATATACTTACTAGAAGCCATGACGTACGATGTGTGGTATGGTTTAACTAAATGTCATGTAAGATTTATTACATTTATGTCCTAATAACTTTGTTGGTCCGTAACGGGGCTAAACCCGAAAATCCGGGGTTAAACCCCTTTATGGTTCATTTTCGTCTTAGGGGAAAAAAATTTCAACCAAATTGTTAGAACAAACAATAACCTATTTGACATGCACTTACCATTGCAGGATACATAACTTTATGAATGGTTGTTTTGGGCTAACCTGAGTTAATATACGCATGCACGCGCGGTATTTCTCAAAAACGGGAAGGTATATACCACTGATATAACTTTGCGCTAAAAGATATTTGTGCTGTGTTATTTGTGTTATGAAATGCAGTACTTCCTTAAAGACATACATGTTATTGGTAGGCACCCTTTCACTGATAGTTTATTTGCTATTATTTGTTTAAGCTTGAACTATTCGGGGTTAACCCCTTAATTGTATAGTGGTAAATCCCAGAGTGCAGGACATTAAAGCAAGAGAAGCTGATGCAGGAGGTCAGGTATCACTTGAACCAAGTATTCTACAATCAGGTTAGACTTCATTTATTCTTCCCTAACAATAAAGTTTCCTATTTCTACAGGAATAACTGAGCAGAACATTCAGGTTTGTACACTGTTGTGGGTAGTATATCTTTAGTATGATTACATATTCTGGATTCCTCTTTTGTTCACTCATGTGCAAAACCTATTTCTTCTGCTCATGTATATTTTATGTAAGCATATTAATGTATTTTTCAGGACAGCATCATTTCATTAATGGTACCAAAAAGGAAGGGAACAAGTGCCCCTTCATTGGAAGATGAGATCGCTGGCATTTCCAGCATCACTAGCATCGATCCAAGTGCCTCACTGATGCAATGGAGTTGGCTTCCAGGCGTCCAACCAGCAGAAACAGTGGTGGATCCTATAGAACAGTACATGTGAGTGATGTGGTAGCAGCCATGCATGTTGCATGCATTGGGTTGCATGGAACCCAGATGTGTCTCATCACAGAGACCTTGATCCTGAGATAGTGGCTGCAGAAAGAGTGGAAGCTGAGATGATACGAAAGGAGAATGATGCATGGAAGGAAGAGAAAATGCAATTACTGAAGGAAAAGCAGGCTGTCAGAGAGGAGAAAGATGCATTGGAAAGGTAATAAAGGTACACATTTAAGAACATAATGAAACATCTTTTTAATGGTCCTGACAACTAGCAATCTTTTGCAACTGAAGCTCCAGATAGAGCACTTGGAAGAGTCCAAAACAAAACTTATGCAGGAGCTCCAGGAGTAAGAATTTCATCCCTAACCTCCACCATTTCAAGTATTGTTTATACTTTGCCATTAAGAGTGAAGTACGAGAGGGATGAACTGCTGGACAGTGAGGTATCTACAGATGATTATGAAAAGTTGGCCTTTAAATTCTAGATAAAGGAGTTTCACAATTAATGATTATTCTGAAACGATAAGTAATGTTGTAATGAAGCCTACATGTCAACCAGCGCAGTCCTTGCCGATCAGTTTTTAATGTGGTCATTAACCTATTGAAAGTATTAAACTATTTTACAATAGTAAAGTGAAAGCAGAACTGAAATATAAATCTTAGCCATCACCATTTCAAATTTATGTTAGCATTTTTTCAAATTATGTCATGCACACACATACGTACACACACACACACACACACACACACACACACACACACACACACACACACACACACAATTGTACAGCAAAATGATAAACAAATTACAAGCAAGGAGCTTTATGACCTATTAGAGAAGCATCACAAAACACGAGAAGAGCTGGAAAGGGTTCGTGAAAGCAACTTACGGTAAGAAGTATACTCATTTTAGAAATTAATGTCCATGAAACTTTATTGTTCAGGCTTCAAAGATTGTTGAACAAGCCATCATGGTTCACTAGGTATACCATCTTACACTGCGCACACTGACAAAATTATTTTGTGCTATACATCAGGATGATAGAAATGATCAACAGAGTTCTTGAGGTTCCTAAAGAAGAAAAAAAAAAAGCCTCATCAAAATTGTATGTTGGATAAGGAGTAAGGGTTATAATGGAGAAGAACTATGTATTAACTATGGTGGATGGCCAGGGAGAGGAATGAATCTGATGACAGAATTATAAAATAAAAAAGAATGATTTTGAGAAGTAAGAAACTGAAGGTGGACTTTAGAAACTGAAGGTGGACTTGAGATATGCAATATTGTGCATTACTATTATCTTTCCAGGCAACAACAAAACATAGCCAATGCACAGAATCCAAGTCTGTCTGCCAGTAATGGTGCCTGCATTCAAAATTTGACTTCTCTTAATGGCTGGCTGGTTGAAAAAGGAAGCCCTCTTCCAGTGGAACAGCTACCCACATGGATAGAGCATATACCATTGAAGAGTATTAAGATTGATCGTGTAAGGAGATTTATTTTGCCTGAACAAAAATAAATCAGTCTTCAATGAATTGTTTCATTGAAAGTGTAGGTTTCATTTTGCAACTGCTGTTCTGCCACAGAATCATTTAAATATGCTGCAGTTCTGATAGTTTCTATTTGCCTCTACACTTTTGCTCACTTTAAGCCTGTCCATGGTTAGATGATGGAAACTAAAACATTGCAACACATTTCTGTTAAGCACCATAAAATTGCATGATATAGATAGATCAATTGTAGCATCCATATCTGGCACTAATCAGGACTAACTGGCACTGATACATGACCAGGAACTGGGATGAATGTTTTTTTTTCTATCCTTTGCTCATACATGATTTCTCTCATTAGATTGATTCAGTTTCAATTGGCAGGATATGTTTGCTTGCTACCCCACCACCTCACCATACTAAAAGCACGAGAACAACTGTGAACCTGCCCAGGTGGTGTGCTGAGATTTGGGTGGCAGTGAGTGATGGAGAATTACTCTTCATTGAAGTAATCGATATCCTTTGTAAGGTGAGTTTTTCTCACTGCTGCACGAAGACGTTACCATGTTCTACCAACTACTCTTACACCACTTTAGCAATCAATTCCGTAATTTTTCTATTGTTGCCTCACTTTGTAATGTTGTTCCACTGACATATGCAAAAGAGAAGAGATCCCATGTTTCTGCATGTCTGTTTTTGGCTGCTGATTTATCTGTGCAATCTTAGATCAAAACAAAATACAACAACTTTTATTGTCAGTCCTAGCAATATTTATAATGTCTTATTACCTGGTTTTGGGGACGTCTAAGAATTGCTTTTGAATTTTCTTAATCCTAGTTCAGGACTGAACGAACACACTGCATCTTTCGTGTTCATGATGCAAAGCATATCCAGTGCATGAAATGTATCCCTGGCAAGGTGGAGCCATCAGCGGTTCAGAGTAAGCATTTGCAAGGGAATGTGTACGGGAGGGGCAGCTGGGGGGAAGCAGAGGGACAATGGGTGATAGAGAGTAAAGGGCAGAGGGAAGCCACAGAAGGTATGCAATGTAAACGTGTGGCTTTTTCCTCATGGAGGAGGCAAAGCATGGAGGATGGGCCATTGAGACATAGCATGGAGGAGGGGCCATTGAGACATAGCATGGAGGAGGGGCCATTGAGGCAAAGCATGGAGGAGGATGGGCCATTGAGGGATAGCATGGAGGAGGAGGGGCCATTGGGGCATAGCATGGAGGAGGGGCCATTGAGGCATAGCATGGAGGAGGAGAGGCCATTGGGGCATAGCATGGAGTAGGAGGGGCCATTGAGACATAGCATGGAGGATAGGCCATTGAGGCATAGCATGGAGGAGGAGGGGCCATTGGGGCGCAGCATGGAGGAGGAGGGGCCATTGGGTATAGCATGGAGGATAGGCCATTGAGGCATAGCATGGAGGATAGGCCATTGAGGCATAGCATGGAGGATGGGCCATTGAGACATAGCATGGAGGGAGGAGGAGGGACCATTGGGGCATAGCATGGAGGAGGAGGGACCATTGAGGCATAGCATGGAGGAGGGGCCATTGGACATAGCATTGCAGGTTCTAGTAAAAGCTGTGCACGAGAAGCAATAGTTATTAATTTGAATTATATTTATAATAATACTGGTACCAGGCTCGATATGTACATCCAATACATATATAATTCATATATTAATGCCTGAAACCTTTTATGAATTCAATGTACATGTCTGTGACTGCATACCTCCAGTATTTTCCATTTAGAAAACTTCTATCTCCCTAGGAAAAACTATCTTGGCCACATCTTTATCCTTTGACAAGTCGGATTTGGTTTCGTCCGGAGAGGGAATACCAATGGTGGAAAATGCCCACCTGATGTGGATCATCACAGAGGATAACAAGTATGAGCTTATCATTGGATGTGGGGATGTACCATATAGCCAGATTGAACTTGATAAAATTGCATATGTCATTTTGACAGATGCTCATCACCGATAGCATGCATGCATGTATGTACCTTATTTTCCCTTTATGGACTCTTCCATTTATGCATTTAAAAATTGCATGCATCAAATTTCTTTTAATACAACCAACAGGTTGTGTTTCTACCCTATCAGTGGAAACAGGCATCAACTCGTTAATAGCACACAGCTTACATCCAAGACTTTCTGTCTCCTGTACGTGCCACCATGCCACCAATACTCTTGGTTCCAGTGTCTCTTTGCCACCCCTATATAGGCATGTAGAAAGTAATGTTCTGGTGGGCCAGACTGCTTCCAAGATAGTGGTGTACTCACGCTCAAGAGGTGGGAGCATGCCTGCAACAGCATAAATGTTGTCAACCCATACTTGTTTTCTAAACGCATCTTCTATGCATTTACACTGTTTTTTGTTTGCAACATATTGTGATGTTAAATTAAATGCATCTCCCATTTTGTTTTTGACCAGATGATGTGTGGAATGTATGTGTCCCCAGCAGGGAGATTTTGCTTCATGGATTGGGGCATGACACAAGCAATCATGATGTAAGATGCATGGCTGTAGTTGGACACAAGGTGTGGGTTGGATGTGGACCCTACATCCATGTGCTGAATGCTGAAGACTTCACGATTGAGGTAATCTGTGTGAACAAGCTGATATGCTAGCTGTAATGATGCTCACTATTTTTGCAAGAAAATTGTCAGCATTGGTCAGAGTGATAAAACACCTCAAGATATTATCTCAATGTCGAGTTATGCCATTGTCTCGATGTTAAAAGGGTCCTGCTTATTCTGGTACGATGCCGACTCTGTGACCTTGCTGAGGACATTCGATGTAGCTCCAATGTCCTTTATATATGGTAAATTGAAACAAAGCACTAAGTGTCAGTGATTATCGTTGTGATTATTATGTATTAATGTGATGACAACGTGCCTTATATTTTCAGGTAATGCAACTCAAATGACTATCCCTGTGGACATCAAGTCAATTGCTACTGACGGAGAAAATATATATGTTGGCACATCTCATGGCACAATGGTAGTCATCCTTAGCAACCAACTGAAATTCCCTCAGCCCATTGCAAGCAATTCAGCAGACTCCTTTTTGAAGCAGAGCAGCATGCCAATTCACAGTCATGTAGACAAGATTAAAAACGTGTTGAATATACCCCTTGGAGTCGAAGTGCAGGGCATCAAGCCTCCATACAGGTCCCTAATTGCCTCCTTTGGAAAAGGCTACACAAAACACTCTGAATTTTTTGATGAGGTGGCTGCCAGTGGCATTCATCAACAGAGTGAAGACTTTCAAGTAATTGTTTGGGGATATAATAAATGAATGGTGTATAAAAAAAGAAAATAATATATGGGTTTGTGTTCCTGTTCTGACGTATCAATTCAATTAGATATTTTTTTCTCATTAATAGTTTCATTACATGCAGTATAACAATTGTGCATTATTCCTTGAGATCATGATAACTGAGAGATGATTAAAAACACGTTTTCTATACATCCATATAATTTAAAATGTCTCTGCCACACTGCTGATATAAAAATTTCACGACTCAGCCATCAGTATTGACATATTTCTGGACCCAAAATTATACTGTCTACTTCAGTGCATGTGATGCCATTGTTGCAAGTGGTGTTCAACATGTGCAAATATATATGAGGATAGTATAGTACTCATTAAGCGCGCGCACATAAGACTTCTTGATATGTAATATTATTTGGCGGCTTGTTACAGTGCTCATACGCCATTGCTCAAAATGCCTATCCCATTAGCACCCCCCCCCCCCCCCCCCCCACCCCTTGTAAAAAAGAAAGAACGATCCAGTTCTCACTGCGAGCACACCACGCAAGTTACGACTTGGCCGTCCACATTGCGGATCACAGCCAGAGAATCGGAAGGATGCAACGCCAGGTCAGCACCAATGTCTGCGTGTACGCAGATATTCACTCCAGGATTCTTTGGATTGGCGGCGAGAAAGCCCGCGTACTTCATGTTGAATCCGTATGGGCAGATCCTTCTATCTAGGTAGGTAATCACAACAGACTCTTTAACCAAGCAGCCCGCGCAGGGGATCTGATTTCCGCTAGCGTCGCTGGTATCTACCAGCGTCAGCTCGGCGTTCTTTACGACTTGCGGACGAGAGATAGATGCGCGAGGAATAGGAAGGCAGATGTGATCACCATCAACATCCGCATTGATATTGGTGCTCCTGACCACGTAGCCTAGGTACACGTTGGTATCACCCGCAGCACACTCGATGTTTCCCCAGGTGATGTAAAATGAGACACCAGATCCTGCATGAAAGGAGAAGTTAAAAAAAAAAAAATCAGCTTTGATATACAGACTATAGAAGCTATATAAAAATCTTGCAATATAACAGTATGGTGTTATACCGTTAGCTCCAGGAGGTCCACTGGGACCAGCAGGTCCTGCCGATCCATTATCTCCCGCCGCACCTTCCGGTCCAGGGGGACCCTGGGGACCAGCTGGTCCAGAAGGACCCTGTTCACCGGGGGAACCATCTTTACCGTCAGGTCCTATATTTAATGCAGGAAATCTCCAACAGTACTGCACCATAAGCAAATCAGTTTAGTTCATACCTGGAGCTCCCTGCGGTCCAGGTAGTCCAGGGTCTCCCACATCGCCTTTAACACCAGCTGCTCCATCATTTCCTGGAACACCAGGTCCTCCTTGGGCTCCTGGTTCGCCCGTGCTTCCTTTCTCTCCGTTGTCTCCCTTCTCCCCTTGCTCTCCCTTTAGTCCTGGAGGCCCTTGTGCTCCAACGTCTCCTTTATCACCTTTGGCCCCTGCCAGTAATAGGTAATGACAACCATGTGTATTAGTATACTATTATCGGTATGTATTATTATGCAACATAACAATTATGTAGGGGATTTGGTAACTTGGAAAAAACGTTTTCTTAGGTCCTTTTTAGCGCGCCACAAAAAAAAAGTTTGAGCACCCCACATCCTGTACACAAGCTGTGTACATTTCGATACTGACTGTATACAGTCGAGGTGTTCAATCACTTTTATGATTTGTGGTCTTTTTTCCCTGTGCGCGGTAAAACTCCGTTACCATTATTGCCAGGTAGACCGATGGGACCTTGTTTTCCAGAGCTGCCAGGCAACCCCGGATTTCCTGCAATTCCAGGTTCTCCAGTTTGGCCATTTTCTCCGGGTTTACCGGAATCCCCCGCGGGACCATCAACGCCGGGTTCCCCCGGGGGGCCAGCGGGGCACTCCGGGCAGGGTGACGGAGGGACAATAGTCATTTCTCCTTTTTTTCCTTTGCCACCTACACAATAAATCAGACTAAACGCGGCCATGCATATACGTGCATAAAATGAATATACCATCAAGCCCCGGGGGTCCTTGAGGACCAGGTGGTCCCGCTTGTCCCGGCAATCCGTTATCCCCTCTGGGTCCAGATGGTCCTGCGGGCCCTGGGGGTCCAATGCTTCCTTGCTCTCCTTTTGGTCCTATTTTTCATGCATGCCGTGTAATAATATTATTGCAAGTGTTCCTTTTATTATACCTGGTGGTCCAACTTTTGGAGGTTGCGTTGTCGCCGGTGATTGTTGGTAGCCTATGTTTGCTGCCGCCGACAGGTGCAGTGCGCAGATCACTAAAGCCAAGGTACTTGGCATCATCTTCCCAGGGCAGTGTGCACACACTGATGAAATGCAAGTGGCCCCGAATATATAAATAAATATAGGTTTTTATTTATTTATATATTCGTGGCTCGTACACTCAGAATTAATTAATTAACCCACCTCTTTCCGCGTATACATGCACATGCACCCATGCATGAATTGTACGCGTGCTTAATCCAATTATATATTAATGGAATTGTATAATGTTTTTTTTTTTTTTTTTTTTCAAGCGCGCGGCATGACCAAAAACCGGCAAGGGATAGCTTTGCATGTGCTCGAGCAAATAAGCAACTTCAAATAAGTAGTCCCGACGTTAGTCTCCCATGGCAGCGCATGGATATTGCACGCAGCGTTATAGCGTTAGTGGCAAATTTAGGCTACTCCATTATTCACCTACAGATGACAATAATTGCAAACGTACCCCCGGGACTGTATATAAAACCACCCCTGGACAGGCCTTTGTTATATCTACACCCCCCGGGACAGGTTTTTAAATACCACCCCCCCCCCCCGAGACAAGCTTCTATTCGGTTACATCTTCCCTGGACAAGCTTATGTTATACCTGCTAACTCCCTGCATGGGACAGACGTTTATACTACCCCCCTCCCCCCCCCCCCCCCCGGACATATTTCCATTAACCCTCCCAGAACAAGCTTATGGTATGCCTGCTAAACCCCCGGGGCAGACATTTATACTACCTCCCTCGGGACATATTTCCAACCAACCCCCCCCCCCCCTCTGGACACCATTTATTATCATCTGTAGGGGTGTACGGTTAAATAATGGAATAGCCCAATACCTTCGTCCCGCAATAACCCATCAGAAATAAATGGCTGGTGCTTAAATGAGCGTATTTCCATTAACCGCTAACACTTCCGCCCCCCCCCTGTTCCAACATTAAACAAATTGGTACTCCAATATGATTTGAAAAAAGGTACGCAGAAACTTTCGCGGTTTATATGGAGATACAATCGTTGCGGTATTCTACGGTACATATGATTGCTTGTACTCCCGACTGTGTGCATTAGTGTAGCTCTTTTCCAATAGGCTAAATAAGCGCCACGCAGGCCCTGCATGTCACACTTCTTAAATCCCCCCCCCCCCCCCCCCCCCCCCCCCCCCCAAAACCCGAGTGTGACGTCATTTATGGATGCAGCTTTGAATAGTGGATAGAAGAGAGTGTTGGAAGTTTGAGCAGACATTTGTGAACCAATGCGTTGCTTTTATTTTTGAACACGTGCTAGCTCCCTATATATATAATGCATGTCTCAGAAGTAGGTTATTCCTAGAAAAGACGCAGCCGATGTTTGAACATATACTGAAGCCGGCTGTACCGATCTTGGCTATAAAAATAATAATGCGCGCTCATTGTTAAAACCACAGATGAGCCGTTTGTGGAGTGCTTTAAAAGAAAAAACATGCATGCGTGCATGGAGGGTTGCGCGGTGCGGTTTGTGTTTAATCGATCACTAGAACCACGCATGCAACTTTTTCACTCAAATTGAGAAGTGGCGGCTATGGGGAAAAGATCGGGATGGGTATGGGCGAGTGATTGGGATGATAGATGAGCAGATTGTGGAGAGCTTAAAAGAAAAACACGCATGCACACGTGCATGGATCGAGGGGTTACTTGTGCGCGGTTTGAGTTTAACCCATCACTATAGAACCATGCATGAGCTTTGACACTCAAATTGAAAAGGGCGGCTATGGGGAGAAGATCGGGATGGGTATGGGCGAGTGATTTGGAGTAGGTGTGATCAACAATAATTCAAGAGACCATGCACTGATTACTCAACGTATATTGATTAATGGTGGTATTGTGACTTAAGCCGCTTTTATTAATGCATGTGTCAAGGCATTGCAAACACGCTGGTTAACTCTATTATACTGACGTCACACAAGCTGTTGTCAAATGTGGCTTGTATGTGTCTACATTATATACACATATGCAATATAGTGTTGGTACTGAATGAGATTATTCACAAAAGGCTTGAAAGTCAAACTGACACTTTATCTACACGTTTCCAATGTGCAATAAGAATTCGAATTTACCAGTGTTCCGCTGCAGGCACGCAGGTCGTGCAGTATATATGTAAGAGCCATTGCAAGAATTATATTCTTTGAACAATCACATGTAGGCCATGCATATCATTGCATGTGATTAAAATCTAAAGAAGGCACCTAGCACATGTTTAGTGAAGCAGTCAGTGCTATATACACAGTGAATTTTTGCATACCCAGCGTTTTATAGCCCCCATCTCATCAATACTCTACTACTCGTTGATGTATCTGCGCGACATCATAGCCATGGCTTGCGGTTCAACTTGAAAGGTTATAACAAACAATGGCGTGTACTGTTGCTATACAATTTCCACGAAAAGGACATTTCGTTACATGTATTGAAGGTCACATATATAATTATATATATATATGGGACAATGTCACCCTTGTGATACTATTTCAAATTTTCCGGGACAAGCAAAAGCTAAAAGTAACGCTCGCATTGAAATTTATGGCTAATTATAAATTCAGTGCATAATAACTTTGTGATGGATAGTCCTAATTAGGATGCTTAAGGACCGTTTGATAGAAGTTCTTTGGAGCATATAAAAGTTGACGCGCGTGCACTTCGCGTAAAAAAAAAATTCAGGCCACTGTAACTCCATGACGGATAGACTAATTGCCAGTGCGTAAGAACGAAGACATGGTGTCTCTTTGAATATGAAATAATTTGAAAAAATATGCATGCCTTTTTGCTGCCTCGATCCCAGATGTAACATACTTTTTCAATCGTTCATTTTGCATCATCTCCCTAGGAAACATACAAAGGTCATTAACCTCACAGGGTTAAAAGACTGATATCTTCCTTCAGGAGTGTACACGCATGTGCAAATCGCTTTACGCATAGGAGTCCGTATATAGCTATATTGATTTGTCCTGTTCGTTAAATGTTTACTTCGCATGCCCGTTACTCGAAGATATATAATATGGGACATGCAGTCCTCACGATAAAATGTCCCCTCGCTATATATAATAAAAAGCTATCCGTTTGAATCGCTATATAACTTCCGCTACGACTTACTATCTGCAGCCACATCACATATACAAAAGGAGTTACCCTTAGGCGTTCAAAACGTAACTATCCTTCTGCAGGAGTGTCCAAATCGCTTCAAAATTGTAGAAGAGTCCTGTCGCTATGTATATGTGTCCTGTTCGTTAATTTTTACGGCTCTATCTGTTGCGAAGATATAACTGTGCAAAGTGCATGCATACACATTTTCCCGCTCGTAAAGATTTACGCACTCGCCTCCTACACATTCACGTTTGCCTAAATCTGGAAAATGTGCGCACGCGCTTTATCTTCGCAACAGATAGAGTTAAAATTAACCAACAGGATAAATCAATAGCGACTGGACTCTTCTACGTATACACCGATTTGAAGCGATTTGGACTCTCCTACTAACGGATATTTAAGTTTAGAACCGTTAGGGGTAACGTGTTTAATTTTGTATGTACCGTACGGAGAAGAAATACAATGTGCCGTAATGAATGATATGGTAGCATTGCTGCAAATAGTAAATCGGTAGCATTAGTGGTTCGAAAGTTATAGCGATTCAAACGGAGAGCATTTTAATAACTTTTAATTATATATAGCGACCATATATATTTATATACATGGACAAAGCCCTCGCATAAAGTTACTTTAAATATGGTTATATCGCTTTGGGCTATCGACTTCCTATTTTCCATATATATAAGCTACACCATTTCTATATATGTAAAACTAAAGTTGTGCTCTTTGCATCACTTCCCTAGGGAACATCCAAAGGGCGTTACTTCTATAGGGTTCAAACCTTAAATATCCTTCGATTCTATAGGAGAACTCAAATCACTTCAAAATCGATGCATGTCCTATACATACAATGCATGAGTTGAATTCACCTAAACCGATCGCTGCTAGCCTGCTACCTGGAACAACATCAATTCATTATAATTGTACATATACAATTCCATGCATGACATGATTCCCGAAGTACCATGTATACTGTGTTGCGGTGCATGTAGACCTGCATGTTATGTATGGGTTTTGCCAAGAAACAAACTACATAAATGCAGGTTAATTTCTCCACACAGAACGCATGCACTTTTGAGGCTGTAATTAGTCTGAAGTTGTAACTAGAGTGGGGGATCTGTAAACAATTCGTATAGATAATTCCCTGCACAACAATTCCATTTATAACCACGCAAACTTAATTCGAATAATTATATATATATATATAACCTACAGCCAACTTGCAGTGTACACAGCGACCTTGGAAGATGATACCAAGTACCTTGGCTTTAGTGATCTGCGCACTGCACCTGTCGGCGGCACTCACTATCCCCCCGGCAACGAGAACTCCAGCTCCAGTTCCAGGTATAATTGCATGCATGCTTGTATTAATTCGGCATTTGTATAATGCACTGTCCATGCATGCATGCACGAATACTTATAGGACCACCAGGACAGAAAGGAGACATTGGACCCCCAGGCCCCGTAGGACCATATGGACCCAAAGGAGATATTGGATATACGGGAGCGCCGGGACAGGAGGGACCAGCCGGTCCTGTAGGACCCTCGGGGCGTGATGGTACATGAATTACATATGATTCATGTATAACGACTAAGCGCCCACTGTATAATTTTTCATTTACTGATTTACAGGCGACAAAGGAGAAAAAGGAGAATGTATTGCAATCCGCCCTCCACCCTGCCCACTGTGCCCCCCTGGTCCCCCGGGGGCCCCAGGAGCTCAAGGGCCACCGGGGGAAACCGGTAAACCGGGAGACATTGGAAAACCTGGTGAACGAGGGTTGGATGGAGATCCAGGTTTGCCTGGCAGCCCTGGAGAACAAGGTCCCCCCGGTCCTCCTGGAGAAGATGGTAACGGAGTTCACGCCCATGCATGCATATACATACATAGCGTCGTTAGTGAATGCATATGTATACATCAGCATAATATTATCGCGTGGTTCCTTATACTGCCAGGCGCCAAAGGTGATAAGGGAGACATTGGACCACAAGGGCCTCCAGGACCAAAGGGAGAGCAAGGGGAGAAGGGAGACAACGGACAGAAAGGAGACACGGGCGTACCAGGACCCCAAGGAGAACCTGGTGTTCCAGGAAATGATGGAGCACCTGGTGCTAAAGGCGATGCGGGAGTGCCAGGACTACCTGGACCGAAGGGAGCTCCAGGTATATGAATTAATTTACTTATAAGGTGCATGCAATATATACGTTCTTCTGTCTTTACATATGTACATCATAGGGAATGACGGTAAAGATGGTTCCCCCGGTGAACAGGGTCCTTCTGGACCAGCTGGTCCCCAGGGTCCCCCTGGACCGGAGGGTGTGCCGGGAAATAATGGACCGATAGGACCTGTTGGTCCCCCGGGACCTCCTGGATCTAAAGGTAGCCGCAATATATAGGCCTTCTGCAAGCGTTTGTTGCCTGAAGCGGTTAATGTAATCACATGGATACATGTATATATGCATCCCTTTGGTGCACGCATGCAGGTTCTTCGTTCTACAACACCTTCGGAAGCAGCGAGTGTGCAGAGGGTGAAACCAACCTGTACGCAGGCCACGTGGCCATGAGCTCCAATGGTAACAATGCCTATGGTGGCTTCGTGTGTGTTTCTTCCTCGGCTCGGCCCATTGTATCCACCCCTGCTCGTCGGCAAGCAACAGTGGACTCTGGGTTAACGATGGTAGATGTCACCGACGCTAATGGAAATCAGATCCCCTGCGCGGGTTGCGTGACTTCAGATGAGTCTGTTGTAATTACTTACCCAGATAGCATGATCTGCCCGGCTGGATTCAACATGAAGTACGCGGGCTTTCTCGCCGCCAATCCAAAGTCCCCCGGAAACAGCATCTGCGTCCATGCAGATATTGGTGTTGACCTGGTACTGAATCCTTCCGATTCTCTGGCTGTGGTCAGCAAAGTTAATGCTTACTCGGCCAACGCTGTAACTTGCGTGGTGTGCTCGCTTTGAACAGCCCGATGATATTTTTTGGTCACCCCTCCTTCCTCCCTACTCCGCCCCGTATATAATGTTTTTTGCATTTTTATATAGGCATGCATTTTGAGCAATGAAATTGAGCACTGTTAACAAGCTGAACAGATGTATTATAATAACGCGCCTGCATATATGCTGACGTATAACTGCGAAATGAACACATAACGCTACATTGCGACAAATTTCGGACGCTCATTAGCAATTCCCGGCATTTCAGTGCAAACGTCCCGCGCACGCGTCCATGCATAGAAATGTATGGGATAAAGTTCATTTTTCAATGCCATAAATTAGGGCAAGCAGCTAGTTAAGGTTAATAGAGGTCCCATGATGGATAACATCCTAACCTATCACTCTGCCGGGCTGATGTAATTTTCAGCCCTAGCTCATCTATACTAGCTTTCTCATAACAATTAGTACTCCTCCCATAGAGATGTATGAAAATAACCTCACCTTAGTTCGCTGCAATGCTAGAGCCTTGCTCTCTCGTGCAAGGTTTTGGCATTCAGAGGACATGGGTTGTATTCTCTTGTATCAAAAGACCTTATTCGATGAACGATGAACTCATTGTAATGCGTTCAATTGGATTAACGGTATTACTCCAATACTTCATTCCTTCAATACATAAGTACTGGAGGAATACCGCCAATCCTATTCCAATTAAAAGTAAATAAATGCAATTCATCGTTCATCGAATAAGGTCTATGTGTGGTTTAAAAAAATTAACGAAATAACTTTCTGGGCTACAACATTCCAATTGAGCGAACTAACGGCGATGGCTAACCAACTTCAAGGTGAACCTTGTTTTTTTTTACTTCTGTATGGTAGATCAGGGGCGTAGGATAGGCTTTGACACAGGCCGGGCAAATATTAAAAACTTTGCTACTTATAACCTTTGTCTAGCTTTGGCCGCACTATATAGGGTCCCTTGCCTCGATGAGTGTTACGTCTAGCATGTCAGATTATTCTATAACTGGGAAGCGAATAAATATAAACAAGGGACTCCGCTTAATCAGGTGTAAAAAGAAAATTGACTTGAACGTACAATATACACGCTCCGGTCCCAATTTAGCGGAATCCCCTGTATCGATGGTGACACATGTATGAGACATCGAGCGTGCGTCGGGTTTGTACTAAATGTAGTGTGCGTTTGATGCTTTTCTTGATTGTATTTGTTTCCATAAGTGTATGTCCACTTGTTTATGTGAGTGCGTGTGTGTACGTGTGTGCAATGTATGGGTATGCGTAAGTGCATGTAGAAGATTGTGTGTGTGTGTGTGTGTGTGTGTGTGTGTGTGTGTGTGTGTGTGCGGTCCGGGGGGCGTATTGTACCGCATGAATAACATCACCGTTAACATCACCACCGCTGGGATGAATCTGATTGAAGTACTGAGCACATTGTTTCGGAATGTACATGTGTGTATGGGAGGGGGGGGGGAGGGGCACAAGGTGTGGGAGGGGTAGGGATCCCCGCCCACCTCAGCTAGGGAGTACAGGGGAGCGCTGTAAGCTCCTCCTTTGGGGCCCTGCCCCAGAAGCTTTTATTTTGGTGTTTCTGCATTAAAAATCCTATAACAAACTACATGCAACAGTCGTTTATAAGGTGATTAACACATCCGCGGCCACTTTTCAGGAAAAATAACTATGGAACTGTAGAAACGTGCCACCTGTCATCGATGGGCCTGTAAACAGTGAATTTCATCACACACAGATGGATAGAGTTTACTTCCAAAAGTTGACAGTCTACGTTCAGTTTTGGAAGAATCTAGTTATTTTTCCCTGAAAAGCAGATGCACTACCTTATAAATGAGCCGGGGTTTAGCTTTCCCATGATTGACGTGACTTGAACTATCGACCCTACCATCCCTAAAGGCTGAACCTAACTAGGCTCAGCTCAAACTAGGCATACAGCCTCGAATCAGGCGTACTAGTACTATAAAAGCACTAGTTACTATATACCTTGTTTGGGGCTGTATGCCTGGTTCTAGGCTGTATGTCTAGTTCGAGCTGGGCCTATAGTTACGTTCAGCCTTCAGGGATGGTAGGGTCACAGGGCCTGGCCAATAGCTAAATCCTAGTGGTGGGGAAGTTAAACTTCACTTATGCAACAAGCCATTACTGTACTATTATTTTAAGGGGGGGAGGGGGCATGGGCCCAGTGTGCCCCCCCCCCCCTCCCCCCCTTGGATCCACGACTGTCATGGCACTTACTGCAACTTCTACCCATGCTAGTCGTAGGTCAATTTGTCGAACTCTGGAGATGGAAAACCCTTTTATAGTGTCTAAGATTCTTAACAGACCTAACATACTTTTCTCTATCTAAGAAACCACCTTCTCATTTGAGCCCCTTGTCGAAAAGTTTAAAGACAAAGAGGGCTATGACAGATAGTACTATCAATCTTTTGTAGAACCTATGATGACCTTTCATATGTGTATTTATGGATCATGTGAGCCTTAGGAAAGGACACCTACGATCCTATAGACAGCTCTGATCATGTTTCTTCACGACTTGTGAATGTGTTCAGTGCCTGCACCTAACCTTGCATCAGAACCATTCATCCATGAGCGTTTCAGAGACCCAGATAGTGCATTGTGAATTGTTGTTGCAACCATAGCATTTAGAATGGGACTCAATTGCCCCAACATCTCAAGGATTTTTCATTGGGGATCACCAGGTGAGATATCGAAACATATGAATAAGAGACAGGCAGGGCAGGAAGATATGGAAATCCAGCAAAAGTATACTTTTTATGGACACAACAGATACATTGATGAAGATATGAAGGAATATTGTAGTAATCAAGATAATTTGCTGACGGAAGTGTATTTTCAAGCATTTTGATGAGACTGAGGGCATTGCTGAGGACCCAGAGTGTGCAGTGATGTATGTGCTAACCAGACATTGTACATAAATGATACAGACATTGTAATAGTAACGTTCAAAGCTTTTCTTCCGTCCATTCATTCAATTCATCTTTGTCAAATTCAGCTAGCATAACGTTTTGCTGTGCTTTACAGCTTGGTTTGCAACAGACACATGATTTCTCCTACCTAGACTTTGGCCAACTTCTTCAGAGAGTCATTCAGATGGAGGAGCCGTGACCTCCTGGGATAGTTCACCGTGCGAGACAAATGAAAAGGGGAGAACCCCCCCCCCTAGATCTGCCCTGGGTGGCCATTTGGACATGTCATCTATATGTTGGTCAGAGGCAATCGTCTTCAATCTTATACGAATCCTGACTTCGGTCAAAGTTCCCTTCAAAAGTGCCATAAAGATGCTGAATTTTTTTATACATCGCATGACGTCATGCTATCGCCACATTCAAGTAATGATAAACAGACGATTCTACATCGACGTGACATAATAATAACCTTATGTTTCTTGGCCCATTCTTAAAAGAACTTGTGCTATGTGCCAGTAATGTTAAACGTAAATAGGTTCCATAATGCCAGAAAGGCAAGAACGATTTTGCTGTAACATGCAGGTGTGTTCAATTGCAATTGTAGGACAACAGAACCCCTTGTCGTGTCATCCCAGGAAGGATCAAAACATCACCATATATTGTTTTGGAGGAAATCTATGACACAATCCTTTTGGTATTATACAGCTATACATTACTCTCTGCATGTGGTGGACAAACTTTGATAACTCTAAAAGTCTAGAAGCATTATTTTTCTTGGCCGATCCCTAAAAGGACTTGTACTATATACAAGGATTATTAATAGTTAAAAATCCCTGTTAAATGTGACTAGGTTCCTTGAATGTCTGAGTGGCAAAAACTTCGTTTACCCAAGTATGCAATTGTGCCCCCCAGAATGGCAGTCAGGATGCGCCCAGTGAAAATTTACGGAGGGCCAGGCTGTCTTGCAACACATATTTATCCACTAACATCTCCAGTTTCCCATTACATGTAACTATACACATTTAAATAAAATACAGACAAACGCATGTCAAAAAACACACACACACACACAAACATTGGTGCTGAATGGCTAATATTACAGACTCAAGCGTCATGCTCTAACCAAGGTAAATAAAAGTCTTGCTTGTACATACGCACCCATGCAGGTGGCTGTTACATGTACATGTTTTACAAACTGTATGCTCTGCCCCTTTGTGATGAAGCCCATCCCACAAATGTGGTAACCTTGGGGAATAAACGTACCTTTTCCACCCCCCACCGGCCGCTTTTTTTTTCTAGAGCCCCTTATTCTAACTTTTTACAAAGGTGTGATGGTCTATATCAAACTACCTTTCCACCTGAGGTGCCCAAACACCTCATGCTGGAGCCTAGCTAGAGCTGCCTCCTTAACTATAGGTTCACATACAACAGGTACACATCTTATCACCAAGACAGTACTGAATTTCATTATGTCGCTGGTTGACAAACTGTCTAATGCATGCTGAAGTGTACGTCCATCACAGGCAGGATGGTTGCATGCTGAAGTGTACGTCCATCACAGGCAGGATGGTTGCATGCTGAAGTGTACGTCCATCACAGGCAGGATGGTTGCCTTTGATGTCAAAAGGCAAAACCATTCCTAAACTGAGTGGGTTGCAAGGTCAAAATGGCAACTCTCGAGTGGAACCACATTCAGCCATGCTGAGGCTTTGCTTTATTTTGACCTTCAAAGATCTCTGGTTTAGCAGGCTAGGAGTTCTTGACCCCACATCCATGGCAACAGAGGCCTAAAATAAGATACAGTTGTTGTTGTTGCTAATGTGGATGCAAAGTGCATCACATTAGCGCTTAATGAGGCCAGACAGTTGCACCTGTAGGTAGGCATCCATCAAATAGTCCGGTAAGAAACTCTCCTTGATTGTGTCTTGTAGTACTCTTAATTCATCACTGCAATCCAGCTGTATGAAGTCCCATTCACATTGAGTTGACTTTGATGCTGTCGCTTGGGGTACATTGTTGATGTCATGAGATAGCTCCATGATAGCTAAATTTCATATGCACTCACATTACAATGCAAGGAAAAACGTTGCTGTTCCTTTTTTGTCCTGAAAAGTAGCACATTAGGTCAATCCCTATAGCCAAAACTGTATATAAGTGCTATCACACTTTTTTGTTGTAAATTTTCAATATTTCATGATTGTAATAAGATTCAGTAAAGACTTATACTTTCCATATTCTTCTTGTACACAGCAGACGAACCATTATTGACCCTGGGAATGACTGCCACCAAGGAGACGGGGTGCCCACCATCTGACCCACCAACGTACACCCCGGGTCCATCTCAGTGTATCACAGGACCATCTCATTACACCTCAGGATTTTCCCCGTATTCTGTTGCAGACCCTTCTCAGCATACCCCATATACCCGAGGTCCTCCTCAGTACATCCCAGGTCCTCAGTATACTCCTGGTTCTTCTCAGTATGCCCCAGGTCCTTCTCAGTATGCCCCAGGTCCTTCTCAGTATACCCCAGGTCCTTCTCAGTATACCCCAGGCCCTGCTCAGTATGGTCCAAGTCAGCCACAGTATCCACCATACCAGCAAAGTGCTCCGCTATACTCCCCATGCAGCCAACAGCAGGTATTTGCACAGTATGGACTCCAAGCCTAAGTACAATTTATCCATTCTGTTCCCAGTCCAGCACCAACGTAGCTGTGGTCAACTTGCAGCCTTCGGCAGCACCATCTACCATTGTCGTCCGTTCCAGGAGGGATCACTACCTGACCCTCTCCATCATTATGACTATTCTCTGTGTTCTGTGCATTGGCTGTGGATGGCCATCACTGCTGTGCACTATACCTGCAATCATTGTCTCCGTGCTTGTACGTAACATAATTTGTTCACAATGCATCCCGATTATTTTTTGAAATTTTTCCACTGCAGGCAAGAAATGATGAGGATGAAAATCACGTGGTCGCCGCAAAGAAAAAGGCTTCTGTATCAGTTTGCCTCAACATCACATCAGTGATCGTGTTTGTGCTGGTAATAATTGCTCAGGTTGTGGTTCCCATCGTGTACTATGCTACTGCAATTGAAACCTTCAATTACAATTGGCCTACCGCGACCCCCTCCACTACCACTACCTTTTGGGGGTAGCTACCAGTCTGGTTCTTACCAGCCAGGGTATTGCTACTATTATACTACTGCTGAAATTTGCATACAACATTCATGTAGACTAGAGATTGCTGCTGCCGAATTTAGCGACTTTATTGCTGTGGATGTTTATACTATGTGTATTATGCATGCATTGCAGAAATTTGAGTGTAGTGTACAATCCAAATTGTAACGCAGTACTGCTATCTAAATTTAGTTAGTAGTACAATTCAGTTCAGCTTTCAATACAGGATCCTGAATACGTGAGGTATACATTTTCCTGAAACATAATAAAATAAAATAAAATAAACTACATATGTGATAGTTGCAATAATAAGGACCTAATGCATTTTTAATGAAACCTAGGTCCTCTTCAACTTCTTTCTTACACACTGCCTGAATTTATAATGATGTGTACATTTCTATTCCACGCATCAGGTTTGACGTACTTTTTATAATACTACATTCGGTCACTATCTGTGGCAGTGATCCCAAATATGCTTTGCAATCATTGCAGTTGATTTATGTCTCGAGTCTGAAGAGGGAACTGCTAACACAGAATGTAAATGTTTTGATCCATAGTAGAGACAATTGGTGGAAGGTGTGAATCAAGCACATGCACCGATTTTCAACTATAATATGGACCCGAGATGAAATGTATTGTTCTTGCATGGTAGACACATGCCATTTGCCAATGCGCAGCATGCACTAGCTGCTGTTTCTCTGTTTAGCTGTATGTGATAAAGTGTGACTGAGCAGGGCTTGCAACTGAGATGTCAAGCATTTTGGATGAACACATCTGGCTGCAGATTTGTGCATGTATTTTGTGCCTATAGATCTTTTACGCTGACATCACACATGAATGTCCGGCCATCATATTAAAGTTACTTTAGGAAGTAAATTATTACACTTTCACGATAGAGCTTTTGTATGGATTTATATACAGCTCGGAAGTTGCTAATGAGACACGCGTAGTCGAGGGTCAACTTCCGGTAACTCAGCTTAGCTTGTGAGCGCTGTATCATCTGTACCGTAACTGGCGAAGGTACTTCAGTTTGGAATATAGTTAGGCATTCATCAGTTTATCTTTCTTTCTGTATTTGCTGTGTTTCTTCGTAGCGGTTTTATAAGGACTTACATGGGCGTAGGAAGCGGGGGGGGGGGGGGGGGCGCTAAACCCCCTCACTTTTTGATATTTATGAATAAAATTATATTAATCGATCTGTTAATGGATTCGGCGAGAAGCAAGATCACGGCGAGCAGAAAGGAGCTGATTACCTATATCTGTCCGTTTTCAGAACGGAATCGACATTTAGTTTGTTATTTTTATAGACAATTTCGGGTCCTAGGAGTCAAAGAACATTACATGTATGATGACTCTTGTCTGCCATCACAGCACTGGATCACTGCCATGTAATGTTGAAGAAGACAGTCCTGTCAGATGGACCATGACCCAAAAATGGTCAGGCCCATACAATCACAGTACTGTCCCAACAACGATTATTATATCTGGCTGACACATATATGGGGAAATAAAAAGATATGGGGAAATAAAAAAGGGACCTAACGCAACAATATTGAGAAAAGGAGCCTCAAAGTGGATGCGTGCAATTGAAATGTACGCGTAATTAAAAATTTACACCGCCATTTAATATGGATAGTCGAATTTCAAGTGCATAAGAAAGAATGAAGTTGTAGAGGACCTAGGAATCTCGCATAATATCAAATAAAAATAACATGCATTAGGTCCCTTTTCGCGGATATTCAGGAGTGATTGATTGCACAGCAAGGTTCTTTAGGGCTACTCAGTACTACCAGACATTGCCGCGCAGGCAGCAAATGTACATCAAAGACACGTAAAAGGCTCTATTTACGGCAATGCTGCACCAAGGATGTTGACAGAAGGAAATTGAAAATGCATGCAAACACCTATACAATACATATACATGTATACTTAGCTTGTAGTCTTCTCATGCAGTAATCTCCATCTTAACTGTTGTCATGAAATCGTGTGTCGAAGAAATGTTTTGGCAACCCCAATCGTGCTGTGTCTCTGCATTTACACTCGTATGTCATTCTCATACTATATGCCATACTATTAGTCTATGTGTATATGTGTGAAAATCTTTTAACTACAATGGAATAGTGTAAATTTAAAGCATTGCGGAATACGGTTTGGTTACCAGTGGCGTGGCATGGCTATTTCATGGCTGGACCCTAAATAATATTATTATAGCGCCTCCCTCCCATAGTCACCGGTAAACACACGCACTATCGCTGGTCGATCCGTTTAGTTTACTTCGATCGTCACAAAAAATGCGAACGAACAATGTCGCTGCTCTAGAGCCTGATGCATCATCAAATCCTCAATCCGATTATCCACTGCATGGATAGCACCAACAAGTCAGAATTTTCCACATCTTGCGCTGTTAGAAACTGTCTTATAAGGCCAGACCGCTCAAGAGCCTCGCGGGCCATGACGTAATTAAGACAGATATTAGGTCTGATTACGTCATACGCTTACATAGGATTGCCTCCATGCATGACGCGCATATGCATAGTAATTATGGCAGCATTTGGTGCCCCCGTGCTTTATATGATTTAGGCCCGCAGGTGGGGCCTGGGTGCCAGGTCCCACCAGGCCACCCCGCAACTGGCAGTTTGGTTTTACCACACCCACTTATGAATAATTAATTTCAGCCCAAACATAGTCAATTAGTTTGTGACGTTCAGCGGTAAAAAAGGTCCATTTCTGAAAGCACCTCAGACTTGGCCCTAGAGGAAATTGTAGCCAGTCGAGAGGCTAGTTGGGAGAATCGCCCACCTTCCCCCATTCTATATAGCCACCACCAACACAATCCAATAATAGAATAAAAGCATGCTGTTGTTTAAAAGAACATACGCCAAATGCGTAAATTTCGGGCTGTATTAGCAACATTGGCGCATGCCTTTGACGGGAATATGAATACACTCAGCCTCACGAGATGTCGTAAACATAACCATAGATAGTTAGTCCCAGCCCTTCCCCCGCAGAGTGCCCTTTGAGGGGGCTAGAACAAAAATAAGGTTAGTGAAATCCCTCAAAGCCTGCGGTTAGAAATATGTAAGCTAGTTGAATCTCGATGATGGCTGTCAATAAACAAAAGTAGTGGAACACATCAGTAAGCTAACACAAGCATAGATACTTTAGAGAAGTACCTATGACACAAAGTAACAGCGGTAGGCTATTCTCGTATCCGCTGTAGGTAGCATCGCATACTGCTCGATGCGGTAAACTTGAAGGGGCCGTGTATGTATAGAAGGGTTGACGAAGGCTGACTGTCTTCTTTCGAAGAGTGTGCCGTATATCGTGCGACCACAATGGGGGGAGGGAGGGGGGGGGGGGGGGGGGGGGGGGGGAGAGCGTTCGATATCCTCTCTACCCTCTTTTTATACCGTTCATTCATTGTGTTCTTAAAGAGGATGGACCTGGACGAGGACGCAGAACAGTATGGAAGCCACGCTGGGGAATATTTCTACGACGGGACTGGCAGTCAACACATAGACGACAATATATACGTCTTTCAGGACATGGAAAGGGAGTTAGAAACCCTCGTGCGAAAGTTTCAAATAGCACCAGCAGATCTTGAAAATCTATGTCAGGTATATTGGAATGGGACACTTATAGAAGTAGTAACTCATTGTTATGGGACTGTTTTGTATTAATTTGTTATACGTGCATTTGATTAGTTTTAGGCACACTAAGGGAGTTTATTTTGTCGAAGCAAGGCACTCTATTTGTGTATATTTTCAAATGCAGTGCCAGAATAACACACTAATGCTTGTTTACATGCATGCTAATATTTTCACCCAAGAGCTGCACAATAATGCTCATATGGATGAGGAAAATGTAACATTCCCCCTCTTCCACACTGTATGTCCTTCCAACTGGCTAACAGGTTGTGATGACCATGTCAGAGATGATGGACCAGGCAAGAGAGGAACTGCACAAAGTTGGTGAACAAAAAAATGAGCTTGAGAAATTATGGAAAACAGAGAAACACAACTGGGGTATGGAAAAGAAGGTAATTGTTTGTTACACAAAAAATGCATGGCTAGCTTTGAGTATTGTGATACATGAATATAACAGCAGATTATGCAAGCATCGGTACAAGACAAAAAGGTGCTCTGTACTCCATACCCTCTAACATGCAGCATTACAATAGTTTTGTAACAGGCTAATCAGTTTCATCAGGATAATTACATGTACTGGCTACCCATTCAATGTATGAATTTTCTCCTTGCACAGAAAAACGTGGAGATGGATTGTCGATTTGAAGATGAGCGCCTGAAGTTTGAGGCTGAAAGGAAAAATCTGGAGACAATTAAGGCCCAGCTGCAAACTAAACTGAATCAGACTATAAGCCAAAGTGAGTTGGCCCTTGCTCAAGCTAGTTAATATAATAGTGCTGCATATAAGTATTCATACAGGGTGTCCACGAAAGAATACAATTGTTACACATTAAATTGCATTATCAAAATAACTTGGCTCATATGTACAAATGCAAGGACTCTCCTCGTGAGGCTCTTCTTACAGCAGTGTAACTTTGATTGTATGCCAATTATGTATAATGAGCGTCATATTAAATATTTGCTTGCAGTGTATATATATTTATAGTATCTTAAAATAAAAAGATAAATTAAGTTAGTGAAATGACGATGTTTAATTAAGAGATTCATATGTTATCTAATACATTAAAGTTGAAAATTAATTGGCATTGTCAACAAATCAAACTTGAAAACACAAAAGGCTATGATAATTTGATAAATTCCTAGTTGTAAATCAGAGGTGGTCTAATTCATTTAGTATTAAAAGTATTTATTAAAATTCGTTTTTAATTAACAGCTTAACAATTAAAACTTTAAAGTAAATTAACTGTATGTATGTAAATATCACACTACTAAAGTTGGTAACTTAAAACCATCAGAGTTTTTGCAATTTTATACAATCTTAATTAACCTAAAATAATAGAGAACTATGAAAATGTAGATTTATGAAGAGGAAAGAATGAAGTGTTAAATTCATTTCAATTCTGAGTTTTAAAGTGTTGTGTTTTTTCGTGGACACCCTGTATAAAAAGTCCAAACATTTTTTTTTCACACGTTATTGCATTTTACAGAGGCTGTCCTGGAACAGGAAGTGCAACGCCTAAAAGCCAAGTCAGAGAATGATGAGCTAACACGGAAAAAAGTAAGGTGTTAGACAATTCCACAAAAAATAACATTTGCTATTTATTTTAAGCTGGTGGAGCAATACAAGAATCAGATAGCAGAAGCAAAGATCACATCCACACACAAGTGAGCACAACATCATTTTCCTCCTGCCTCCCCCTCACTCCTTCCTCCACTGACCTTACCATTGATTTGATTGCACACTCCAATCCAGGCCAAATTATCTCACCCATACACCTTCACCAGAGCCCGAGCTGATCAGACGTCGCACAAGAGCTTCTTCTCTCAGTAAGCTGCACAGCTACAATAGAGGAAGTAAAAGACTATGTGCATTGGGAGAGAGGGGGAAGAGTGCATACAGGATTTTCTTTTAAAGAAGCAAAAACCACTTTACAGTTGAAAGTAATGAGGGTGAAATATCCTTGGTATGAGGAAATGTGGAAGGAGACAAAGTCCCATGCTATAAGAGAAGCGTTGTTACACAATACCAGAAGTAACATAGTCAGTAGTCAGATATGTAGTGATAAAGGAGACAGGAAACGAGGTTGGGGGGGGGGCGCTGGTCAGCATCAGTGATAAGTGGACAGTTGTGGCCTCTAAGGGGAGGGTGTGATCAAAAAGTGAGTAGCGGGGGTTACCATTACCACAAATGCAGTGCTCCAGTCACCTCAGCCTGACAGCAAGTTGTCAAGTGCCAATCCTCCTGCCATCTTGGAAGGGAGTGCCAGCCCACATCTGGCAGAGGAGCTGACCATAACAAAGGAGAGTGAGGAACTGCAGGTTACTCCTGTTGTCAGTGAGTTGTCCAATGGCAGCTAGGGTGAAGAACTAGCCACATAACTGTCCACAATAGCAGAGTCCCACCCTTTACAACCAGAAAACATCTTCACTGAAATTAGCCACATCCTGGTAAGCATATTATTGAGTTGCGCATGGGCATACCTATAATTTATAATAATAATAATATGTGTTGAAAACTCGATCTGTTTTATAATTCTTTTAAGTTTATATGTAACGCGCGGGCCGATACGAAATTTAAGCGGGGTTTCGTCACGTCGCAACGTGCATGCGAATCTAATTGGCGCCTTTGGCCTTACTCAAAAGTTCTACGTTCAGTTTTCAAGAACGTCTCTATTCGCGTACCAACAGATTTACTTTTCTGTAAATTCCCAGCATCCAAACTCCATGTAGGCCTACGTGACTTATTTCAGCGGCATGTATATATTTTTTTCTCACAGCCAGAAGCAGTACTTGAAGGGGAGACGCACCATGTGTTTCGTGGCAGAGAACAGGCTCCATGTAGACCGGAGAACACGCTGGGAATGTCCCTCCAAGATGAGTTGGAACTTGTAGAGGAGGGGAACGAGGCGTCACCTTCTGCGCAGCTGGATGTGCTTTTGAAAGAGAGGGTCAGATGGGCTGAGGAGAGAACTAGCCTTGAGGTGGATCTACTGAGGGCCAGGGAAGAGAAGGAGGCTCTAGAGAGGTAAGACAAGGAGCCATGTTCATCCCTTGCTTTAATAAATGTATTAGCACAGTTATAAGTAGAGGTTTATAACTCACCCGAGATGCATAACTGTTCATCCTATGTTGGAAGAGATGTTTTTCATTTCATAATTTATTTTAGTTGTTATGTTATACTTCTGCACTTCAGCCCATTGACATGCAGGGTTGAGGGGAAGCCTGGGGGTTAGAATTAGGGTTGGTTAGGGTTATGGTTTAGGTTAGGTTAAGTTCGGGAGTCAAAGAAAGAATGGTCAGTTGGGATGAAGCCAGTTGATGCTGGCAGTATAGATTAGTCCATTTCGCTTGGAAACCATTGGCTAAAGTTGGAATGTGCAACCTGTAAGGAGCAAGGATAATAGTTAAATTTTAGTGCTTTTCAATTCATATGAAAAGCTTTTAAATGCATACATCTTATTTGCAGCCTTTAACAAGCAACTGAGGATGACTGTCCAATCATATAAGCTTGCAGTTGAAGCAATTTAAGGCGACCATATTAGGCAACAATGTTGCATGTAACTCAATGAATCCTATTAAAATTTTAGTAAAACATTAGTTTACTGATATTTTACTAGAATTTTGCTAAAATTCATAGTGTTGCGCGCAACATGTTGGCTAGTGTATGGTCGGCTTTAGAGCCTATTTGCAGGGGATCTATAAAACAATGTGATCTAAATATACCTGGGGTATATTTTTATGTGACGTGGTTAATTGACATTAAGTAAAGGAACCTTTTAAATCAGGTACAAGGTAAGTAAAAGTTTACCTAAATTGAATAGAAGAATTCAACTAGGTACTTCCTAAACTCACCATGCACTTATAATCAAAAGCACCACTTTTGAAATAGAAATCCTCCCATCTTTTTGTATGTGTCTGCATGTGTTATGTGAAGTCGTACTTGATGTTATGTGTATGTGTGGTATGTGTGTGTGTGTGGTATGTGTGTGTGTGTGTGTGTGTGTGTGTGTGTGTGTGTGTGTGTGTGTGTGTGTGTGTGTGTGTGAAATACCAATAACAACACGCAGGCACCTAGCTGCACAGGAGAACCTTCTGGCTGCTGAGAAGGCTGATACAGATATGCTGTTGAAAGAAAAGGACCACTGGGATGAAGAGAAGGCAGAGTTGGTGAGGGAGGGGCAGAAGATAAGAGAGGAGAAGGAGGCACTAGAAAGGTAATGGAGCCTCTCATCCGAAGGTAGGGGCGTCTTTCATGTGACCACCTTTGCATAGTGAGAGTGCCCGGCTGCATGTTGAGGTGCAGCTGCTCAAGGAATCTGAGTGTGCACTGAACAAAGAGCTCCAAGAGTGAGTGCGGGTGTGGTCTAGAATTAATGCTTTTTTTACCAGTGATTGCTAAGTGGAAAATGTAACATGCCTCCATTTCCATCTCTCTCAAGGGTGAGGCAGGATAGAGATGAGATTTTAGAGAACTACGTTGATCAGGTATTTCTTTCATTGCAGTTGCCCACTTTGGTTCCTACGCTCACCTTGGCTTTCACTTACCCTGACTTCCCCTCATCCTCTTCTCCTCATTCTCTCCTCTTCCTCTCCTCGCCCTCCATTCCCCTCCACCTATTCTTTTTGTGTTTTCCTTTTCCTCCTCTTTGTCCCCTCCCCTCCCCCATCTCTCTCCTGTCTCCTCTTTCTCTCCATTTCCTTGTGGGGGGGAGGTTGGTGTCGCTAGCGCATACATGTGGGACATCATGTGTTCCCTTCCTCCTCCCCAGCCATACGAGAACTACTGCATCACAAGGAAGGAACTTCTGGACCTCCTGAAGATGCACCAGTCCACACAGATAGAACTTGAGAAAGAGAAGGAAGAAAAAGAAAGGTATTTTTAGATCTTGAGATTGTAGCTGGCATACTAGGTAGGGATATTAGGTAGGGATACTCTTCTGATCTTGTACCCTTTTAGTTAGGGTGGTGGGGTGGGTGGAGGGTGTGGAGGTGGGCTATGTGACCCATTACTTTACTTCAAATTAACAACTCATCATACCAGACTACAGAAACTTTTGGAGGAAAAGACACCTTGGTATAACAGGTAAGATTCCTTTGGCAGCAATGAGTCTTTTAATGGATTACGTGTATTACACACGAGGCAGATTCCGAACAAAGGTGAAGAGTGCTTTTGCCAAAAAGGAGAAACCTACCCAACCTGTTCATTCTCGACGTGTGAAAAGGTATAGTAAGGCTTCCATGACTGAAAAGGTATCTAGTAGGGTTGCCATGACTGAAAAGGTATATAGTAGGGCTGCCATGACTGAAAAGGTATATAGTAGGGTTGCCATGGCTGAAAAGGTATATAGTAGGGTTGCCATGACTGAAAAGGTATATAGTAGGGCTGCCATGACTGAAAAGGTATATAGTAGGGCTGCCATGACTGAAAAGGTATATAGTAGGGTTGCCATGGCTGAAAAGGTATATAGTAGGGTTGCCATGGCTGAAAAGGTATATAGTAGGGTTGCCATGACTGAAAAGGTATATAGTAGGGTTGCCATGGCTGAAAAGGTATATAGTAGGGTTGCCATGGCTGAAAAGGTATATAGTAGGGTTGCCATGACTGAAAAGGTATATAGTAGGGTTGCCATGGCTGAAAAGGTATATAGTAGGGTTGCCATGACTGAAAAGGTATATAGTAGGGCTGCCATGACTGAAAAGGTATATAGTAGGGTTGCCATGGCTGAAAAGGTATATAGTAGGGTTGCCATGGCTGAAAAGGTATATAGTAGGGTTGCCATGGCTGAAAAGGTATATAGTAGGGTTGCCATGACTGAAAAGGTATATAGTAGGGCTGCCATGACTGAAAAGGTATATAGTAGGGTTGCCATGGCTGAAAAGGTATATAGTAGGGTTGCCATGACTGAAAAGGTATATAGTAGGGTTGCCATGGCTGAAAAGGTATATAGTAGGGTTGCCATGACTGAAAAGGTATATAGTAGGGCTGCCATGACTGAAAAGGTATATAGTAGGGTTGCCATGACTGAAAAGGTATATAGTAGGGTTGCCATGACTGAAAAGGTATCTAGTAGGGTTGCCATGACTGAAAAGGTATATAGTAGGGTTGCCATGACTGAAAAGGTATATAGTAGGGTTGCCATGACTGAAAAGGTATATAGTAGGGCTGCCATGACTGAAAAGGTATATAGTAGGGTTGCCATGACTGAAAAGGTATATAGTAGGGTTGCCATGGCTGAAAAGGTATATAGTAGGGTTGCCATGGCTGAAAAGGTATATAGTAGGGTTGCCATGGCTGAAAAGGTATATAGTAGGGTTGCCATGACTGAAAAGGTATATAGTAGGGTTGCCATGGCTGAAAAGGTATATAGTAGGGCTGCCATGACTGAAAAGGTATATAGTAGGGTTGCCATGGCTGAAAAGGTATATAGTAGGGTTGCCATGACTGAAAAGGTATATAGTAGGGTTGCCATGGCTGAAAAGGTATATAGTAGGGTTGCCATGACTGAAAAGGTATATAGTAGGGCTGCCATGACTGAAAAGGTATATAGTAGGGTTGCCATGACTGAAAAGGTATATAGTAGGGTTGCCATGACTGAAAAGGTATCTAGTAGGGTTGCCATGACTGAAAAGGTATATAGTAGGGTTGCCATGACTGAAAAGGTATATAGTAGGGTTGCCATGACTGAAAAGGTATATAGTAGGGCTGCCATGACTGAAAAGGTATATAGTAGGGTTGCCATGACTGAAAAGGTATATAGTAGGGTTGCCATGACTGAAAAGGTATATAGTAGGGTTGCCATGACTGAAAAGGTATCTAGTAGGGTTGCCATGACTGAAAAGGTATATAGTAGGGCTGCCATGACTGAAAAGGTATCTAGTAGGGTTGCCATGGCTGAAAAGGTATATAGTAGGGTTGCCATGGCTGAAAAGGTATATAGTAGGGTTGCCATGGCTGAAAAGGTATATAGTAGGGTTGCCATGACTGAAAAGGTATATAGTAGGGTTGCCATGGCTGAAAAGGTATATAGTAGGGCTGCCATGACTGAAAAGGTATATAGTAGGGTTGCCATGACTGAAAAGGTATATAGTAGGGTTGCCATGGCTGAAAAGGTATATAGTAGGGTTGCCATGGCTTAAATGGTATAGTAAGGTTGCCATGACTGCATGATGTACATATAGCTGATGTAGGGCTTCCATGACATCACTTGGTACATGTACTGTATGGTTGCTCATTGATATACTCAATCTTAGACACATGCAAGCTGACTATGGTTATAAATACTAAAATACCATGTATAACTTTTGTATCAATGCACATAATTTCATTATGTTCGGTTTTGTAGTTCAAAATTATGTGCGTTTATACCAAAGTTTTATTTGTATAACCACAGTCTGCTTGCATGCTAACTACCAGATTGGCCTCTACTTGTGTGCAACCATGTGTGTTATGATTGTACACTGTGAGAGTGTATGCACGTAGTGCAGGTGTATATTGTAAGGAGATGGGAGGAAGTTTAGTGAGGGGGATAGGATAAAAAGGACCCTCCCTGTAATTAGGACTGCAATTCCACTGCATGGAGACATGCCTGTGTGCACATACCTATATAATCAAAATGCCTATGTCTCCCACACAGCCCCATCACCACTCGGGAACCACTTGGTACTGCCAGTAAAAGCACCACCAGGGAGGCAGTTGGCAAGGAGCTAGTTAGCACTATCAAGGAGCCAGTTAGCACCACAAGAGAGTCAATTGGCACCAACAATGACTCAATTGGCACCACCAAGGAGTCAGTCACCCCAGTGATGGGTAGCATTGCACCCACTGTTCAGGTCAAGGAGTGGCTAGCACTGCAAGACAGCCTCGTCCAATGGGACTCCTTGCCCGTGTGGGTTGGCCAAATCCCCCTCAGCGGCATTGAGACTGAGCAGGTCAGTGGCATATACGTGTGTGTGTGTGTGTGTGTGTGTGTGTGTGTGTGCATGTGTGTGCATGTGTGTGTGTATGTATGTATGTATGTATGAATGTATGTATGTATGTATGCATGTATGTATGTATGTATGTATGTATGTATGTATGTATGTATGTATGTATGTATGTATGTATGTATGTATGTATGTATGTATGTATGTATGTACAGATACCACTTTAGGTTTGGCCAAGTCTCTTGATTATCAGTGTCCTTGTGTCATTCATTTTATTGATTTATCCGTATGAAATAATGATACAATGGAATGTATTAAACAAATTCCATAATCACAGCAGTCCGAGAGCAAAGCTTGTATGGTCAAACTGTCGAGCAACCAAGAAAGAATTATTAATTGTTTGAATCCTTGCAACATTGCATTTTGTTGATGAATTTACTCCCTCTAAAGTAGGGTGCTGGTTACATTTTTAAATTTTTGCTCACAAGTAGAGCAGTAACAAAACTACAGCTACAATATAATTATGTATGTGACATCACACCTATATGGGCCAGCTTCCTACTTATGTGGAGCTAAGGCTAATTGGGTCTAGTACCGTGCAATGTCCTCATATAGTATACGTATTGTTTGGTGCATAGAATGTTGCATACAGAATAATTGCCAGGTGTCTGCACACACACACACACACACACACACATGCACACATTGCACACAGATCAACTGCACTGCTGTCGGAAGGACCTACTTGTCCGAGGTTGTCAGAACTTTTAACGCACCTCGTCCTCGCGCATCCATCTCGTCCCCTCCCACCACCATCGTACCCCAGTGGGCCTCTGAGGTGTGGGTGGCCACCAACGTTGGCGCCTCTGCCTTCATAGAGATACTGGATGTTCTCAAGAAGGTTGGGAATTATGGGTGCAGTGTGCATGCGTGCGTGCATGTGTCACATGGAATTTGTACATATATGGAGGTGTATGAACATTTTGCTGAAAGAGTGCATGTAGGGAGCATTGGTGATGTTTCAAATGTATTCAGAAGTACAGCAATGCACTGGCAGAATATAGGAACAAGGTTATATTACATGTAATTGTTTCCATCAACACTGTGTGACTGATTCCCAAAGAGATTTATTGGTTGTGCTAAGTGTTCTATTATCAATCACTAGCTGTCGAGGGTTTTTATTGGCATATGTGCATGGCGTTGTTGCCCAGCAATTTGATGCATTAGCATATTAATCAGCACTGTGTGTTTGTATTATTATTTTTTTTCTCTAGCACAACAGGGACACGCAACGTTTCCTTGTAAAGGGTGCAAAGCGCATCTGCTGCATGCTAGCTGTGCCCGGGGTTGTGGAGTTGTCGCAGGACTTCCTAGAGACCAGCAGCATCACAGCCAAGTACCTGGAGAGCATGACCCCCGGGGGCCGAAAAAGCCGATCCGAAGACGAGCTCTTCTCTGATGATATCACGGGCAAGCCACCTTCCTCCAAGTACATGTTCCCCTTGGAACCTATTGAAGATAGGACAGTGCCCAGCGTCACCTCTTCCAGGACCAAGACTTCACCTGTTGTGCACAAGGAACTGTTCAAGCAAGACGTCAAACCGGGTACAGGTAGGAGGATATTGATGGGAACTTCCTGAGTAGGAGGGGCATGCACATAGAAGGAAAACTTCCTGTCATGCATGGTGGTGTGTACATAAGAGAACTTCCTGTCTAGGGTGGGGGATGCACATGGCCTGTGTAAATCTAATTGTGGAGATCAAAGCACTAGTTATGTAACTGACACCTGTGTACACTCACAATGCTGATCACGCGCGCGCGCACACACACACACACACACACACACACACACACACACACACACACTCTTCCCCCCACCTCTCACTCTCAAGAGTTCCCACACACTTGAGAATGAAAAGTAGATGTGAAGTAGATAGCTGCAGGCAGGCGTGTGCATAAGAGGTACTTTCATTGTCTATCTCTATGCTGCACTCATATATGAACGACGTGACAGAATTAGCATTCTGTGCACGTGTGATGGCAGACAAATCACTAGAACAGGATTTGCTTGTAATTAATAATGTGACACACACTTGTAGACGCCATGTTGAAATGTAATACAATTGCAATCAGTAGAAGTCAGTTCTTTCCCAAACTGCAAGTACAAAGATTCCTTTGAGGGGGAAAAAACCTGCAGATGTCATGCCTCCATTTTTGAAGATTACACTAAGCAACTATTGGGACTTTTAGCACCTTATCAGTGATCACCCCATTGCCCACACGGGACTCTCAAAAGGTGGAGCTGTAAAAATCAGATTACTTGAATAAACATCAAGTTCTGCACAGTAGCCTTATGATTAGCATGGGAGGGTGCTATCAGTGAGACCACTACACATCCACAGCATATATCTATGCATCTACCGTCCTACATACACCCCAGCACGTGCATTATTTGACTACAGCAGTTTTTTGTGCACACACACACACACACACACACACACACACACACACACACACACACACACACACACACACACTGTGATGGATCAATCTAGCCGGCTGCACCACTAGCGCTGCTCTGCTCACGTTGTTCCACCTGCTAGCCACTTAATCTCGTCACCCGACCCCCGAATATACACAGTTCACACCATTATATACACACAGACAAGCCTACTAAATGTTCCATTCACGAGTTCGACACGTTATGACCCCGTGTGAACTTATGACATCAGAGAGACCTCTGTTCTCTCTCTCTCTCACACACACACACACACACACACACTCATACATTCACTCACACACACACATACATTCACTCACATTCACTCTTCTCTACAGCTCCCAATTCTGACTTGGGCAGACCTGGCCATGGTGGTCTAGGGGAGGAGCTTCGCCACCCTGATGCTGATAACCCTGAAGCAGCGGTGATGTGGGTGTTAACAGATGATAACTGGTGAGGGCTTGTTCACACCTCCATGTAGCACGCAGTGTGCGGTACACACGTATGATGTGGGTGTGTTAACAGATGATAACTGCTGTGCACACCCCCATATAGCAAGCATGTGTACACAATGTATGATGATGGTTCAGCTTACAGCTAAAATATGCTAAGGCCCCACTGGTGTGGTGTTCAGCTACAAGTTGTTTTTAAAGGCTGTGGCTGCATGTACATGTGATATGGTTCGTCGTTGTATGGGTGTGTGGGTGTTGCATTACGGATTAACACAGATATGCCTACACAATATGTGCAGAACATGTATTTCATTAATTTCACCACATGTACATGTATCTTTGCATACACACCCATGTACACACAGTTTATGCCTGTATCCAACAAGTGCTCCGTGCTATCAATGCCTCAACAGAGTGCAACTCAGCTACAAAACGTTTTGTATTGCGTAAGCAAAATATTTCACTTTCACTATGCAGTGGTACATGTACACGCATGTGCCTTGGTGTAACCAGAGGGTTGGATGGTGTCAAAAGATGTACTGTAAATGTACTTGTCAAAGATGTACTGCACATGTATGTGTCAAAGATGTACTGTACTTGTCAAAGATGTACTGTACATGTACTTACAATATGTTATATCTCTACAATGACAGTCATGTTAGAAGCAGGGTTCTTCTTGGACACACAGATTCACTAATCACTGTCTACACCAAGCAAGCAAGTAAGTTACTACCATGCCCCACCTTGAGTGACCATGTGTGTTCAAGAGAGGGCTACATTGTATGCAACCTATAGGCCTTTGTACTGTATACTTTCTGCAACCTTCTTATGTGTACATGTGTACTGACATATTTGGAGTTAGCAGTTTGAACTGTGTGTGTATATGTGTAGTGTATGTGCATGTGTGTATGCGCATGTGTTTGCATAGCCACAGGTGTTACAATGTAGGGAGGGTATCCACCCTCTTGTAATGATGGTGTGGGGGAATTATGAATATGCATTAAGCTTGTCATTTTCAGTACCTTTTTTTCCCTTCCCTTCTACATCACCTGCCCATTCTAAGACAAAAACGTCTGGAAGATATTTGCCCCAGACAGCCTCATCGAGCTCCCTAGCTGCAGCTTATCCGATGAGCACCCCGATGTGAGGTGTATCACGGAGGTTGGAGACAGGGTCTGGGTTGCTGCAGGAATGTCCATGTTCATCTATGGGGCAGAAGATATGGCCAGAGAGGTATAACTGCTGTGTGCTTGGGAAGGGGGAGGAGCAGTTTGGGTAGGAGGAGTTCTTGTATGACATACCAGGAACATGTATACAGAAGATTAGGGAGATGGGTGCGTAGTGAGGGGAAGCAAGTATGATGAGCTGGTCACGGAAAGATAAGGAGGTTGGAATGAAGCTTCATGTTCCTGTAATGAGCATGCAAGGGTGAGACATTTTCTAGGGTGAGGGGTTTGCCATATGGAGAAGAGCAACATGTTGAAGGTGGCTAAGGGAGTACTGGGGTTAAAGGTGGGTTGTCAAGGTAACATTAAGGCTGGGGATGAGGTGCATGAAGGTGGGGAGCTAGGTGCCCATTGGGAGTCCCCTTAAAGGGCTGCAAAATAGCAGCCTGGCAAGAGTAATATACTATTAATATTATTGGAGGTATGTTTAGTTTGATAGTGAGGGAGGGAGGGGGAGGGGAAGGCTCCATACTTCTTTATTATTGTTTCAATCACTTTGTTCTTTTCTCTCTATGGCATCCTGGTCATATTTTTCCCTATTTCTGGTTCATCACACAATCCTGAGTTAGCATTACAGTTCAGGCATGGCTGATTACTACTCCCCATATGGACCTGGCACACAGTACTACAGTACTCCATATACCCAAGTACACCATAGTCCCCTATAGTCCCCTATACTCACTAACCCAGTACACCATACAGTTCCCTATACTCACTAACCCAGTACACCATACAGTCCCCTATACTCACTAACAGTGACGTCCTGGCAGGGGGGCATGGGGGGCAATGCCCCCCCCCCCCCCCCCCCCCCCCCCCCCCCCCCTTGCGGGACTCAAAAGAGGGGGCGCCAAATTGGCAAGGGCACCAAAAAGGCTAAGATAACGTGATTGTACGCGTGCGTGAAATTAATATAAGGGGCGCCATTTATGGTTCTTGCCCCCCACTGGCAAAAGACAGCCAGGACACCACAGCTCACTAACCCAGTATACCATACAGTCCCCTATACTCACTAACCCAGTATACCATACAGTCCCCTATACTCACTAACCCAGTACACCATACAGTCCCCTATACTCACTAACCCAGTATACCATACAGTCCCCTATACTCACTAACCCAGTACACCATACAGTCCCCTATACTCACTAACCCAGTATACCATACAGTCCCCTATACTCACTAACCCAGTATACCATACAGTCCCCTATATTCACTAACCCAGTACACCATACAGTCCCCTATACTCAATAACCCAGTATACCATACAGTCCCCTATACTCCACTAACCCAGTACACCATACAGTCCCCTATACTCACTAACCCAGGGTGGTCCCCTATACTCACACCTGAAAACAGGAGACAATAGATTGGTGGAATTGTGTTCCTCCAAGACTTGTAACAATTGCTACACCTTCAATTTCATAGGGCTGCATCATTGTGGATGGCTTGATGCCAGAGAAGATAATGTGTGTTGGGAGCTGTGCTGTGGTCTCCACAGGAGGTCCCCTTCTTGTGGTATATGATGCTGTGTCCACAGATCAGCTAAGAGTCATAGACATTACTTCAAGCAGCTTAATATTAGGTATCAATAGCTCCTTGCATGTGTGTTCACAGCAGTACTGAAATGTATCTATGTGTGTGTGTGTGTGTGTGTGTGTGTGTGTGTTTCCATCAGACCAACCATCACTAACTGGGTCAGCTACCCCACCTGTAAGCATTAGAACCATGACAGCTGATGAAAGCCACGCCTACCTTGGCACCTCCACTGGGAAGGTGATAGCGGTCTCCATTCCAAGCCTCAGACCTCAGAAAACCAAAGAGAATGACAGCTGCGGGCCTGGCTATTACGAGAATGACAGCTGCAATGACCTGAGCGTAACGTTGTCCCTGCACAGTCACCACGTGGGTACTGCAAGCCTGATGTACGTCCCCTTGCCCAAAGCTGGGTCACCATCACCTCAGGGGGCCACAACCGCACCCACACATGTTCCGAGGCCCACGCTGTTCTCAAAGTCGCTGCTCTTATCTGTGGGGAAGGGGCACGCCTACCTCTCCGAGGAGAAGGTGGAGGAGGAGGAGCCAAGTGCTGTGTTGCGGGAGCGCAATGATCCATTCCAGCTGCTAGTCTGGGGGCATATCTGGTGAACGCTGGCCATCCATTGCTTATTGCCACCATTTTTATATTTTATTATTCCACGTTGTCATATGTTTTATTTGTTGTTTTTTTAAAGTATGGAGTAAAAAATGAAATCATTCTCTTATTCCACACCATCTGCTACTGTCACCATTCACTCTGATATAGTTCCTCCCCTCATATTTACTTAGGGAATAAAAAAAACATACCAAATGCACAAACAAAGGAATTTCACTACAACAGTCCATAAGAATACAGTGAAGGAAATGGGGGTAATCCCACGTAGATAGGATAGGGTGGTTTATGTGGAATGCTTGTGTGCACTGTGCAACTGTCACTGGAGGGGGCCTGGTCATCTTTAGAGCCTCTGGAGGGCACCAAGTCGCCCTTAGAGCCACTGGAGGGGACTAGGTCATCCTTAGAGCAACTGGAGGGACCCAGGTCGTCCTTAGAACCAAGCGACTTAGAGAGTGCCTGTTGCAGGAACTCCGTTCTGACTGGATGGAATTTATCAGTGATATCTTCAACCAGGATGATGTCCATATCGGCACCTGATGAGGTCAGTACTGGTGGGGATGGAGTGAGGTGGTAGTTGGGATGCTGCTTCTGCCCAGTTGCATTTAGCTCACTCTCACCTTTGCTCAGTTTTTTGTAACTGCTGGTGTCCACCTCGCTGCCCTGCAACTCATCTCCTCCATCGCCTTCTATGTCTACCATCACTTCCTCTTCCTCGCTAACTGATGGGCTCCTCCCCCCACACTCTGCCCCACGACGGGAATTCATCGTTGAAGCCTCGGGTGTTAATCCCCACACACCCAGCCTCGAATAAACCGGGTAAGGCAGAGGGAGACCTAGCCCGCTGGCTGGTGCGGTGACTGTACTGTATCTGAGTGGAGAGTACCATGGGATAGCAGTGTTAAGCTGTAGGGGCGGAGGATGGATGGGAGAGCTGGTCAGCATCATTGAGAAGGGGACCGAGCAATATCCCATGGCTGTGGAGAGGTAGGGAGGACCAGGTAGGAGGAGGGGCAGCTGGTAAGGAGGAGGGACGGTGCTAGAAGTGCTGGAGGAGGGTGCTAGAGGGGGCGGGGCAGCATCAGGTGGAAGCTGTATGAGTGCAGGCGATGAGTTGGGAGTATTGATGTCTTTTTCTGGTCTGTTCTCCTGAGGGAGACTTAATCCACTTCTGCAGGATGTAGATTATAAAAAGTTTGCTAACACATCCCTATCTGCTATCTCTGCATTCTACACCTGAGTTATGTGTGCAAAGTTCCCAAGAAACTGATAATAATCAGAACCACCCAGGCATATTTTTGCTTGAATTACTCCACACAAGTGTACTCATCTGGTGTCGCATTCATCAAGAGTGGCCTACCGTAAGTGACTAAGCCTCTGCACCAGCGCATCATGGCAGGCTTTGAGTGTGGAAAGTACCTCCTGCTGCTTGGACTCAGATGACTTCAGGTCCTGGGAGAATGCAGAGAAATGGTTGAAGCCACACACACACACTGAAATGCATGCTGCTTTAGCCACATAGGGAATAAAAAGGAAGCTTATACATCATGCTATATATCACACCAGTTAACCACATCTCTTCCCCACTCCTTAATTATTGCTGCTATAATTCAATGGGCTGTTGTTGACGCAACAATAGATGACAAAGGTCACAAGTGAATATAATTTAAAATTATCATAATTACGTTTATGCGGTTTGGATCAACATTCTTACGTGAATTTCTAGTCGCGCGGATTTTAGGATACTAATGGTTGTGGCGCGCTTTGTCTTGTGGATCCTCAGCTGGTTTCTCAGTGAATGTATAGAGTCCTTGAGACTCTGGCGTCTGAGGAAAAAAAACGAGCGGGTGAATAGTGAGGGGGCGTGGTAATTAGTGGTTGCCAGGAGTGCATGGCCAGTTGATTATTGGAGGCAAAACAAGGTGGTCATTTGGAAATAGGCAGGTAGTCATTTGGAGATAGGCAGGTGGTCATTTGGAGATAGGCAGGTGGTCATTTGGAGATAGGCAGGTGGTCATTTGGAGATAGGCAGGTGGTCATTTGGAGATAGGCAGGTGGTCATTTGGAGATAGGCAGGTGGTCATTTGGAGATAGGCAGGTGGTCATTTGGAGATAGGCAGGTGGTCATTTGGAGATAGGCAGGTGGTCATTTGGAGATAGGCAGGTGGTCATTTGGAGATAGGCAGATGGTCATTTGGAGATAGGCAGGCGGTCATTTGGAGAAAGGCAGGTGGTAATTTCATAAGAGGGTCAGGAAATAAGTTTTTGAATACCTTATTTTCTCTTTCTTGTTGTGCTTCTGCTTCAGTTTGTTGACTGTTTTGTGTTCTAAAGGATGCATGCATCACATTATATATATATACCTAGCCGCACATATGCACATACAAATGCACACATAGAACAAGGAGATGGCTCTATATGATACATTGGTTCCTAGGGATAATGTGGTAAGGTGGGACTTTTGGGTTTTGGGGTGAGTGTCCAATGGGAGGAGAGATATGATGATCTTTAACAAGGCAGCTGGTAATCCAGGTGACAAGAATAGGCATGGTGATGGAGTGTATGGTGATGGGTGTATGGTGATGGAGTGAATGGTGATGGAGTGTATGGTGATGGAGTGTATGGTGATGGAGGGGTGATGGAGTGTATGGTGATGGAGTGTATGGTGATGGAGTTTATGGTGATGGAGTGTATGGTGAAGGAGTATATGGTGATGGAGTGTATGGTGAAGGAGTGTATGGTGATGGAGTGTATGGTGATGGAGTGTATGGTGATGGAGTGTATGGTGATGGAGAGTATGGTGATGGAGAGTATGGTGATGGAGTGTATGGTGATGGAGTGTATGGTGAAGGAGTGTATGGTGATGGAGTGTATGGTGATGGAGTGTATGGTGATGGAGGGGTGATGGAGTGTATGGTGATGGAGTGTATGGTGATGGAGTTTATGGTGATGGAGTGTATGGTGATGGAGTGTATGGTGAAGGAGTATATGGTGATGGAGTGTATGGTGAAGGAGTGTATGGTGATGGAGTGTATGGTGATGGAGTGTATGGTGATGGAGTGTATGGTGATGGAGTGAATGGTGATGGAGTGTATGGTGATGGAGAGTATGGTGAAGGAGTGTATGGTGATGTAATGTATGGTGATGGAGTGTATGGTGAAGGAGTTTATGGTGAAGGAGTGTATGGTGATGGAGTGTATGGTGATGGAGTGTATGGTGAAGGAGTGTATGGTGATGGAGTGGTGATGGAGTGTATGGTGAAGGAGTGTATGGTGATGGAGTGTATGGTGATGGAGTGGTGATGGAGTGTATGGTGAAGGAGTGTATGGTGATGGAGTGTATGGTGAAGGAGTGTATGGTGATGGAGTGTATGGTGATGGAGTGTATGGTGATGGGTGTATGGTGATGGAGTGTATGGTGAAGAGTGTATGGTGATGGAGTGTATGGTGATGGAGTGGTGATGGAGTGTATGGTGAAGGAGTGTATGGTGATGGAGTGTATGGTGATGGAGTGGTGATGGAGTGTATGGTGAAGGAGTGTATGGTGATGGAGTGTATGGTGAAGGAGTGTATGGTGAAGGAGTGTATGGTGATGGAGTGTATGGTGATGGAGTGTATGGTGATGGGTGTATGGTGATGGAGTGTATGGTGAAGAGTGTATGGTGATGGAGTGTATGGTGATGGAGTGTATGGTGATGGAGTGTATGGTGATGGAGTGTATGGTGATGGAGTGTATGGTGATGGAGTGTATGGTGATGGAGTGTATGGTGATGGAGTGTATGGTGATGGAGTGTATGGTGATGTAGTGTATGGTGAAGGAGTGTATGGTGAAGGAGTGTATGGTGATGGAGTGTATGGTGAAGGAGTGTATGGTGATGGAGTGTATGGTGATGGAGTGGTGATGGAGTGTATGGTGAAGGAGTGTATGGTGATGGAGTGTATGGTGATGGAGTGGTGATGGAGTGTATGGTGAAGGAGTGTATGGTGATGGAGTGTATGGTGAAGGAGTGTATGGTGATGGAGTGTATGGTGATGGAGTGTATGGTGATGGGTGTATGGTGATGGAGTGTATGGTGAAGAGTGTATGGTGATGGAGTGTATGGTGATGGAGTGTATGGTGATGGAGTGTATGGTGATGGAGTGTATGGTGATGGAGTGTATGGTGATGGAGTGTATAGTGATGGAGTGTATGGTGATGGAGTGTATGGTGATGGAGTGTATGGTGATGTAGTGTATGGTGAAGGAGTGTATGGTGATGGAGTGTATGGTGATGGAGTGTATGGTGATGGAGTGTATGGTGATGGAGTGTATGGTGATGGAGTGTATGGTGAAGGAGTGTATGGTGATGGAGTGTATGGTGATGGAGTGTATGGTGATGGAGTGTATGGTGATGGAGTGTATGGTGATGGAGTGTATGGTGATGGAGTGTATGGTGATGTAGTGTATGGTGATGGAGTGTATGGTGATGGAGTGTATGGTGATGGAGTGAATGGTGATGGAGTGAATGGTGCATGATGGAGTGTATGGTGAAGAAGAGGAATTAATGGTGGGTGAGGGAGTGTAGTGCTAAAAATGGAGCTAGGATTGTCTATTTGAATATTATTGAATAGCCTTAAAGAGAGACTGCATAAACAGTAGAGGCTGAGGTCTTTCCAGTCCACAATTGTATTCAAGTTGTTATATAGCTGTTGTATGTTAAACTATGCTTGGTGTCCATACATGTCCATTCAATAGGCAGAAATCTGTCTGTATGATTCAGTCCGAACCGAGATTGATTCGAGATGGTCCAATTTTTAAAAAGAAAGGGATCGAGAGTGCAAGCGCTCTCACCAAAAGACGCAGACGGTAACGTACAGCCTGCGCGATGAAGTGTTAATAGACGTTAAAATTGAGGGTATAGCTGTGCCGGAACCTACCACCGGTACCGAAGTATTGGCTCTCCTGGCTCTCTGTTGTACTGTCAGCTTCCACCTGTGCTCTTTCTCCGTCAACGGACGGGTCTATAAAGGATGAGCAGTAAGTCTCAGCATGCAACCCTCTCCTCCCCTCCCCCATCCCCCTCTTAATTTTTCTAATCAGCTATCGCACGTCGTGTACCCCGTAAGGATGGTGCATCCAACCCCACAGTCTCAACCACCCCACCCCACCCCCCCACCCCCCCACACCCCCCTCGTCAACAAAATTGCCGCACCAAATTTGAAGGGCTTCAATGTCTAACCTGTGATCTCGCTGGCATCCCTCTTGCGTGCGGCACCCCATACGTCAGCTTCAGCGTTTGCGTTCATCCTCCCCGCTGGTGCTATAGGGTATGTTTTGACGTGTCGCGTGGAAAATTATGCGTGTACATGTGCGTGTGAGGTGACATTGGCACATCCGGCGACGCCACATGCATGAATTTTCATCTGTGAGTATTCACGAATATCCGGGGTGGAAGGGATTTTTTTTTGTGTGTTGATTGCGGTTGCCAACATTTTTCCTCCCGCCCCCTCGCATGCATCGCCCCGGATTATTGGGATTACCGATAGCCCCCGTTGGCAACCAACATTGGTTGAGATTACCAGCTGCATAAATACATGCAGCATGTGGAAAGCATTGTATTCTGGCTTCACACTATGCAGGTTAGTCATAACTTCCGTCTTTGTTGCTACCTATTCAGAGCAGTAGCCGCACTATAACAGGTAGTCCGGTTATGGGGGATAAGCTGACCGCGGGTATTTACGTATAATTGGAACCGTGTCCAGCAAAATCACCCTTGTGATACTTTTTCAAAATTTCCAGGACAAGCAAAAGATAAGTAACACTTACATTGAAATGTATGGCTAATTATAAATTCAGTGTCTTATAACTTTATGATGAATAGCCCAAATTTGGGTGCGTAAGGGCCATTTGATAGAAGGTGTTTGGAGTTCACGGAAAATTTGAAAACTTGAAAAATTACTCAGAAGGGTGATTTTGCTAGACACTGTCCAAATTAATTTGCAAATTATGTACGTACGTCATACGTCCGCGTAAACTATATATGGGACAGTGTCCAGCTAAATCACCCTTATGGTACTTTTTCAAAATTTCCAGAACAAGCAATAGAAAAGTAACGCTTGCATTGAAATGTATGGCTAATTATAAATTCAGTGCCTAATAACTTTGTGATGGATAGTCCGATTTAGGATGCGTAAGGACCATTTGATAGAAGCTCATGGGTGTTCAAGGAAAATCCAAAAATTTGAAAACTTGAAAAACTAGCCAGAAGGGTGATTCTGCTGGACACTGTCCCATATACTCAGTCTCGCGCCGGGATTGGATGTATAAATAGCAGCGCGCGTACCTAACAACCAATGGTAATTCCCGCTTGCGTGCCCCTTGCCCACACAAATGCATATAGCACAATCCTTGCCATACCTACATGTACATGTAGGTGTCATATGCACATGTGCGCTTCATGTTTTCAAATGCAGTCACAATTAAAGCATCTCATTCTCATCGTACAGTCCTCCGGAGAACACGTACGTATGTCAGTGGCAACAATAATTCAGTGTGCTGCATGCAGTGTTCGCATTGCGCGGGCATGCTATACAGTGCAGGGTGTCCACCAAAAGAAAGCAACACTTTTAAATCACTATAAGTCCATCAGGATTGAAATTAATTAACTGCTTGATTTCTTTACCATATGTTGCAGTAGTTAGCCAAATACAAATAATCCAATTAGATTGTAAGCAGTTAAGTAATTGTATCAAAATCAAAATATTCAAAGCCCTCTATTAACAAAGTTATTCAAGATTGCGGTTACAGATAACTGATTTTAATAACTACTAATAAGTAATGCAAAATCTGGATAATGCATGAATGGCACTGACTTCAATTTGCAGAGTTCAATTGCTTTTTCAAGTTTGATTTTGTGCTGAGTGCTGAGAGCTTTGAATATAGTTAGCTCACAAGGCCCAGCACTTGAGTTTAACATTAACCTCAAAAAGTGTGAATTGTATGAAGCAGGAGACCTCTCTTCATTCCCCAGTGCAATTCAGACCTCCAACACATATCACCTAGAATTACCAATTGGTGATTCTGAATATTGCAACCAGTTCATTTCTAGAAAGGATCAGGGTGCCTTAGCTCTTCTGTCCACCCTTGAAGAAATTGGCAGTTTAGACCCACAAGTTGCATTGGCTCTGTTGTGCCTCTGCTCTGGTTTTTGCAAGCTGATCCACATTGCTAGAGTCACTCCACCGCACCTTATCTTGAATGCCATGCAGCGCTATGACGCGGATATTCGCCACTCCTTTGCAAACTGCACTGGCGTTGATGTCTGTGATACTGCTTTGAAGCAAGCTAAAATGAGTCTGCGAAGAGGAGGATTGAGAGGCTTCGCTCACTAGTTGATCACTCTTCAGCAGCCTTTATAGCATCCTTTTGCACATCTGGAAGTGTACAAGCTACACCACATTTGGATAAAGTCACCTCTCTGTAAAATAGTTGTGTTGCAGATTGTGACACCTTATCAATTGACACCTCACTAACATAACAGTCCAAACCAAAAAAAACTTCTATTGAAGCATTACAATTTAACTCACTCCTCAGCACAAGTTCCACAGCAGACAGGGCAAGATTATTATCCATCTCCTCCCCTCATGCTTCAGCATGGATCTCTGTAGTTCCATCAATCAGCCTTGATTTGCACTTTGAACCACAAGAGTTTTATACAGCACTTAAATGGTGGCTTGGGGTTAATGGGTTTAGAGGGTAATTTAATGGCTTGCCCTCTTTGTCCAGGTAATTCACTTGACCCTTTGGGGTATCATTGTGTAACCTGAAAGAGAGGTGGCGATGTCACTTTGAGGCATAATGTGTTACATAATGTTCTATTCAATACCTTCCGTAGAGCTGGCTTGTCATCACATCTTGAGGTTGGTAGTGGCTGGGGTCAGGAGAGTTCAAGGACCCGTCCAGCAGATATTCTAGTCACCAATTGGGACAACAGCATCTCAGCTGCCTTCGATGTCACTGTTGCATCTCCGCTCAATTCTAGTACCATTACTGAAGTGGGCATGTACTCAGGTGCTGTGGTAAGAGCAGCTAAGCTCAGAAGCACACTCAAAATGACTCTAAATGTGCTGAACTAAGTTGGAAATGTATTCGGCTGGCGGTAGAGTGTTATGGTGCATGTGGTCCAGAGGCTTTAAAGGCCTTCTCACAAATAACCACTCATTTAGCCATTCGTGGGAATACCTCTAAATCTATGGCATTGACTTACCTCTTTGGTCGCCTCAGTCACTCACTAATTAGAGCTAATGCTCGTGCCATTCTGAGTCGTTCCTACTCCCACCTTGTGCAGCAGGTGGATGAACTTTGTGTGTAATTGTTTGTATTGTGTGTGGTTATATGTACTGTGTGTAATTCAGATTTTGTTTTGAATATTAACTAGTAAAACATCCATCTAATTTCATACTTTTTCAAAATTTAATCAAAGTTATTCTGCAGTTTATAAATCATGCTATTGATTAGAAATTGTCATAGATTATTGTGTAAATTGCAAGCAATTTGATTTTATGTTTTGAACTGTTAAAGATAATCGAATTTTAATAATGCAGTACATTCTCTATGAGAACGTTGGTGAGATATAGGATTTGAAGGCAATGGTGGTGTAAAAAGCAAGGAAACAAGGGTCTGTAATAGTAAGGGAAAATGTCATAGTCCTATATTTAGCCCGTTTGTAGCATATTCTATGTTCATTGCTAAGATCATATGGGTGTTGGGGATCGGAAGCCAAGCAAACACTATCCCGACTTGGACCACGTTTAGTTCTCAGCTAGCTGTGTTGTTTTTAAATCCCTGGGTATCACCTGGCTCTATGGCTAGCTCAACATAACCCTTGTAAGGGCAAATGTTAGAGTTCTGCTAGCAAGGTGTTCAGGCTGTAATGATGGTCCAGGCGATGAATTCTTGATATAGGTTTTCACACTTGTGTATCTTAATGTAACCAGTGTACATGTATACATAATATGGGACGCTTTATGACAAAACCAGGCTTGTGTTTCTTTTCAATAAAACCACTATATAACGGCTTCGATTTCAAGCCCACATATCTTCCGAGCTGAATGACCCATATCCTTCGTATTTTCAGCACTATTGCCATATCGGTTAATATATATTCATTATGAGCAGGTACATCAACAACACTGAAACTGAACCCAGATCATTCTGGGTCAAACTCTTGATTTAGGACAAGCCCCGACTTACCTAAAATGGCTCTTGCATTGGGCTGGATCAGGATAAAACTCAACCTGCCATAAAGATCACGAAGTACGTTATACTTTGGAGAGTTGGTTATGATGGCTTCACGCCTTGCCAAAAAAGAGAAAGCATTACATGCTTCGACACTCTAAGCACCATAAGATTCAACAGCAAGATCCAGCCAAATTCAGTGCATTTAGCATCATTTTCCTCATGCTTCCTCATTTCTGCTGCCCTGGCAGCCACACCCGCAGTAACTCCCGCTTCAGATATAATACTGGGATTTAGTGCGGGAATTACAATAACATCAAATGCCGCTAAGCCTTCAATACCCCAGTTAGTCACTAGGATATCAGCCGGATGAGTTCGGAGCCATCCAAGCCCAAGCCGCCAAGGAGACTGATAGGAAGGCTCGATGGCAAGTGGTATTTATGCCAAAGCATTCTAAGAAACAGTGGTGAACAATGCTATCAAACTGCTTGAGGGTTGCACTTGCCATTGTAGGTGGTGTAGTTCTAGCTATGTAGGAAAGTTTGGAAAAACTTCCACAAAAACGGAGTAGGACAAAAGCAATATGGGAGTCAATGGCTCCTATCTCCTGAAGGTGGGAAAGCAGAACAGAAGCAGTGGAAATCTGCATGGTGATAAATTGTGAACAAAACTCATCATCCTCAATGGGGGAGCCCAATAGCTCAAAGTTTGGAAAATGAGATGAAGGGATACAACTGGGAAATTGGGACAGGTTTCTGGCTCCAAACGATTCACACTTTTTTAGGTTTATATTCAAACCAAGGGACGGTCCTAGCTGCTGAATGATGGTAAGGGCTCTTAGAACTGATTTCAAATGACCTGCCAGAACTCAGTCATCAATGTACCAGCATTGTAGACTAAGCTCTGAGCCTTCTTTGAATGCTGATGCTAATTTCTGGAGAACCAGCGCAAAAAGAAAAAGCCCAAGAGGATCTTCTTGTTGAACTCCCTACTGAGATGACAAAATCCCCATAGCATGCCATAGGGAAGGGTGTTGACTACACCATGCAGCCCAAGGTATGATATCAGGAAAATGTGGTAAGGATCCACTGTATCTACTTTTACACACTATGAGCCTTTTACACTTGTCTTTACCAACGCTTGGTAACCTTCACGGTTAAAAACACATAAAACTGAACGAAGGAGCATCTCTCCATCATGAAAATTGCAGCATATCCGAAGGAGTACTGTTGCTATCGGACTCTGCAGATCGTTGAATTTTACGTTTAAAAATATATTTGATGATCAAAGTCAGAGCAATTTTTCGGTTGTTTCTATATTTAGAAGAGATTCCATTCCATTCAACATTGGCATGGACGAGTGTAAAGGGGCTCATTGTGTGTAAAAATAGAATAAAATACAGAACTGATGTGGCAATAAGTGCTGAAAATACGAAGTATGTGGGTCGTTCAGCTCGGAAGATATGTGGGTTCGAAATTCATGCTGTTTTATAGTGGTTTTATTGAAAAAAGTACAAGCCTGGTTTTGTCATAAAACGTCCCATATGTATGTGTTATACAACACCATCTATGGTGGCAGAGCTATCCTAGAGAGGACAGCTGTTGAGTTGGCATGGACAAGGTTGAGATTCAACCAGCCATAGACATCATGGAGTACAATGGGCTTTGTGGAGGTGGCAAGTCTGGAGGAAATGATGGCAGTGGCTACCTTTGACATAAATACCTGCCCTAGTTCAGAGCATTTAGGGTCATTAGATCTGGTGCTTCCTTGACTCAGTGGCCTGGACAGCAGCTGTGCCCAACACTCCCACTTCGAACAGAGTACTAGAATTTAGCAGTGAGCTGATGGACACAGCTGTTCTGCCCAAGAACCAGTTGGGAAGTTGGACAATCTTGCTGTGGCCTCTACTTAGGTTATTGACAACTTCAACCTTGATCCCTATGTGTGCCTGATGACGAGGATGCCCCTAAAATCCTCAGTAATATGATGGGAGACCATGTATTCTATAAAGAATAAATATATATTATCTCTGATAATACATAGCGAGTGGGGGGGGCCGCTGAGGGGACTATAGCTCCCGCCCTTTTGAAATTGGGGTGGCTGAGGAAACCTAACACACCACGCCCACTTTTTTAATATTAGCCCCTCCGACGCCTAATTATATAACCGGGTCGTTTATTAGACATCTCAATTGTGCTAATAACGATTCTATACAGTAAGCGCTTTTCAGAAATTGTGGAAACTATCCATCTGTGTAATGAAATTCACTGCTTACACAATCAAGTAGTTGAAAGCGGATGTGCTAATTACCTTTAAACTGTGCATCACGTGATATTGTTTACCAAAATGTATTCGGTCTGTTGCGCATTTGTTTTGGCTACTCTCTTTGCCACACCTTCGGGGGTCATACTTCAACCAATAGCCAGATATCCCACGATACTGAATGATACAACAGCTTGCCCCAACATCGACCAAATATTCCAATCTATCACGCAAAGTATAACAAATCAAATCGATCAAAGCGTCTCTGCCAACCTTTCCTGCCTGCTTAACTTGGGCTCCAGTGCTCAGTGTGCGGCTAATTCATGTCACGATATCGCATCGGTGCGGCCTAATTACCCCTCTGGATATTATTGGATTCTCAACTCTACCAACGATGCCATTCGTGTGTACTGCGATCTTGTAAGAGTTTTAAACGGCTCACTAGGATGGATGAGAGTGGTTTACGTGAACATGACTGACCCTGCACAGTCCTGTCCATCCGCTTGGAAGCTCAACACTCCCCCGACAGGCGACCGCTTGTGCGGGAGACCATCATCGTCCAACGCCGGGTGCTTCTCCGTAAACTACTCTGTCGACGGGGTGCTCTACTCCAAGATCTGCGGTTGGATCAGGGGTTATAATTATAACACCAATGACGGCTTCAATCGCTGGAACTGCGCCTCACCATGTCCTTACACATTCATAGACCAGCCGTATGTTGACGGCGTCAGCATCACTCGCAACTCGCCATCGCGACAACACGTCTGGTCGTATGCCTCTGCAAGTGCTGGAGGCGGAGCATGTCCCTGCTACCCTCGTGGTTCGTATGTGAACTCAGTACCTGCGTTCGTGGGGTCCAGCTGGTACTGTCAGGGACAGGTGACCAGCAACTCCACTTACTACTATAACTACCCTTTGTGGACTGGAGCGGCTGCGTGCGCAGGCTATACCCAAGCTCCTTGCTGCAGGAGTCCCGACCTGCCGTGGTTCTGTACTATTATGCCGACGCAGGTCCGTGATAATCTGGAAGTGCGCATCTGTTCTGACCAAGCTCAAAGTGATGAGGACACACGTCTGCAGAATGTGGAGTTGTACGTTTTTTGAAGTCGTTCCAAATTCAGTATTTACATATATATGGCTGTGCAATATTGCAATTTGAAACTATTACTGATACTGATTAATTCAATTGTGAACTGTAGCAACTTAAAGAGCAGCAAAATTCAAACAGCTACCTGTTTCAACTATATATGCATATGTCATGACACATACCCCGCCCACACTTATCATGGGGATTGATGAGCTGATGACTGTTTGTGGATGTAGGCATTAGGGCTGTTGAGCTATCAGATGTAGGCATTAGGGTTGTTGAGCTCTCCAAACTATCAGATGTAGGCATTAGAGCTGTTGAGCTCTCCAAACTATCAGATGTAGGCATTAGGGCTGTTGAGCTCTCCAAACTATCAGATGTAGGCATTAGGGTTGTTGAGCTCTCCAAACTATCAGATGTAGGCATTAGGGCTGTTGAGGTCTCCAAACTATCAGATGTAGGCATTAGGGCTGTTGAGCTCTCCAAACTATCAGATGTAGGCATTAGGGTTGTTGAGCTCTCCAAACTATCAGATGCAGGCATTAGAGCTGTTGAGCTCTCCAAACTATCAGATGTAGGCATTAGGGTTGTTGAGCTCACCAAACTATCAGATGTAGGCATTAGGGCTGTTGAGCCCTCCAAACTATCAGATGTAGGCATTAGGGTTGTTGAGCTCTCCAAACTATCAGATGTAGGCATTAGGGCTGTTGAGCTCTCCAAACTATCAGATGTAGGCATTAGGGCTGTTGAGCTCTCCAAACTATCAGATGTAGGCATTAGGGCTGTTGAGCTCTCCAAACTATCAGATGTAGGCATTAGGGCTGTTGAGCTCTCCAAACTATCAGATGTAGGCATTAGGGCTGTTGAGCTCTCCAAACTATCAGATGTAGGCATTAGGGTTGTTGAGCTCTCCAAACTATCAGATGTAGGCATTAGGGCTGTTGAGCCCTCCAAACTATCAGATGTAGGCATTAGAGCTGTTGAGCTCTCCAAACTATCAGAAACAACAACTACAATTGCATGAGACATTAAAGTAATTTAATTAAAGCGATCCACTTGCTCATTAAATTTACAGAGCAATTCTTGATTTTGGAGGGCTCTTGCTTGACGTTTTAATAAAATTTCCAGATGTGTGTGTATGTGTGTGTGTTTGTGTGTGCGTGTGTGCGTGTGTGTGTGTGTGTGTGTGTGTGTGTGTGTGTGTGTGTGTGTTTACTGTCTGCGGGGGATCGAGGCTATTCCTCCACTGTATAATTGGGACAGTGTTCAGCAAAATCACCCTTCTGGATAGTTTTTCAAGTTTTCAAATTTTTTGATTTTCCGTGAACTCCAAAGAGCTTCTATCAAATCGTCCTTACGCATCCTAAATTGATCATAACGTTATTAGGCACTGAATTTATAATTAGCCATACATTTCAATGCAAGCGTTACTTTCTTTTGCTTGTCCCTTTGAAAAAGTATTACAAGAGTGATTCTGCTGGACACTGTTCCAATTTTATGCACTTAAAGGATCTAAATGTCACTAAATATATAGGATACAAAATAAGCTAGTGTAACTGAAAATAGGGGGAGCTATTGTATGAGTTGTATGAGTCAAGAGGCCTTTTCATTTCGATGCATGCATGTATTATTTACTGATTCTGTACTATCAAGTCCTGGCTTTGGTCCTGAATATGACTATGCTCGTAATACTAAGATGAGGTACTGGAGGTGAGTGTGACCAGACTAGGCTCTTGCAGGTCAGATTTGTCTTTTGCCATATATTGCCCATGAACTGTATTTGCTATTCCATAAACATGGATGTGATGTAAGAGATGAGATACAAAACCATCGTCAATGTTTTTGACTCATGTCCTAAAATTTATCTTGAAGGACAAAGCCATTTCCTGGAATTATCAGTGGGGGGTAAAAACACATTAGCAATTGTTTTCCAAACCTGTTATAATGCAATAACATGTTTTGAGGCTTGTCACAGGTAAGTAAACTTTTTTTCTAAATTTGTCCCTCCCATCTACCCATGCTAAAGCATTATTAGTTTAGGGGAAATCCCATCTAAAACACTATCTCAAAACAAGTCTGGAAATTTCTGAGTCCGGGTTATGACGAACAGGAGGCCCCGGGCCCTTTAATGGCCGGGCCTGGGGAATTTTGCATCCCACCCCACCCCCCCCCCACCCCCCCCCCCCCACCTCTCGTAGGTGCTGGGTTTGGTCTTCTCGAATGTGGGCCAAGTGGAAACCTGAAAATCCAAAGCCAGGACACTCTCCGTGGTGATTCTACACGCATATGCACAACACGAAATGACCAGAACAACCGCATAACTTATTGGTTACGCTCTCACCGCACGCCTTATAGCTCGGAAGTTATGTATATGTCTATTTCTTTTTAGACAGAAGCCTTGTTTTCTTGCTTTTTACGTCCATTCCTGTATATATTCTCGCAGAGAATGTTTTTATTACTGAGCATTGTGTACTAGATACTGAACAGTACTACAGTGTGTGTTTGAATTTGTATTTGTGCGCATTACACACAAAGTAGTGTGGACTGAATATTTGTGCATTTGGACTTAATAGCATTGTTGCTCGGCAATTTGATTAGTTAATTGGAGGCATATTTACGACTTCAATCCTTAATAACCACGTCCCAACCGGCCTTTAGGCAACACCCCCGAACCGTTAATGAATTGTTTCTTCACGGCTAGGTCGTTCCGAGCTTGAGGACTTCTAGAATTTTGAAATTTAGAAAAGAAGAAAAAATTAGGTCCCTTTCGCGACCCAATAAAACAACTGAAGTTCTAAGTGCATCGTGGATCAAGTTCGGTCAACGGTATACGTACGCACACATACAGATGACACAGAAATCATGAGCCTGTTGGTTGGGTCAATGCAAACTCCTTCCTGCGCACGATCTCAAAATTCTGTAGCGTTGAGAAAAAGTGTACGGCGTGTCTGAGCTCTATAGTTTAGCGTTTGTATCCGGATAATCCGAATTTTTTTCGGACAATCTAGGTTTTTTTTTTTTTCAGACAGCATGCAGTTTGTACTACGAAAGTCTTTGATTGAAGTAATAAAAACATTCTCATGGTCGGATACAGGGAGGGGGAGGGGTTTAGGAGGTTGCAACCCTCCCTTTCATAAAAGGTCCCTCCCCCGGCCTTTTCCTCTAGCGCATGGGTAATGATAATTATCTATTATGCAAATATAACATATAAAACAATAGCTTCTTGGGCTCCGCCGGTCTAGATCCAGCTTGCAGCGCTCCCCCATACTTCCTAGCTGTAGTGTGACACTCCCTCTACCTCATACCAACCCCATGCAGGCCCCCCCTTTTCAAAATATTCTATCCGCCCCAGATTCTCTACGAGTAAGTTGGTGGTACATAGTGTAAAAAGCGAGGAAACAAGGCTTATGACTGAAAAAAGAAAAATGAAATAGGTCGATACTAGCATGCTGTTATATGGTACTAATACATAATTTCCGAGTTAAGGTGTGCTATTAATTTCCATGTAGCATCGTAGTGAATGATTCGTGTGGCTCAGTGGGATATCTTTGGTGCATGGTACAAGTTAGTTAGAGAGGCCGACTTTATGCATTGCGTTCTCTTCAGGCACAATGTATGTATGCATCAGTCCATTCACTCAAATTGGGATAGGTATCTGCCTATGGTAAGATGCTGTTGGTGCTTTATTGAGCTGTTATCACTTCACTTGTGCACGGAGACCATGTCACGTGCACAGAATGCACATACATACATGTACTTCATGTGTGTATCATGCGCATGCATGCTTAATATGTAGGGGGGTTTACATGCATGGCGGGTTGTTGCAGCATACTTATGCCCCTTTTGTTGTCCGGGTGTTACATGTACAGCTGCTGGCAAGCTGCCTTACGTGCAGCCAGTTATCATGGACATAGAGAATACCATACCTATAGAAGACAAACGGTATGCATGCACACAGTTTATTACATGTAAACTGTATTTTATTATTTAAAAATAATAATTTCTGGAATGATCAACAGGTGCTGCGAGCATTTGTAGTAAAAACTAATCCCGGCCTACGCTGGCAACATTATTAAAGTCCTGGACAGCATCGAGGAAGTATATGTTTATGTAGCATGTGTTTTAATTATACTCATAGCAAACCAATCACCACAATTCGGTAAAATATGTCAGCTATGTATGATGAGAAAACAAAACTTATATAGCGTAACGTGAAGTCAAAAAATTGGGGGTACTAAAAAAAAATTTATTCAGTTTGACAATATTTCAGTACCGCGTCCAAATTTAAAAATCATATTTTGATTCTACACGTAATGATATCTAAAAATACCGAAAATCTCGTTTTTTGCTTAAAAACTGTCCATAAGATTTTCAAGACAAGTTTTTAAAAGTTTTTGCCTCATTACTGGAGCCACCATATTCATCACCCACTTACCTTGTGTAAGCAAAACAACGCGCTGAAGTAACCATAGTTTACTTAACAGCTGTAATTGGTAAGAGCGTTGCTCAAAAATCTCATCGATAAGCCCTTTTCTTTGTTACTACTGCGGCGTTTTTATGTAAATGGCAAGTGTTTTCAATGAATATAATTAGCTGCTAATTGTGAAATAATGTTTATAGTTATAATTCAGTGATGCATATTATTACTTTATTTTATTTGTTATTCAGTGTAACTGTGTTAAGTTATATTAGTCTGTATATAGCAGCTGATAATAATAATGATTTTGTGCTCTAAATTTTAAAGGGTGCATTCAACTCACTGAATTTTTTGTTAAAACGAGTTGGGCTAGTGAAACCAATATAAGGAACGTTCTTATCGGACCCCAAAGGCACCTTTAAAATAAAAAAAATGGCACATTACTTTTACTTCCTCGATGCTGTCCCGGACTATAGTTAATTTCTTTGCATTATTTAATTATGCATGTGCAATCCTCTGATGCTATTATAATGTATGCATGCATAACTTAATATATCCTATGAACAAAATTGTAAATTCCAGGTACGTATAATAGGGTGTTAGATTCCAGTGGCAGATAGAACATAGTGCATACGCGTTTAATTGTTTCAGATTCTCTCTTTGATGCTGGCTCTTTTCAGTGTAAGAGCGAATACCGAAATCCCATTCGTTCCATGCATGTATAACTGCTCGTGACGTCAAATAATACAGTAAATTTTTAATGGTTGCTATGTACGCATCTTATTGCTATTTTGTAATTGATTGCCGCACGCGTTGCTATTGTCTAAATTGGTTAGACACTCAACCTTAATTATATTCATACGAAAAGAAGCACGAAACAAAAAATTAATTAAAAAAAAACAATGCTTATTAACATAGATATTACTCTGATATCTATGTTATTAGTTGCTTGATTCCGAGTCCGACAAGGGGCGGTGCCCTGAAACAGCATTGCCGGAGCCATTTATAGTAAATTTGCATGGTATTTTATAACTAAAATTATAAAGCTGAGCTCAGCAATTGTATTTCGGGAGCAGTGCAACCGTATACATCAATGGCTGAGTCTTTTGATTTCGTTGTAGTGAACGGTCAAACTAACAAGCATTTGATTTCTTTCGTGAAAGAAATACTTGACAATTTCATTTCCCCGATCTATGGGCCTCAAGAAAAGGCTTTAGCATCAATCCTAACAGCAGCTGATCGCCGCTGTGAAGTACTTCTAGCAACGTCATCTCCAGCAACTCCCGTACCCTTGGGCCTTGTGGTGTATAAACTTCAACCAACTGACGAGTATTCAGATTTTGAAGTAACTAACAGTGTTGAAATCAAAACCCTCTGCCTAGCCGACCCTTCCAAAACAAGCGGGAAGGGATACGGATCCGCTCTGCTGAAACAAGTGCTCTTATATGCTAACTCAGTTGCTGCGAGTAGTACGCACGTAACGATCTCCGATATCAAACCTGATTCTCGCCTCTTCTTTGAAAAGAGAGGGTTCAAAGAGTTAAGTACGCTGCCTAATCCTCACTGCAATGACCCGGAGAGGCTCTATTCTCTGACGCTCTCAACAGCAAAGAATGGCACTGTACCACGAAATTAGTTCACGATGTTTGCTGCGCCTCTGAGTGAAGTTATTGCTTCTTGTAGAACATTTATACTGACCAATTATATGGTATATAGTATATAGCCTCATGCAGCTCCGTTAATAATATAGAATTTTATATGTCCTTGCATATAATACTTCTGATTCAGTGAAGTTCTCTTGCAGTTTTTAGCCGGCCTCGTTATATGGATGCACGGCCGTTTTGCATTATTCAGTTTCCATATGCATCCTTTGCATGAGTTTATATTCTTTCCCTCTTTACACAAGGTCAAATGGATATGACGACTTGACGAGATTTTGGATAAAGCAAAAAACCGCAGCACTCATGCATGCAGAATGTGAAATATACTATGCATGCATGCAGGCGCGTGCGTGATGCGGCATAGCCTCTTCCACCTGCAAGCAATGGACTATAATGCCCGGACGAGATGCATGGCATGCGCCTGCAATACATGAATACTCTTATTTAAGTAAATCGGCCCGGATGGTTTATTGTACAGCAAAGCACTCGATTTTCATAGCATGCCATACGAATCAATTAAATGTAAGGCTAAGTGAGCATCAAAGTAATTTATGCTATGCAGCGCCCTGAGCGCTAGCTAGACTTAATGAGGACCTCGTAATACAATATTCATTCACGGAGCTAGCGTTTTAAGGTGTAGACGACACTTCGAGATTCTAAATGCCAACCAGACACACATGTTATACGTACTGCCAAGAGTGCCTGGCATATATCCTAATTTGATGGCACGCACGTAATGTGAATTGCCAAGACACCGTGCTGGCGCTCCTTATCGGCGTAGCCTGGAAACGACCTATACAGCCGAACGGCGTCATCTAAGGGACGGTGGGCGTAGTCAGGTAAACACTTCCCCACACTGGTTGACTGCAGCATATCGTGAAACCTAAAGTTGGGCATGGGGGAGAGGGGGGAATAGTAAAACAAAGGTACTGCATGTATTAGTTATTATATGCATACATGCATGCATGCATGAGCTAGTGCTTCGAAAACTTACGACTTAAAAGAGTCAACCTTTGTGACTTGAACCGTAACTGAATTCGGCCCGCCAAAGAATACAACTTCATCACCAGCGCGAAACCGAGCGGGTAAACCAGTGTTGATGCGTCCTTCTACGGTCTTTTTTCCCTCTTTGATCCATTGCAAGTATGGTTGTCTAAGAGGAAGTCTCCAAGGCTTCTTGCGTCCAAAGCATTGGTTGGATTCTTCCTGGCGTAAGCGTTTTGGCCAGTAGTCACGTGTTGCGGCCGTGTCTCTCTCTACCATGCAGGGGGAGTAAATTAGAAAGCATCTCTTAGACTATAAAATACCTGAATCATCTGCTCGTTGACGCTTTCGGGACAGTGAATCACCTGATCTCGATACAGCTCCAGGGGCCTCTGCGAGTTTAAATATTTACATAAGTCGTACATATTTCGGCGGCGGCGGTCTATAGTACCTGGTTCATCTTCTCGGAGCTTGTGTGGAAATGAATCACCCGACACATCCTTGCCAATTTCTAAACAAGCATATATATAAACAAGTATACAACGTAAACGTACATGAGACACATGCAGGAATCCCCAGCCGCGCGGCATATAGTGCCGATATACTGACCTGAGTCTTCTCTTCGGTTCTTTCGTGGGGGCGAATCTCTAGGTGGAACCGTGTTAACCTCTGGCGAAAGAGAACGTGTAAATTAATAACGAATGCATGCTTGCTCTCGCAGGTACCTGAATGATGTACTTTATTGTGTATCTCTTTGTCATTCCCCGAGAGCCTCAGAGCATAAAGTTTGTCTGGGGCTTCGTCGTGAGATGAAGGCAGGAAGCCTAAGTCTTTAAACTTTTTGTCCAGGAAAAAGGTAGAGAGGTCTGATTTGATGTCGGGGACAATGGTGTGGACGCCGCTCGACGCAATGGAGCGAGCATAGTTGACCACACGGGACAACATGAATGATCTGTACCCTTTTCCCCTTGTCTTCGAAGGGTCGGCTAGATAAAGGGCTTTGATTTCCACACTATTCGTTAGGCCAAGTCTTGAATACTCGTCCGTTGGTTTGAGTTTATAGACGACAAAACCGAGGGGTACGGGAGCAGCCGGAGATGACGCTGTTGCTAGAAATACTTCACAACGCCAATCGTCTGAGTCCAGAACTGAGTCAGTGGCTTTCTCATCTGAACGTTGGCTAAATGCATCTTTGACGAATGATATCACATGGCTTTCGCTATGCTTGTTCACTGTTAAGAAATGAAGATTTCCAGCCATTATACATCCACATGAAATTTAACAAAGCAAAAATCACTTGTCGCTAAGTTTTTTTAAATTAACATTTAAAAATAGAACGGTCCATAAACGGGTTTGCATGACTTTGTGGGCGCGGTGAATAAATCTGATTACACTTACTGAATGGGATTACCCGAAGTTAATTTTTTATTGCTATATTTCAGCACTAAAACTAGAACAGTTGAAGTCGATTCTTCTCTATCGCCGTGCTTGCGCTTCCGGTACGGGTGACAATTAAGGGCCACAACATCATGGAGGCCATTGAGAAGGTTCTATCGAAGGTAACTTTAAGCGATGTCGAAGCTGCACCGCCAGTGCAGTTGACGAAGAGAGTTACCAATGCTCACATTGATGACATCCATGGCCTCCAATTGCTGGATACGAGCGTGTTCGGAGACGAGAAATCGACTCGCTTTCTGTCGGGGTCCAAGGACGGGAAAGTCAAAATATGGAATGTTGATGGGAAAATGGAGTGGGAAATGCCTTGCTCGGAGAAATCTGAAGGTGATTACAGCAGATGGATTACAGCTCTCTCGAGCTGTGGAAAAAAGTTTCAAGCCGGAACACGCAATGGAGTTCTCCACTCCTGGATAAAGTCAGCGCGTTCTGCTGATTCTGACATTGCGTTTCAAGAGGTTGGTAGTTTCAAAATCCCTCCTCTAGTAGTAGGTGAGTTTTGTGCATGTATGCACCTATATAATATATGGATCGTGGCAGCGAAAAGGGACCTATTTTCAAATTATTTCATTTGCTATGAGACACATATGTCCTCTACAACTTCTTTCTTACGCACTGGAAATTAGTCTATCCATCATGGAGTTACAGTGGCCAGAATTTTTAATTACGCGTAATTATAATTGCATGCATACATGTGTCAACTTTGGAAAATTTTTGTAATATGCACTATATAGGTTTCGCTGCCACGATCCCATATATAGCTCACTCGCATGGCCTAGTTTTTACAGAATATTCTGCTCCTCGCATGCATGCATGTACAGGCGGAAGAAAGGCGGTTGCCAAGGAGAGAAATCAATCTCGAATCAACTGTATTTTCCCCGTGTCCAAGCTGCGCCCTGATGACGACGTGCAATTAGGAAACATGATCTTCATCGGCCAACCCCGCGGTCTCTCGATCTTTAACACCGCAACATCTAAAGTTGAAACTTCATATATTTTGCACGCTAATGACTGGGTATACTGCATAGTTCCATTGATGAAAGATCCAGCTGATCCTCTGCTGTTTGCTATCGTCGTCGGCTCAGCGTTGGAAACTTACTTGTTTGATGCAGACAGGAGAACTCTATCTAAACGGTCCGAGATTTGGAATTGTCACTCTGTGCCCTCTGAAACAAGGGATAGGTTTATTCGTCCACATATTGCAAGTCTTGTAAAAGTCTGCAGCGAGTCTTCGCTTCTCGTTGGAGGATGTTTCGATGGATGTGTTCGATGTTTTGATGTAGTTAAAAAATGCTGCACTTCAGAACTAACGGGTCACACTGGACGTGTCTGGGATGTTTTGTCATTATCTGCCTCGACTGTGATATCCGGAGCTGATGATAAAACAGTTCGTCTGTGGGATATTCGTTGTCGTGACAGATGCAACTTGATCTGGAAATCGGACCAACTGGTGGGCCGAGCATCTAGCCTGCTACAGATATCAGAATGCTGTGTCGTGTGCGGATCTTGTGCCGACAAACCGCAGTCAAGTCGTGATAAAGGTTGCCTGTATTTCTTCGATATTCGATATGGAAAGTAGATTGATCGCCGTATATATATATATATATATAATTATAATAGTTGATGCTAGCTATAGTGTTATTAAATTACCCGACAATGCCTCTCAAATTAACCATTGGATACCACCTATGAATATACAATAACCTCCCTTGCCCTTGCCACTATATTCACATGTACAACTGAAGTGCTTCTTACAAACGTCAGTGGTTCTCTTCTATAACGAACAAGATTCGTTAAGCGATCGAAATGCGTGGATTCAGCTACCATCACCATACACAACACGGTAGGTACTACCAGCATGAAGAAATCGTGTCCCTGTCGATTCGGTCAAACTCGTTGGGTGCCACTCATTGTGTGGCCATTTAAAGCTCACAACCTATAACAGTACGACAGAGCCATGAGATATAGTGCACGTTGTATCAGCTAGGCTAGGGGAGAGGCGTGGTCGAGTTAAAGCCACATGCAGTGCAGCTAGGCTGGAACACATGTAACCCTTCCTTATTGTTGGGATTTGCGTTCTGCAGGCACATATATTTTAAACGCCCACCGTTTTTCATTTCATCTGCATGGCTGGCACACACACCCATGAACCACCCCATGAACCAACACACACACATACACACGTTTCATGTCACACCTATACACACTCTTTCCACCACAAGACACTATTCTTTTCCCTTGCTGCACACCCTGTAAATTGTTATGCTGTGTGCTAAATAGATTCACTCATAAGCTTTGTCCATTTGAACTTTTTTTTCTTTGTCTTTTGGTTACCGATGTCTTTGGCACTTGTGGTAGATGAGCAAGGGCTTCCGTCAGACGATCCAAATTCTGCAGGTATCCAAAAACTGAGTACACATGCATACATGTATCATAATAGTAATTGTACTCGTTCATTCATGCTCCAAATAAAAATTAATGATATACAATATATAAATGGTACTGGATACACTATATAAATTACATGCTACTTGTGGTGCCCAATGCAGAGGCAGCATTGCCGTGCTGTAGTGCAATGGACACTCTCTGGAGAAGGAATGGGAGGGACTGGTGATCATGTGTCATGCTCTGCTGACGCCTGCTGATATTTGTGAGCAAACTGAGAGCATCTGGGCCCAAGGGCAGCTGAGGTCTCATCAGGGCCAAGGGCACCTGAGGTCTCAATGGCAATTGGTATAAAACAGTGGGACTTGGACAGCAGGGCGTATTTCTCCTTCTTCCTGGCTTCAGCAACTGTGGCTACAGCTCTAGCTTCCCTTGTGGCATCAGATATGTATGAGGCTGCAAAGGTGTTCACACAAGTAAAGTCCCAAACAAGACACTGGCCAGACTTCCATGGGGCAATGGAACAACCATCAGGCCGCTTGCCATCTGATCTCCATAGGCCGATGGGCTCTAGTATTGATGGTACATTTATTGCTGCTAGTGACCTATGTATGATGGCATTGATAGTAGCATGCCTAGAAAAACGACCATGGCTTTTAATGTAGCTGAGCCCGTGAGTAGCAGGGGCATCAACATGACCTCCACAGTGGTGGCAGATGTGGGGTTGACAGAGTGGTGTACCCAGACAGAGACCAACAGCTATCCTGGTTGTGTGATCATCCATTCGCAGGCTTAGGGGAAGAGACAGGAAGGGCATGAAACCAGGTCCCAGACTCTTTAGTGGCTGCTGCCAGTAACCTGGCATGAGCCCTGCAGTCAGAAGCACCCTGTAGGAGCTGATCATATGTCTCTTCCACGTGAGTAAGGTCTCATGCCTTTTGTCTGGAAGATGAAGGGAGACAGGAGGTGAGGCAGAAAGTGCAAGCTGAGAAGCTCTACGAACCCCAATACCACCAAAACAGACTGGCAGAGTGGCCTGGGACCAAGCTGACTCGCAAGAAAAATCGATATTCAGAACCTCAGCCAGAGTGCTGCGCAATTCAGCATCATAAACCACCAAGCACGGAGATGTGAAACAAGGAGCTGTCCTGAGGATGTACAAAATCTTAGGGATGGCAAATGGGTAGCGGAGCAGAATCAAGGCATCCTGGCTGCTCAGGAGACTCAGGCAAGATTTCATTTTCCTGAGAGCTTCCACTTTATCAAGCAACACTTTATCAACAGACGAACCAATTGGTGAGCCCAGCAAAGTAGCAGTGTTAGGCCTGACTCTTCAAAGGTCAGGTGCCAGGTGCAAAAGAGCAAGGCCAGCTTGATCTGCACAGATGAGTTCTGATTTGTGATGGCTAAGCTCCAGACCAACAGCAGCAGCTTCTCTTTCAATCATCTTAAAATCATCACATACATCTGCGTCATTGACAACTAAGGTTGCATCATCGAGGTAGAATATACAAAACTCAGAACATAACATCTGTGTCAAGGGAAAGATAACAAAGCAGAACAACAGAGGACCAAGAGGGTCACCTTGTTGTACCCCTTTTGCAGAGCTGATGATGGTGTCATAAAAATAGAGGGAAGAAGAGGCTGAATAGCATGAGTAGATAAAGGAGAACAGCTCTCTGGGGTGTGTAGCTTAGCAACTTCAAGCATTTTATCCCTCCTTGTGCTGTTAAATGCATTCTTGAAGTCTAGCTTGAGGATGACATGATCTGGATGAATAATAATTATAAGACCAATAGCCCCAAATGTCAAGAGCTAAGGTGGGCTTGTACATCCTTGGCAGTTGAAACATATGGCAACTGGGGTGTGTATGTACGAATCATAAATACTGGTGTTTATAGGTTGTTAAAAATAAATAAATAATAATAATATCTGTAGGACTTAACTGTATAATAATAAGTATAATGTATAATTTCATGTATTCATGTGCACGTTTTTGACTTTCAATTCGATAATTATATGAAATTAAAAAATTAAAATAAAACTTGACCCTTTGGGGTATCATTGTGTAACCTGCAAGAGAGGTGGTGATGTCACTTTGAGGCATAATGCGTTACGTAGTGTGCTTTTCAATACCTTCCGTAGAGCTGGCTTGTCATCACATCTTGAGGTTGATAGTGGCTGGGGTCAGGAGAGTTCAAGGACCCGTCCAGCAGACATTCTAGTCACCAATTGGGACAACAGCATGTCAGCAGCCTTCGATGTCACTGTTGCATCTCCGCTCAATTCTAGTACCATTATGGAAGCGGGCATGTACTCAGGTGCTGTGGCAAGAGCAGCTGAGCTCAGAAAGCACACTCAAAATGACTCTAAATGTGCTGAACTAAGTTGGAAATGTATTCCACTAGCAGTAGAGTGTTATGGTGCATGGGGTCCAGAGGCTTTAAAGGCCTTCTCACAAGTAGCCATTCGTTTAGCCATTCGTTTAGCCATTCGTGGGAATACCTCTAAATCTATGGCATTAACTGACCTCATTGGTCGCCTCAGTCACTCACTAATTAGAGCTAATGCGTGTGCCATTCTGAGTCGTTCCTACTCCCACCTTGTGCAGCAGGTGCATGAACTTTGTGTGTAAATAAATATTAATAATAATAATAATGTGTTTGTGTCACCCTGAAGGAAAAGCTGCAGATTTCTTTCACCCCTTGCAGTTATGGAGTTGCCTGTCAGGCACATGCTGAGAAGATCATACATCAGGTTAGACATTGTATTGAGGAGCACTGGATGGATGAAGACTTCGTGTGTTTCAAGGTGGACATGAAGAATGCTTTTAACTTAGTCTCAAGACAATCTATCCTTGAAGAATGTGCCACTTTCTACCCAGAGTTACTGCCTTGGGTCTCTTATTGCTGTGGGTCTCACTTTGCATCCACTTTGTAAAATTACTTCAGAATGTGGAGTGCAGCAGGGTGATTCCCTGGGCCCTTTGCTGTTTTCTTTAGCCCTCCACAAGTTGGTATATAGAATTGATGCAGATGATGGTTGCTTTGACTTACTGTTACAGGCCTGGTACCTTGATGATGGGATCCTTGCAGGTAGTCGTCCTGCAGTGCTCTGAGCTGTGCATCTGATAGAGGAGTTGGGCGCTGCTCTGGGCATCCATATCAGTCTAACCAAGTGTGAACTTTTTGGCAGGATGGGCAACACTTCCTTCCACCCTTCGGTGAGATGCTCACTCTGGCCTAACCTTGACATCCTTGGATACCAATAGGTGACTATTTGCATTGCACTCGCCTAATTGAGGAGAAAATCTCCCAAGCTAAGGTGTTGCTATCAGCTTTGGTAGACGTTGCTGCAGCTGATCTTCATGTGGCAACTTCTCTCCTTTGTATTTGTGGCAGTTTTTGCAAACTAGTTCACTTAGCTAGAACCACTCCTCCTAGCCTTTCTTTTGATTCCCTGCAGTTCTTTGATGAACAGGTAAGACTTTGTTTTTCTTCCTGCTTGGCAGTTTGTATTCCTGATGTTCATTGGCAGCAAGCACAACTTAGCCTCAGTTTTGGAGGTCTAGTTTTTTTTCTCTTTCTCACCACTGTTGTGCGGTGTTCATCTCTTCTTTATCTCTTTCAGGTATAGGGAATACTAGCAATAAGCATTTGGTAAATGCCATTTCTAGGTTCAACAGCCTGTATCCCCTGGTGATGTCATCACAGTAGATGCTATTTTATCCTCTCCTCCTTCCCAGCAGGCCTTGTCTAAGAAGTTGGACAGTCATCTTTCAACTCAATTTTGATGACTTCCTCCCCTGCTAACAAGGCTCGTCTTCTTTCCTCTTTTGCTCCTTATGCTTGCTCTTGGCTGCTGGTTGTTCCTTCGGTTGGCCTTGGATTGCATCTTGACTCCCCAGAGTTCCATACTGCGTGAAGTGGTGGCTTGGCTTGAATACTTCTGCCAGATCCTCTTGTCCTTTCTGTCCGACATTGCTTTGGACCCACTTGGCCACCATGCAGTTTCATGCAGACATGGAGGTGATGTGGTCATCAGACACAACTGCCTGCGAAACATCGTTGCCAATTTGTGCTGTCGTGCTCGCCTGTCTGTATGAGTTGAAGTTGGTAGAGGTATCTTGGGTTCTCACAATTATTCTCGGCCAGCTGATGTGCTTGTTGATGGATGGGATAGGGCTAAGCCAGATGCTAGATTGTGTGAATGTGTTGACGGACGAAATGAACTCAGCCAAGTCAACTTACGGATTGTCATCATCAGAGGGTCACTAAGGATGTGAGTAACAAGTTAATGTGAAGACTTGCTTTCCCTAATGTGTCATAACATAGGCTGAAGAGCAGCATAGGCGGCAGCAAGAGGAGATGAATGGAAGTAAAATAAGACTTTCAGTTTCCTTCAGTGCTCCCTTATGAGAGCATTAATACTACATGTAGGCGGCAAGGGATAGAGCTGTGAAAGAAGCAATTAGAACAGCAAGCTGATGACGCTGATGGGATAAAGAAACTTCGGGCATCTGCGCAACCTATACGCAATGTATCACCCGTTGCAGACAAGGAGTAGGCTCTTCGTCTGAGGCGTTGAACAACATTACGAGAGCCCGTGCTTCAGCTGCTGTTAGGGGCACGGAGCGCGGCAGTCACCTCTGGTCCTTCACTAATCGCCACTACCCGAAACAAGCCATGTATCATCCGATGAATGTGTGTGCATGTATCATCAAATCATAAATGGTTCTCCACTCAGTATATTTCACAGTTGATTTGCCGACTAAATCATTTAGTAAATCATGTATTGATTTGTTGTATGGTTTATGATTGATTTCTCAGTTGATTTGCTGATCAATCGAATCTGTTTCGGCACATGATTCTTGGATGGGTTATCCCAAACTGTATATGAAGAATGCTGAGTACCTTCCGATTGCAGCTGTAGACTTTAGATCAACTGAAGGAAGGAAGTGAAGGCTAGATGAAGATATCTTCAAAGTTCCTCGAAGACAACTAGTGAAGTAAAAATAGGTGGTTAACGAAGGCACCGACTTGGACATTTAAAGCACTCCGGCACTTTCATGCTCATATTTGATCTCTCGAAATTGCAGCATGCAGGTATGCGGTAGAATACTAACATCTTTATCATGTCCAGAACGCTTGGAACACCCATTAACAATGCACAACACCATAGACAATGAATACTTCCTGTACACCTGACGATTGATTCATTACTACTGGTTTTTTTTTTCATGCAATGACAAATGAAAACGCTCGACATACATATACACGAATTGCATGAATTGGAAACGAGAAAGATTACGGATTTCATGCGTGTCTTGGTTTCTGTAAACTCCTTGTGCGGGATGTTATTCGGAGTAGTGCTAATAAAAGATGAAGGGTTACATCATTTATAGTGATGTTTATAATGCTGGGCCTTTCTTTCTGGGCAGTCCCATAAGAAATTTACGTGGTATCAGTGATCTCACAATAGATGGAACTGCAACAGAAATGACTGCTCGCAGATGTTAAGCCAACTAAACAAGTCTAGGATCATTAAATAATCTCTAATTAATGGATTACCGACGTTTCGTGACCGCCACACGGGGAAGGTGAAAACAGTGCACCAAAGTGTTTGGCATTTTGCACATGTGCTCAACAGGACTACTCAGCTCCACCCACTTCATTCATACGTATCCGTATCCACACACTGTAGTTTAAAGCATGTAAATGTGTATATTCTTTGCAACAATCCTATGATGCTGATAATAAAGTTACTCTTCAGAGGGGTAATCTAAATGATCAAGCCACAAGTGCATACACAGACATACATGTACACAATTAGACGATATCCTTACAGGAATACCGGATACTTGCTAACTTGAATTCAGAGTACACAAAATAGACGACCTTGTCGCAATGGTCGCACAGCTGCACCATGCAGCGACCCAGTGGTACATATACTTCCAGCACCCTGGGACATTTGTGCACTGTCAGGGTAGAAGGCTGAACCCCCGTCACACCCTCCACCTCCACTTTCAGCCAATGTCAGCTGGCCCTCAGTGCTATATCCAGCCACACCCTTTCACTCCATCAAATACAACCTGTGCAACAAATTGTTTTAATGCAAACTGCTCAGTGTGCTCAGTATGCTTGAAGCAGATGTATTGTAATGACTGGTCAAACTACCGCTGCATATTTTAATTAATTATATCGTATTGCACATACACACACACGTTCACACACGCGCGCACACACACATGTATACAGAAACAAATGGTGCCATAAACACAACTAAATTGGTGCCGGCTGATCATGCATGTAACGCAGGCATCATCATTGCTTGGTTGTAAGGAGTGGAATCAAAGCCTAAACCACTCCTCCACTTTAATTCATAATAGATCACAGCCTTGACACCTAAATTTTGCCTGAACATACACATGCATGTCTCAGTACACGGTCTGTCCCACTTGGCTCTTCGCTACACATTTTTGCTTCTCTGCAAAATCGGAAGACTATTATATACTTAGCACTATTAATTGCCATGATAAACTTCCCTATAAGGATCACATCAATGAAACTAAAGTTTTTATATACATGTGTAACTATTTGGTCGTGTCACATCAATACGACAAAATGTGTAACCATATCAGAGACAATGAATTGTGTTTTGAAACACAACGTGGCATTTAGAACCTCGCACCTCTACGTTCATATAGAGAAATGACTATACATCGGCGGTCATCTTGCATTTTATTTCAAATTAAATGACCCATGCAATTTTCATTCCAGCAATGCTACTGATACAAAAATCAAGACAAACGATACTGCTTTAATAACTACAATTTTTTTTAACTTTGAGCACTTTAAACTCCTTTTCTGATCATGTTTACCAACAGCACCTCAGCCCCACCCCATCCAACGAGAGGTACGCATCAATTAGCACTTATAAACGCGTTGAGTTCGTATAATTTTGTGGGTACGAGACAGGAAAGGACTATGTCATTCAACTTCTGTGGAGGATGCATGGAAGCGAATTTAAAATTAGTGGGTAAAAGTTTATAAGCACACAATAGTTTTTTGATGTGTTTCTCTCGGGAGCGGACAACAAATCGAAATATTGTGATGAGAAACTCATCTCATCCTAGAAATGATGGCCCAAAAATTCAATGGAAGCGAACCTAAAAGCCTAAAAGCTGGTGACTTATGTAAAATGTGCTGTACTAATAATCTCTAGCTCTGTAGGCAAGCTGGAGTGTGCTTGGTATTGAATCTGGTTGCTTGGTAAAAGATTTACGGAATATGTGGTGATCCCACTGCGATTCCTGATTCCGTTGACGCTCATTTCTCCATATATTTATACCGTTAGTCGGAGTTGTGAAAATAAAGGAACGCCAAGTGTTCATAATTAACTATTTTATAATTACATCATACCGGTAGGTTGGGCTACTGTGTTCGGAGCTCTCGACTGGGTCTACTTGGCTCTAACTGTCGCGTCTTTATATTGCTCCGAAGCTCAATATTTGATACTTTGTTTACGTGATCTTAACTTCAGTCTGACCTTCGATTATTCATAGTGCGGTTTACATGAAATGTGGTCCATGTAGGGGGGGGGGGGGGGGGGGGGGGGGGTCTATACTACCCCCCTCCCCTCCCTTTTTTTTTAAAATCGTTGTAAACAGGAAAATGTCTGTGCCAGCTATCGATTCGCTCGATGTTGCGTTTGTAAGTGCACAAGTTGGCATTGCCAACGCTGTCTCCATGACAAAGAGCAAGATGGAAAACGGAACAGCATCCAGTTGTTACAGACTTACCATCAGCACGTCCGATGGAAGTTGCCATAGCGTTATTGCTAAGTGTCCATCTGAAAACCCTCAAACTCGTCAAATTGTGCGTGGTGCTCATATGTACGAGAGAGAAGTGTCTTTTTATAGCTATTTCGCGTCGTCTATACCTATCAGGACTCCGAAGTGTTACTTTGCGCAGCGTGATGAGGACGATACTTTTCTTTTACTCCTAGAAGACCTCAGTCCATCGGCGGTCGTCGATCAGTTTGCCAGCATCTCCTTGGAGGTGGCAAAGGCTGGCCTACGCGCACTTGCAGGGCTTCATGGATATACTTGCACGAAGAGCGATATCCTTCAATCGCCGCTACTTCACCTAGGAGGCGAGGAAGAGAAAATTCGGGAGTTTGAATTGGTAAGCACTTTGTTTGATCTGTTCCCTGATCGTATGGGCAATCAGACAGACGAACCAACGCTCAGAACAGTGATGGCAATAAAAGAACATCTCCACATGCTGAGCAAATTCTCCCCCACAAAGCCATGTCTCATCCATCGAGATTTCCGCACTGACAACCTGCTCATCGACGCATGTGATGGCAAGGTGCCATTTGCTATGGTCGACTGGCAGTTGCTCACTGTGGGCAGTCCAATGTATGACGTAGCGTACTTCCTCGTCACCAGTCTCACCAAGGAAGACTGTGAGAAGTACGAAAACGATTTGATTGAGTTCTACATTGAGCGTCTTCGTGATTATGGCGTGGAATATCCCCGGGAAATCGCTCGCCACGAATTCGCAATCAGCACGTTGGGGCCCGTTATATCATCGGTGGTGACTGCAGTAACCGTGGAATTGAACGAACGAACAACCCGCCTCCTCCATATGATTATTGAAAAGGGCGTCGCGGCTATTACACGCTGGGATGCGCTCATTGAACTGAAGCGGAAATCCTAGATTGACGTGCATGCATGTGTGCATGCTGATGGTGTGCGTGGATTACAATATAGAAGGATTACAACATAGATATGGAGCGTTTTCATTTCGTGAGCAGTTATATTATGAATGGATGTCATTTTTATTAAACCGCCATGTTGTTGCTGCATGCACAATTGAATATAATCGAATAAGCTCGGTGGAATGCCTAGCCTATATTAACTCTTTGAACGCCAAGTGCATATATGATGACATTAATCTGCCTCACCATTCATGCATGGTGTGGATCATAATCACCTTGATTACCATTGAAGATGATACAAGTGCAATACTGACCATTGTAAGTAACCTCATTGTCATAAAAATATTTGAACATATTTGGGCCCGGTGTAAGCACATTTTGTGTGTCCAAATTGTAACTTGCTGGTACCTTTTGTTGCAACAACCCATAATACGAGTTAGCAAAAGGTGGAGGAGTGACATACTACACTGATCTGGGATACACATTCTTGTTCTTAGAGTACATAAAGTGATGCATTAGTGAAGTGAAGTGAGGTCATCCGAATAATGGGGTTCTTTAGGTAGTGCGAGAAGACTTCGTACATGCATGTACTTAAATGGTTAGCAGCATGCAAGCATACGCATGCATCATCGAGTTGTGACTTGTCAACGCATTCTTGCAAGCATTCTTGCAAGCATTCTTGCAAGCATTCATGCATGAATGGTGTAACGTTTGTGTGTGCATGCATGCATAAACGAACTTGGCGTTCAAAGAGTTAAAGACGTTTGATTACCCAGCAAATAAAATCTTACAGGATCGTGCACGATTGTTAGCACGATTTTCATACCGCGCTATATCGTTATGCCGATTAACATATCCGGTTGTGTTATTCAATGTACGACATCTCACAAAGTCTAACGAAAATATGTATTTAGATCGTCTAGCATCCTTATACGATTCTCACATACGAATTTTTTTTTTTTTAAAACCCGGTTGCGTGTATACGCATTAACTTACGGCTTTTACATTTTCCCTCAAATTTTGGCCATTTTCACCCACTTTACTCATGGATACGGTACATTAATATATAATATTTGGTACAATTATACTGATCTGAGCTGGTCCGGGCAAATATAAGTTTGACCTAGTTTGTATCCCAATGGCAATGGTGTCTTGAAGTAATCCCTGACCAAATTTGAGGCGCGCAATTCCTGTCTCGAAATATGAGAGATGGACTATGATAAGATGTGTTGTCTGATTTGCTATGTAAAATCACATAGAACTTGAAATATCAATTTTAAAATTGATTCTACACGCGTTTTAATGATGTATGGAATCGTCCGTCGATTTCGCCCACAAAGATTTGATTTGCACAGATCGTATAAGATTTCATGTGATTTGGGATGATTGTGCATGATTAAAAATCATTCCAAAATCAGACGCATTATCTAATAAATCACGCATAAAATCATTATGAGATTCCGCGCCGCGTTTTTTCCCTGTGGGCGCCCCCCCCCCCCCCCCCCCCCCCCCCATGTAGTCAGAAACTTCATTTCGATCCTCCATACATGTATTAGGACGTCCGGCATTACCCATCCACAACAAATAGATTATAAGCTTTCGAGTGACTTATGTGCTTTTAAACTGCTGGGAGGTTATAAAACTTGTCTGTAGTACGAAATAAGACACTATATAAATCATGCACTAGCGTCTACAGCAGACACTATTTTGAGCGGTTACCTTGAAGGAACATTTTGCGCAAAACGGCAAACTATTGATTATAGTATTCTTCGTCTCATATCGCTTTCAAGCGTCCGCATGAAGACTTTCCATAAGCTGTTTATTGACGCGTATATATGCAACCGGGTTTAAAAAAAAAAAATTGTATGTGAGAATCGTATAAGGATGCTAGACGATCTAAATACATACTTCTGATTTTCGTTAGACTTCGTGAGATGTCGTACATTGAATAACATAACCGGATATGTTAATCGGCATAACGATATAGCACGGTATGTGCTAACAATCCTTTAAGATCTTGCACAATCTTTTAAATTTTATTTAAACGTCTTTAATAGGCATTCCACCGAGCTTAATCGATTATATTCAATTGTGCATGCAGCAACAACATGGCGGTTTAATAAAAATGACATCCCGAGATGAAAACGCTCTATATTCTATGTTGTAATCCTTCTATACTGTAATCCACGCACACCATCAGCATGTACGCATGCATGCACTGCCGATCTACGATTTCCGCTTCAGTTCAACGAGCGCATCCCAGCGTGTAATAGCCGCGACGCCCTTTTCAATCATCATATGGAAGAGGCGGGTTGTTCGTTCATTCAATTCCACGGTCACTGCAGCCACCACCGATGTTACAACGGGCCCCAGCGTGCTGATTGCGAATTCGTGGCGAGCGATTTCCCGGGGATATTCCACGCCATAATCACGAAGACATTCAATGTAGAACTCAATCAAATCGTTTTCGTACTTCTCACAGTCTTCCTTGGTGAGACTGGTGACGAGGAAGTACGCTACGTCATACATTGGACTGCCCACAGTGAGCAACTGCCAGTCGACCGTAGCTAATGGCACCTTGCCATCACATGCGTCGATGAGCAGGTTGTCAGTGCGGAAATCTCGATGGATGAGACATGGCTTTGTGGGGGAGAATTTGCGCAGCAGGTGAAAATGTTCTTTTATTGACATCACTGTTCTGAGCGTTGGTTCGTCTGTCTGATTGCCCATACGATCAGGGAACAGATCAAACAAAGTGCTTACCAATTCAAACTCCCGAATTTTCTCTTCCTCGCCTCCTAGGTGAAGTAGCGGCGATTGAAGGATATCGCTCTTCGTAAAAGTATATCCATGAAGCCCTGCAAGTGCGCGTAGGCCAGCCTTTGCCACCTCCAAGGAGATGCTGGCAAACTGATCGACGACCGCCGATGGACTGAGGTCTTCTAGGAGTAGAAGAAAAGTATCGTCCTCATCACGCTGCGCAAAGTAACACTTCGGAGTCCTGATAGGTATAGACGACGCGAAATAGCTATAAAAAGACACTTCTCTCTCGTACATATGAGCACCACGCATAATTTGACGGGTTTGAGGGCTTTCCGATGGACACTTAGCAATAACGCTATGGCAACTTCCATCGGACGTGCTGATGGTAAGTCTGTAACAACTGGATGCTGTTCCGTTTTCCATCTTGCTCTTTGTCATGGAGACAGCGTTGGCAATGCCAACTTGTGCACTTACAAACGCAACATCGAGCGAATCGATAGCTGGCACAGACATTTTCCTGTTTACAACGATTTTTTTTTTTTATCGGAGGGGAGGGGGGTAGTATAGACACCCCCCCCCCCCCCCCCCCCTGCAACATGGACCACATTCCATGTAAACCGCACTATGAATAATCGAAGGTCAGACTGCTAGAGAGAAGGTGCTTATCACATGTCTGCACGCCTATAAATCAAGATCATCACGTAAGCAAAGTATTAAACATTGAGCATAAAACTGCTTCGGAGCAATATATAGACCCAGTCGAGAGCTCCGAACACAGTAGCCAAACCTACCGGTATGATGTAATTATAACATGGTTAATTATGAACACTTGGCGTTCCTTTATTTTCATAACTCCGACTAACAGTATAAACATATGGAGAAATGAGCAGTCAACGGAATCAGGAATCGCAGTGGGATCACCACATATTCCGTAAATCTTTTACCAAGCAATCAGATTCAATACCAAGCAACCAGATTTTCCCAGCTTGCTTCCAGAGAGATTATTAGTACAGCACATTTTACGTAAGCCACCAGCTTTTAGGCTTTTAGGTTCGCTTCCATTGAATTGTTGGACCATTATTTCTAGGATGAGATGAGTTTCTCATCACAATATTTCACGGTCTATTATGTCAAAACCTTAAAGATTTTTGTCCGTTCCCGAGAGAAGCACATCAAAAAACTATTGTGTACTTATAAACTTTTACCCACTAATTTTAAAACTCTTCCATGCATCCTCCACAGAAGTTGAATGACATAGTCCTTTCCTGTCTCGTACCCACAAAATTACGCGTTTATAAGTGCTAATTGATGCGTACCTCTCGTCGGATGGGTTGGGGCTGAGGTGCTGTTGGTAAACATGACCAGAAAAGGAGTTTAAAGTGCTCAAAGTTAAAAAAATTGTAGTTATTAAAGCAGTATCGTTTGTTTTGATTTTTGTATAACATTGCTTGATTTTAACGCAATGAAAATTGCAATTCGAATTCAAAGTATTTTAAGGTCATTTAGAATTCAATTTGAAGAAAATGCAAGATGACCGCCGATGTATAGTCATTTCTCCATATGAACGTAGAGCTGCGAGGTTGTTCTAAATGCCACGTAGTGTTTCCAAACACAATTGCCATCTCTTTCATTATATTGTCTCTGATATGGTTATACATTTTGTCGTACTGATGTGACACGACCAAATAGTTACACATGTACATAAAAACTTTAGTTTCTTTGTTCAACTTCGCTTATGTGATCCTTATAGGGAAGTCAGTTTTATCATGGCAATAGTGCTAAGTATGTTTCATTGTTGCTAGTATCTGTACCACAAGTCCTCAAGGTGCTGATTGCGGATTTGTTCTGATCTTCAATTTCATTATTTAATCCACCTAAAATTGGCACGGAGTATATAAGTAAGATTCAGTTCACCACCGAATATTATTAATCTTGCGAATTAGTATTAATTTTTATGACTCAGTATACAGTGTTGATGTTTTTGCTTTAATTTGTGGATATCTATATCTAATAATGATAATTATTGTAAATCCATTAATGAACAAAGTTCTTTTTTTTAATAATGTGTATTAATAAATAAATAAACAAGGAATACATACATAGAATAATTAAGTAAGTATAGAATCCATAATACCAGAGAAGAAATGAAATAAATAACTTTTTGGATAGAACAACATAGCTGAAGGCTTTGTCGACCACCAATAATTATGATAGCGGCATCTCCCTCTTTGATTTCACATGATGACATGCATTTTAAAAATTACTATCATGCGCATAATTGAAAATTAATTCCAGTGCGGATTTTACACATGCGTGTGAAATGACATGCAGCTTCATTTTAAGTGCATTAGTAACATTAAACACAGAAGGCTAACCATTAGCGATGTTCTTATCTTTCTTTATGCTTGGTATGCAGTCCGCATGTAGAATGTAACTGCTTTCATAGTTCACATCCGATGCCAGTATTTCCTCATATATAGCCTCCCCCCCTTGTTCTTGTTCTGCATGAGCGGCCGCATGAAAGGGAAAGTGTGCTGATGGGATGTCGGTAGATTCGCGTGGTGTAAGCAGAGCACTCCTGCGTGAGAAATGGTGTCGCTCAAGAAGGATCGAGTTTTACCACGACCTACTTGGTTATTGAATCACGCTGGTTACTGCGAATGACGCTAGCACTGTAATTATCTCCAGCCCTGCGTGGATCAGTAAAGCATTCAGATGTGTGTACATTGACATGCGTACGTGCATGATGCCATACTCTCACCGCCGTCTCCACACGACCAATCCCACTGGTATGGCAACCACCACCAGACTAATCAGTGAGACCACTCCAACAGTCCCTGTTATTGCGATAATTAAGAGCCGCTGCAGTTGTTCTGCGGAAAGATGGTATAAGTAAGTCTGTTTGACCCCATGCATGCACTAGTTTATATTTTCTATACTGATATACTTGCCATATTGTGGGGAGGTACTTGCAGTGGTGACAGGAACTACAATGCTTAATGGTGGTGTGGAAAGATTCGGTCTGAAGCATATGTCTGCGACCAATGCCAAGCCACTTCCTGACAAAACGTTGCAGGTAAAATTGTCACTGTTGGATATAAATGGGCACAAGGGCATGACCACTCCACACGTGATAGCAGTTTGCTCCAAAATTCTGAATGAATGATAGTGGATGAGAACATGAATGCCAAAGCATTTTGTTTATGAGGGTTAAGCATTCGCAACTTACACTTTCAGAATAGGAAAACCGTGGCTATTGAATCTGAGTGGATCTTGAATAATTTGGCTTAAAACGTTAAAACTAAGGTTTCTGCAGCGGTACAACAAGCGTCATCAAATCGCAGCACACCACGCACACACTGCTAAAAATAAAGAGTATGATTTAATCTATTGAAGATTAAACAACGATCTAAAACGATTTAATTAGATCGTTGTTTAATCTTCAATAGATTAAATCATACTCTTTATTTTTAGCAGTGCATGTATGCGCGGGCGCATTTACACATACACACACGCACGCACACACACACCACACGGGCACGCACGCACACACACACACACACACACACACACACACACACACACACACACACACACATGCAAATGCACACACAAGTTACAAATCTTTACTCACAATGAACCTATAGAAGGTCCAATAGTGTCTAGGATGCTGAAATTAAACACCTGAATATTGCTTGAAGAAAAGTCTCTTTGCCGTGCATGAAAACAGTTTAAGTTCAGTATTTAACTCCTTTGAATCACAATCTGGCCACTTACAGCATGCGCAGCGATGATAAGTTAAATGCTCCCGTATGGATGGTAGATATGTTATTGCCATGTAATACACTTATTTCGAAAAAACCGATGAGCACGTGAATTAGGCATGCAAGCTCAAAATTGAAAACTTACAGCGTCTGGAGTTTAGGTGTCAACATTCCGCTGAACTGGTTGTACGGTATTGTCGCGATTGAGTTTCTAGCAAGGTCACTAAGAGCAGGGGTGACGAATTTTATATTTAGGCGTAAATAATTCCAGTATACGTGTTAAAATGCATCTGTATATTGGCATATAACGCGTGCGAAAAGATAACAATTCGGTCGCGATGTATAAACTATTATACTCACATGGTTGTTAGGCGTGGGAGGACGAAAGCTCTCGGGTGGATAGTTGTTATTAAGTTACTGCTCAAAAGTCTGCGGCCATGTACAGTGCCAGGTTATGACATCACCGGCCGTATCATAGATTCCCGGCCCCACTCACAGGGTAAGCAAATATGGAAAGCTGCTTTCTGTGAAGTCGCTTTCTCTGATCCCGACGATCTCGTTGTCGGACAAGTCGCTGATATCGAGAGTTACGTTAGTAACTCTCATATAGGATTTGACCCCGATTATGAATGTCATTAAAAAAACGCGACCCGCTTCTAACAAGACTCCCGACGAGCGGATGGCTTACCTTGTTATCGTCGTCGTACAAGAAGGCAACAACAAGCAGTTTCGTGTTTGTTTGATGTCACAAAACCGCGTGGTTGTAGAGAACAAAACAATTTTCAAAACTCGTACCCAGTCTCACGTATTTCTCGTTCTTCTTGTTCTTGTTCTTGTTCTTGACCACGCATAACTCGGGATAGGAACACTTTTAAGAAATGAAAATTGCACCGATGGCTTCAGAATTCGTTGGCATTATCGCTTCTGTGGTCAAAACGTCTCGAGGCTACATGACATATATCGGTGGTTGTGTTAGCAAATCACGTATAGTTAAGCTTACTGCACTGACAAGACTCGGATAGGTCCTACTTCGCTCTTTATACCATTATACGAAGTACTAGCAGTATACATCTTGTAATCAAATGTGTATGGTCTGGGCACTACACGTAGTGGTAATTAACTGTGGCGGTTATAATAACGTGCACGTGCGTACTATTAGAATCATACTTGTTATTCGATCGTTGTAAGTTTGACGCTCTTTAATTTGTAACTTAGTGAAGTAGTTTTTTTTTTTCAAAATGCCTTCACGTGCAAGGTACAGATCCTGAAAAAAGACAGCGATATTGCCATAGTCCTGAACGTGCATCTCGCTCGGCGAAAAGAGTTAAGGTCACTCAAAGGTATGTCGTACCTTTACAACCTCCCTCTCATATCAAGATGGATTACTTAACATGCTGTACGGCTCATAATCGGGTATGAATAAAAATCAATGAAACAAGTAAATAAAAAACATTCTCTATGAGAAAGTTGGTGGCATATAGGATTTGAAGGCAATGGTGGTGTAAAAAGGAAGGAAACAAGGGTCTAATAATAAGGGAAAATGGAATAGTCCTATATTTAGCATATTTCTATATGTAGGATATAGTATGTTGTTCGTGTGCTAAATATAGGACTATTCCATTTTCCCTTATTATTAGACCCTTGTTTCCTTCCTTTTTACACCACCATTGCCTTCAAATCCTATATGCCACCAACTTTCTCATAGAGAATGTTTTTTATTTACTTGTTGAAGATGTCATAGCAAGCACACACGTTATTTGTACATCTAACTTCACAGCGTCGCTTACATAACTTGAACGTTGCCAAATGACCCAACAAAAGTTGGAACATTTTTGAGCCCAATGCGATTTAACCGCCTGGAAGATAAATACATGTAATCAAAACTAAAGAGTAAGCGTATTTCAGTGTACTCACAGCACTTGAGCCGTATACCCAGTGGCGTAACAAATCACGCTTGAAAAATTTGAACACGTACAAACACTCTGGCAGATTATTGGAAGTGGTGAAGAGGGCTTTGCTAAAATCATAATACCAGCAAGTAACAGGCTAAAGGGGTGGCTGGCTAGCCGCAACATGACTAGTCACAGTGCGAAATGGCAATAAGCAATTATGCGCATGCGCATTCGTTGATAATTAACACCACTCCGACGTGAGAATTTAACATGGGAGACTATGCGTCACGTATCAGGACCTACGGTAGTAGGTCCTGTGTAGGATTGGCTCCGTGGGCGTGGTTTTCGATCGAGTGTATATAGTTACAACGCTTGCAACTCGATCGCGTTTATAAATGAATGGTTTTTTGATAGCATTGAAATGTTGGTTATCATGCAATTTGAATAGATTGGGTTACACTTGATCCTAGGTAAGGTAGTTAATAAGCGCTTTCCAAATGATGCGCACATTGTAGGCTTTTTGCACATGCTTGACATACTACCGTAAAACTGTTGCAACACGGGCTTACGGGGGTAAAAAAATAATCCTACATAAATCGTATCCTTCAGCTGGGTCGGCAAATTCATCACATGGAACATTTTTAAATACTTTAAATTTGGTTTAAATTTTGTCTTTTTCTAATGTTCCACATGGATAGAGTTCATTCTTACATTTAAAAAATCATTATTCACTGCACCAAAAACGCTTCTTTTTTGAAGTATAAGTTACTAATGACAAACTGATTCATCATCCTAATGACCGTCTCAAACTGAACCCAAGAAGAGGTAGTATTGTCCCTCTACTGCCACATAGAGCCTTTATGTTTCACCTGTTGTTATGGCTCTGGTTCTCTTGCAACTCTGTGAGGAATGCGCTGCAGCTGGACTGCACACACTGGGTAGTCATTGGCACATGTGCGATAATACACTTAATGAAATTCAAAACTAAAATTCTCAACTTTGCAGATCTGATGTCACAATATCACTTCAAATTTCAACAGCATCCTTGAATATACACTAAATGCAAGGTCAACGAATATACACAAAATGCAAGGTCAACGCAACATACACTCCACCATGAGTGGCTAACTAGGACCCACAAGGACCCACATACCTAAAGCAGGCCTCCCAGCCCAATGCATATGAATCCCAATAAAATATAAAGCTGCAGTATGCACAACTAAACCATCCTGAATACATAACATTTGATCAGCCCCCTTCAATTTGATTATGGTAGACAAGAGATCTCTTTAAGAATTCCCCAAAGCCCAGGATTTAAAAATAGTATGCACAACTAAACCATCCTGAATACATAACATTTGATCAGCCCCCTTCAATTTGATTATGGTAGACAAGAGATCTCTTTAAGAATTCCCCAAAGCCCAGGATTTAAAAATTGTAAGAATCACTCAGTTCCAGGCAATTTCTCACACTCTTCTACATACTTGAAATCACAGCAAATAGACTTGTTTGCACAGAATAAAATCAAAATGATTGATGAATAAATGTGACTGATGGAGTACATATAAGCTATTCACAATACGAAACGTGAAGCAGCTGAGATGAAAGAATCAAGGCAGACCAAGTATAAAATCCCCGGAGACTGTTATTCCCCATCTTCAAACCCTTCACTCTCAGTAATCAGAGCTCTTTCTAGGATAACTCGTCCTTCCTGTAAAAATATAAGAGTTAGGAACAAAGGCAACTTAGGTATAACTGGATAACTACAAGCCTCACAAAATCAACTCTAATAGCTTATTCAATGATGCCAACTGCATTGTGTACATTGTAAAATTAATTGCTGTGTTATAATTAATAGTTATGCTAATGTATGTTTATATGCTATATTAAAGTTCTGAACCTTATAAATTCATTAATGCATACGTCATCACACAGAATGTTCCCCATTCCAAAAATACCATTCATCAATCTTATCAATGTCGATACTATCACTTTTAAAATGTGTCTTGTCTAGACAATTGTTCTGTCCTACATGGCTTAACGTAAAAATCAAGCAACAGCTGCTTCTTCACCATAATATTGTCCCACGATCAAGAAAATTAATAAAAATCAGTTGATTATAAAGTAATTAAAATTTGTTAAATGTCCATTAATGTGCTGTTGAATTTTAATTCAAGTCACAAGATTAGATAATCCATCATTTCAAGCAACTATAGATCTAGTAATCACAACAAGATTTGAAATACTGGTTTTCATTCCCGCATACTGCAACAGTGGAAACTATTTCTATGACAAAGTCAATATGCAGCACAAAAAATGTTTATGCAGCTATAGACTCCAGATGTTCAATCACTAGTAACATAAGTCTAGTACTGCCACTAGCCCACCAACAGTATACATATCTCAACTCCTCCAATCAATCCACTGAATCAACCAAACAGGGTGTCACTAAACTAGTGGCAACATGCCTACCTTATATCTCTGGGACTCTTCTGTTGCGAACTCCTGGATATGTTACAGAGGGGAAGGAAAGAAAAAGCTCTCATGCATTCCCAAACAGTAAGGCAAACTCACATAAATCCACCCAAGTCTTGTACCACAGCATTTGCAAGAAACGTCGCGCACAATGTGTCTTCCCGTGAGCTGTGAAAACATGAGGCACATCATGGGATAGGGGCAGCTGGTACATGTATAGTACATACCATAATGCGATACTCGAGCTCACTAAAACTCAGATTCACACTGGAGAGGAGTGGGTATACAGAGAGGAGGAGAGGTTATACAGAGAGGAGGAGAGGTTATACAGAGAGAAGGAGGGAGTATACAGAGAGGAGGAGAGGGTATACAGAGAGGAGGAGAGGTTATACAGAGAGAAGGAGGGAGTATACAGAGAGGGAGAGGTTATACGGAGAGGAGGAGAGGTATACAGAGGAGAAAGGAGTATAAAGAGAGGAGGGAGTATAGAGAGGAGGAGAGGGTATACAGAGAGGAGAGAGTATACAGAGAGGAGAGGAGGAGAGTATACAGAGAGGAGTAGAGAGTATACAGAGAGGAGGAGAGGGTATACAGAAAGGAGGAAAGGTATACAGAGAGGAGAGGAGGTATACAAAGAGGAGGAGAAGATATACAGAGAGGAGGAGAGGGTATACAGAGAGGAGTAGAGGGATCCTTGGGGGAACAATGCAAATCGTGAATGAGGTGTAGGAATAATACAGTGGTGATGAGGATGATGAAAGTGTTGTGATGGTGAAGTTTATAATGGAGATAATGGCATGGGTAATGAAGTAGGGTGATGAGGGTGATTGGGGTGATGGGAGGATAATCAGGGTGATAGGTGTGGTAGTGGTGAGGGTGATGATAGAGGGTGGTTGAAGGGGAGGTGATGGAGTGAAACGTGATGTAAAGGGTGGTGATAGATACTGGTGAGTGACGGATACACTACATGTAAACACGGAGTAGATGACCACAAAGGAACAGATAGGACAATAAGTCCAATGAACAAAAGACAGGTCAGATATTAATGACAGCTTTTATAAAAACGGGGTCACACGTTACAACAGTCACCCGAAGCAACCGTACCGTAACCTCCACTTACACTTTGTTGAAAAGGAAGGCCCTCCCAGTAGCTCCTGTGAAGCGCTACACCAGCAATTGTCGGTGGATTGGAGGTACGGTATTATTGCGACATGAACAAAGATTAAAGGTCTTTTATCAGTGGCACACCCACAATCTTCCAAAATGCTCACCGTGGAGACAAGTTCCGCACGGTTGGTTAAAGGGGTGTCACAGTGGGCACACGAGTAAATTCTAAGGCCCCCGGGATGGCGTAGGAAAACTCGCCCCATTGCCAGACAACGGGAGTCGTAAACAAACCACGTCCGGAGATGTAATGAACCGCGGGATACGGCAGTAGAGTCAGAAGCGCAAATGAGCTCGCAAAACAAGCGAAAATTAAAAACAAAAACAAAAAAAGGGGGTGGCCACTACTTTCGGAAACTGCTTCACAGTGGGTGAGACGTACTGCCTACAATACTTATTATTGTTATTCCGTAAAGGCATACTGACGGTTATTTGGATATGCGCACGTGGACGACTTCTTTTTTTTTTTCTTTCTTTTACGACGTAATGCACAAGCTGTGCCTGCCGAAAACCAAATTCCCGCTGCGAATCAACCCATCAGTCCACGAACCTGCAGTCCAGAAGGCTGCAGACTTCGACGGCCTCTACCGCTGGCAGCAGGAGCGCAGCGACGCTCGCGGGACGTTCACCCTCCACGATGGTCCGCCGTACGCGAACGGGGAGCCCCACATCGGCCACGCCCTCAACAAGGTGCTGAAGGACATTGTCGTCCGCTACAAGGTCATGAAAGGTTACCGCGTGAACCACAGGCCGGGATGGGACTGCCACGGTCTCCCCATCGAACTCAAGGCATGCAAGGACCTCAACCTCAGGGACGCTTCCCCTCTGGACATAAGACGAACAGCGGCGCGCTACGCGCGGGAGACTATCAAGCTGCAAAAGGAAGCCTTCAAACGATGGGGCGTTCTCGCCGACTGGGACAACCCCTACATCACCATGGCACCCGATTACGAAGCCAACCAAATCCACGTGTTCCACGAGATGTTCAAGAGAGGTTGCATCTATCGCGGCTTTAAGCCGGTTTACTGGTCCCCATCCTCGGGCACAGCCTTAGCGGAGGCCGAGCTGGAATACAAGACCCACACCAGCAGGGCTATCTACGTCAAATTCCCCCTGGTGGGACCCCCGCCTCATTCCACCACCTCCGCCTGGTCGGACCAAGTCAGCGCGCTCGTGTGGACGACCACCCCGTGGACCCTGCTCACAAACAGGGCCATATGCTACCACCCGTCCCACGAGTACTGCTTGGTCAGATGGAAGCGCCGCGATGGCACCCAGGAGGTCCTGCTGGTCGGAGCAGAGTGTGTGGCCCGCCTGCGCACGGCCCTCGGCGAGGGAGAACTGGCCATCATTTCCACGGTGCCCGGAACCAGTTTGGCCGGCCTTGAGTACGTCAGCCCCCTCCACCACCACCACCACCACCACCACCAACATCACGATGGGGGTGGTGGGGGTGGGAAGGTGCCTCGACCCTTCCTCCCCGGGGGTCACGTCGTCGCGTCCGAGGGCACGGGCCTCGTCCACACCTCCCCGGCTCACGGCTTTGAGGACTACGCCGTGGGGGTGTCCCACGGGCTCGACCTTGAGTGCCTCGTGGACGGCGAGGGGAGGTACGCCGCAAAGGTGGGCGGGGCCTACGCGGGACTGCACGTCCTCGGGGCCGGGACGGACGCCGTCGTCTCGGCGCTGAAGGAGAGCGGCCACCTCGTCTCCGAGGAGGCCCACTCACACCGCTACCCTTACGACTGGAGGACAAAGAAACCTGTCATCATCCGCTCCACGGACCAGTGGTTCGCAAGCGTCGTCGCCCTGAAGGAGGGTGCCCGGTCTGCTCTCGCCGGCGTGGAGATGTACCCTCGCACCTCCGCCAACCGCATGATGGCCATGCTGGACGCCAGGGACGACTGGTGCATCTCGCGCCAGCGCGTTTGGGGGGTGCCCATCCCCGTCTTCTACCACGGGGAGACGGGGGCCCCCCTGCTGACCGACGAGAGCATCGGACACGTGGAGGCTCTCGTGCGGGCGCACGGCTCAGGCTGCTGGTGGGAACTCCCCCTCGACGAGCTCCTCCCACCTTCCATGAGCGGGCGGGCCGGGCAGTACGTGAAGGGTTCGGACACGATGGACGTGTGGTTCGACAGCGGGTCGTCGTGGGCGACCGTGCTCGGGGACACGGGGCACGTCGCGGACATGTACCTGGAGGGATCGGACCAGCACAGGGGTTGGTTCCAGTCCTCCCTCCTCACCAGCGTGGCGGCCCGTGGGGGCGTGGCCCCTTACCGGCGGGTGGTCACCCACGGCTTCGTCCTGGACGGCCAAGGGGTCAAGATGTCCAAGTCACTGGGGAACGTGATCAGCCCCGCTGACGTGATAGAGACCAAGAAGCTCGGGACGGACGTCCTGCGCCTGTGGGTGGCGTCCAGCGACTTCACCTCCGACGTTTCTGTGAGCGACCACATCCTGCAGCAGACTAGCGAGGTCCTCCAGAAGGTCAGGAACACGTGTCGGTTCATGCTGGGGAACCTAGGGGACTACGACCACGGGAGACACTCTGTTCCCTACTCGGAGCTCTCCCTGCTGGACCGCTACGCTCTGCACTTGCTATCCAGGTACTGCTCAGAGACCCACGCTGCGTACGAATCGCTGAATTTCTCTAAGGTCTACCACATGCTTGTCAGGCTGGTTCCTGTGGACCTGTCAGCTTTCTACTTTGATGTCATCAAGGACCGCCTCTACTGTGAGGCAGAAGGGAGCAGGGTTAGGAGGTCTACGCAGTCTGCTCTCCACCACGTGCTGGGGTACCTGACCAGATCCGTTGCCCCTATCGCCCCCCACCTGGCCGAAGAGATCGCACAACATTATCCCTTTGAGAATGGTACGTTTGTCTAGGGGAAATTGTGTGTGTGTGTGTGTGTGTGTGTGTGTGTGTGTGTGTGTGTGTGTGTGTGTGTGTGTGCGAGTGCGAGTGTGTGTGCAAGTGTGTGTGTGGGTGTGTGCGTGCGTGAGTGTGTGTGTGTGTGTGGGGGGGGGGGGGGGGGCTGGTCCCAGAGAGCATGGTGAAGGATCAAAATAGTCCTACGCAATGCTAACTATAATTCTGAATTTGCTACAACCTGCCCCTTTTGCAGAGTGCAGTGTGTTGTGATGCGTGTGGTGTATGTATGTATGTGTGTGTGTGTGTGTCTGTATTTATGTATGCATGCATGTATGTATGTCTGTATGTATGTATGCATGCATGCATGCATGCATGTATGTATGTATGTATGTCTGTATGCATGCATGTTTGTATGTATGTCTGTATGTATGTATGTATGCATGCATGTATGTATGTATGCATGTATGTATGTATGTGTGTGTGTGTGTGTGTGTGTATGTACAAGCTTTTTAATGGCCTGGTATTCTCCTTTCCCCTTCCTGTGGGTTTCACATATTGCTATTTCCCCCTCAAAAGGGAGCGTGTTCAAGGCTCGCTGGGATGACTGTCCCGGGGAGTGGCATCGACCAGACATAGCCGAAGAGCTTGGCCTCATCCGAAGCGTGCGCGACATCACAAACAAGGCGTTGGACCTAGCCAGGAGCGACAAAGTCCTCCGGAGCTCTCTCGAAGCACGGGCCTTACTGCAGACCACCTCCAAAGACGTCTCCAGCACCCTGAGGACTCACCTGAGACATGACGAGGCAACCAACGAGTTTGCACTGAGCGATTTGCTGCTTGTGTCGCAGGTTGGTGTTGATGGAGTGGGAGGGGATTGTGGTGAGGTGGATGGCTACAGCGCTGAAGGCCAGCTGGCATTGGTCGGAGGTGAAGGGGTTGGAGTGCGTGCAGTGGTTAGGCATTCTACTCTGTGCAAATGTCCACGGTGCTGGAAGTATACCTGTGGATCACAGGAGCAGCTGTGCGATCGTTGCGCCAAGGTTGTTTCATTACTCTGAATTCAACTCTATTGACAATCCAGGGATTCTGTTTCCTATGACATTCTGGGCATGCTCTCTTGGCTTGGCAATTTAGATCACCTTTATGATCAGCACAATAGTTCAAAGTATATACCTGCATACTTCCTGTTATTATGGAGTTTATTGTTGATTTTTAAAGCACAGCGATTAATTTAAAAACTGCAGTGTGTGAATGCATGCATAAGCAAGGTGGGCGGAGCTCAGCATGCTGCTGCAGCACATGTAGTACGTACACTTAGCTTAGCTGGTACACGTCACTAGCTTAGCTGGTACACGTCACTAGCTTAGCTGGTACACGTCACTAGCTTAGCTGGTACACGTCACTAGCTTAGCTGGTACACGTCACTAGCTTAGCTGGTACACGTCACTAGCTTAGCTGGTACACGTCACTAGCTTAGCTGGTACACGTCACTAGCTTAGCTGGTACACGTCACTAGCTTAGCTGGTACACGTTACTAGCTTAGCTGGTACACGTCACTAGCTTAGCTGGTACACGTCACTAGCTTAGCTGGTACATGTCACTAGCTTCAAACTGATACACAATTAATGGTAGTACCGAGAAAGGAACTTACACATATAACACATGCTTTTTTTTTTCTTTCTGAGAGATCTATTAGTCTGCAGCTTCTTTGTTACACACAGGAAATTGGTGTGTCCATCAGGAGTTAGAATGCTTAATATTGCGTTAGGTCCCTTTTCACAGCAGCGATTCCATATATCCGATTCAGTATGCATTTATATATTTACCGTACATTTCATCTACCCGTATGTCAATGAATTTATACTTCTCGACTCAACTACATCATCACATGATGCTTCCTTCCACATCACATACATGCACTTTAACTTCTACTTCCCATGTGCAGTAGTTGAAAGCCTTGACAACATCTCTGAGAGTGGAACCATGCAGAAGCAGGTTCCATATAGGATTGATGCAGTATGATGAAGTCATTTTAAAAATGTGACTCACATTTTTTTAGTGGACGTGACTGTGAATCTGATCATTTCCCTCTTTTGTCGCTATCGAACGGCAACACAAAGACGAGCAGTTTCACATTTGAATTATTCCACATCCCAAAACTGCATTATGGTAGAGAACAAACATACTCGTGCCCACCTCTCGTACTCAGTCCTATCAGGAACAACCTGGTTGTCTGAAATGGAAAAAATGAAATGCACCTATATTTAGTACAACTGTTTAAAGGCAGTTCAAGCATTCATCAACTTTGCTACTTATTTCCAGAGGTTAACTGTAATCACAAAAACCACAATCCACTTGCTGCAGCCTATTTGAACAGAGGACATACCTCTACATGTCCCCATGTAATCTTCATTAGACCAGAGGTTAAGTACATGCAGTTTCATTTTGCATGTCTGTCACAATGACAGCTCCTTCTTGCAGGGTTATTGTCATAGCAACTGATTTCCACTACAGGCAAAAGTCGGCTACATGGTGCTAACATGTTTTGAGTTTTTTCCTCTGTTAACTGCACTGTTCTTGGTCCTAAACCCAGTTAAGTTGAAAAGTTAGTTAAAAACTGTCACATGGTGCACGCAGTGAAGAAATAGGTTGCATTCAAAGTTGAAACAGTTTAGCAATGCATTGACCACGTTGCTCATTTCTCTTCACCTCCTGCTGATACAAACTTCTTGCGAACACACAAGGCCAGCTAGTGAGAATCACTTACATTACAAGGCATTGGGAAGGGAAACTGCTTTGTCTTTTAAATCTAAACCCTCAATGTGCACATTGCATGCCATATTTCCTGCACCCCCAAGATACCAGAGGAAGTACATGTGCTACATGTACTTTTAATGTGGCCAGAGGTGTGTGCAATTGATTGGGAAAGTGCCTCTCCCTGCCTCGGGGCTTTGTATCCACACGTGTGTTAGAATAATTTGAAGAGTTCTCTATGACCTGCTATTTATTATAACTTAACTCAGCGCACGATAACGTAACAGGTTTAACTGAATGTAATGAATTAGTTAATTAAGGTATACATATAGTATCCAACATTATCAACTTGATCCAGAACTGGATTGTAGTGGGAAAATGCCTGCTCTGAGATATAGTATGAGCAAGGCTTGCTTTTGCCATTGTCAGAACTGTTAGCGTATGTATATGCTAACAGTTGCATGCAAATTTAGGAATGGTTTGGGCTTGACTTTGATGACAGTGCACCTCTGACCACATTAAAAGTACATGTAGTACATGTACTTCCTCTGGTATCTTGTAGTACATTCCATATAGGATTGATGCAGTATAATGAAGTCATTTTAAAAATACCCCCCCCCCCCCCCCCCCCCCCCGCATATTGGAGTGGGCCCTTTGAACGCGAAACTCAAGTGTATTAAAATCACATGACTGAACATTTCTGATGAATAGGAGAGAAGAAAAAAATTTTAAGAGATTCAGCTAATTTTTTCAGTTTCTGCCGCTTAATATTATAATTCATGCGCATGCATGAATTAATAACCATGATTTATCTATGATGTATGCGTAATAATTGGCATTATCAACGATACTCACGCCCTGGCTCACATGCACAGCACCGCTCCAGCAGTAGGGATAGCTTTCAACTGACACTACATTAGTACATGTACATGCATGACCAAAGAATATAGATATTTGCACACATTATTGTGGTAGTTTCGTTCCTACGTAACTTTCATTGGCCGCATGCAACCGTGTTGCAGTGTGTCTTCATACGAGACAAATTCAATACACATTGCAGAATTAACAATTGGAGTTAATATACACGCAATGAATTGAATTGAGTTGATTATATATTTTAACGACGTTGCTATTTTTAGCACGTTATTTACGTTTATAATTCATTCAGTTTGCCAGTGAAGTCTGTTGCAAACATGGACTTCGTACAGCGCATGAAAAGGGCTCTGCAGCGTGGCAGATCGGTAACTCTTCCGCCAGGTAGGATTTGGGTGGGGCCTCGGGAGGGCCTCTGGCTGCTCGATCGGTGTTTTCACGCACGATAGGCCTGTAATACGCTCGTTTATGCATACAGATCAGGAAGAAGCGGCTTATGTTCTTCTGCCCTACGTTATCCACAACCATATTAAGTACGTACGTGCGCGTTGTGTACAGTGTGTGTGTGTGTGTGTGTGGGTGTGCGTGTGTGTGTGTGTGTGTGTGTGTGTGTGCATGTGTTTATTTGTGTACGTGTGTGCGTGTGTATACGTGTACGTGTGTGGTGTGAGTGTGTGTGTGTATGTGTGTGTGTGTATGTGTGTGTGTATGTGTGTGTGTATGTGTGTGTGTGTGTGTAATTAGAATGTCGTAAATGCCTTTCACCCAGACCGTTCACTGAACTCCTTACCAACTCTAACTACGATATCAATTATCAGTTTGGAGCAGCCCAAAGAACCCTCCTTCATTCTGCCTCCAAGTATGTTAATCCAAAATTATGCACCAAAAGTACATGCTATTAATGATGGTAGTAATGATAGGGGCAGAGCTAAAAACCATCTGGTACAACATCAGAACACTTGAGCATTCTAATAATTTTACACCTGCCGCGTATATATTTAACAGCACGGGCGCTACAGAGTGTGTGGCGTACCTTATCAAGAGGGGTGCCACTGTCAACCTGCAAGACAGGATTGGGATCACAGCATTGCACCTGGCGGCAAGGAACGGGTGAGCCATCCGAAATGTACGGGTGGGTGGAACCCACCTCCACACCACACTAATATGTAGAGTGGTGGTGCCTTTGGTATTGCACAGAAAGGGATGGGGGTATAAGGTGGTGGTGGTGGGGGAGGGGGGGGGTTGTTGGTGACATGTAACAAGTTAACCTGGGAGGAGTGGTCAAGTATGGCCATACTTGAATGGCCTAGCTCCTTGTACTCATCTGTACTGTCGCCTGCCACACCACTACACCCACCATAGTCACAAGAAGTGTGTCCAAAAACTCGTTGAGGCTGGAGCAGACATCCGTATCCACGACAACGAGGGCCTGACCGCTGTGAGCGATTATTTGCGCAAGGGCGCGTTGTGACTTGTGCACGAGTGTGTGGGTGGCATGTATCGATTATGTATGCCCAGTTCGAATAGCGTATGTGTAATGTATGCAGAGGTTGCAAATACTTCTGTTCCATGCTTCTTGTTGTGTGCATGCGCGCACGTGTGTGTATGTGTGTTTTTTGAAGGTGCATGCAGTATGGTTGAGAGCAGAGACTACGACATGTGAGCTGTTTGTATGTGAGAAGATAAGGTGTATTGCGTTAAGTTGGAGCAGTAGTGTGACTATTTGGGTGTGGCTGGAGGGGGTATGGCAGGGGGGGGTGAGGGAGAGGTCGATACAGGGACTTCTAATCCTCCTTCCTTCTCCTCTTAGCTGCATTGGTTAGCGTGCAATGGAAGGACGGCACTCCTGGTCAGCATCCTAGAGCAAGGAGAGTTTGTGGATGTTGTGGTAAGTACATGTGTAGACATGCACAAGGTGGTGTGTGCATGATGTAAAGTGTACGTTTTCATGAATATGTCCATGCTATGTTGTGTGTGTGTGTGTGTGTGTGTGTGTGTGTGTGTGTGTGTGTGTGTGTGTGTGCGTGCGTGTGTGTACATGTGCATGCAGGTT